>JAWWEU010000163.1:94666-105084 GCA_035583155.1 Acropternis orthonyx
GACGGGGCTTGGAGCAACCTGGGCTGGTGGGAGGTGTCCCTGCCCATGGCAGGGGGTGGGATGGGATGAGCTTTGAGATCCCTTCCAAACAAAACCAGCTGTGATTCTATGAAAAGAGGCTGTTCATGGTTTGTGGCAATAGTATTTGAAAAGTAGGAGTTAGTGGGTTTTTTGAGAGTGTATGTGGATGTACACTTGGCAAGCTCAGAAAAAATACAAAAACTTCCAAAACAGGCCATCCCTCAAAGACCATGAGAATTTCCTTTCTTCATAAATCTGTAACACCTGCAGATTTAATTGTATCTTTGCTTCAGCATAATAAGAACAATTAGCATTGACTAAGAAACTATATGATAATACGATTGTAGCAGTTTTATGTGCTTGCAATGATTTTACAGCATGTAAATAAAATGCAGAGGGCAATTGTACCTTTTTTCTACTTATTTTTATGTATTTATTTTTAGAAAATCATCTTACTAAAAAATTAAAAGTAGTCCATTGCTGTATGTTTGCTGCAAATACGGTCACAGTGTGTGTACTTGTATGTCCTTGTTTCTATGTATTTAGATTCATTTATTGAGGAAGACAAACTAACATGCTAGATCAAACAATTATGGAAGTGAAATTACAAAAGGACCGAAAGTTTCAATGAAAGAATTATTGAACTGCGTATTTCTCTGTGGAATACCTAGTTTTATTATAGTTTTGTTTTAAACCAGCATTCTACATTTGGTGTGTTATAATAGGAAGGCAGTTAAAAAAACAAACCAAAACAGAAAACCTCTCTACTGACACTTCTTTAAGACTTGCTCCAAACTGTGTTAGTGCTTCTGCTGCAAACCAATTTAATAATGTTTATTTGCTGAGAGGGTTAAAGAGCAGATTTTGATTATGTATTGTCAGTCCATTGTTAGGAGGAATAAGTGGTTTATTAAACTTTACTGTACAGATGACAACTGGAGGAGCTCAGATGTAAACTGAATTTTCATTTGTAGCAGACCAGCTGATTTTATCTTTGCAGTAGCAACAATCCATTTGCACAAAAAAGGTGTTTGTTGTTTACAATTACTTCAAAAGTTTGAAAGTTCAGAAATCTTTCCAAGTACATGTGATTAGGTAAGCGTTTTCACTTTGTTTGCTTTGGCTTTTTCACAGAAAGCAGTGTTCTTAGCATTTAAATATAAAGCTTTGTCTGCTTATGGAAAATGAGAAATATTTTTCTAATTAAATTTCAGAGTCCTAATATACAGTAGTTCTGTAATTTAGATGCTCAGGTGAAGACGGCATTTCTACTCAACTATTGAAAAGGTAATTTTCCATATTTAAATAGTTTCAGCCTTATCTTTTGAACCTAAGTCTTCAGGAACTGTTCTGCTGGTAGCTCCTCTGAGTATTGTGTTCCTGTTTCTACTGGAAAGCTGCTTTTAGTAGGAGTGGACCAGTTCACCAGAGGAGAGCTCCCAAAAGTGTGCTCTGTGTAAGGGTTATGAGAAAGAAGGGAGATGTAAGTGTGTGTGTTGGGGGTTTTTTGCTGTTTACCAGAATTCATGATATTATTGTCAATAATTTTATATTTTATTATATTTTTGAAGGCTTAAAATTCCTTAGGCAAAACTAAATTTGCCTTACTTACTGTCTTATTTTAAGGTAGGTAGCAAATCCTGTGATAATAAAGAAAACAGTGGAATGAAAAGATTCAAAACTTAGAAGGCAACTGGTTAAATAGTGAGAGCTCTTCTAACTTGACAACTGGAAGAGCTTAAATGTATGTGTTAAGGGAAATTGATGTAAAAACAGAACAAGTTGATATCTGGGAGCAGCTGAGCAGAACCTCTCTTCAACAATGTGTGAAAGGCACAAGGCCTTGGCTTAAGTTTTGGTTTGTGGTTGTATCTCTATTCTTCTGCTGCTTGTAGCATCAGTAGTCCATAAACTAATTGATCTTAACAGTAGGTAAATTTAAACAAAAGCATTTTGTTTTTCAGAATTTTTTGCCTAGCAGAACATGTTGAAGCAGTAGCAGAATGCCCAACCCTGGGAAGTGGTCAGAGTCTGATTGGATGGGGCTTTGGACAACCTGGTCTAAAAAAGATGCCCCTGCCCATGGCAGGGTGTTGTACTAGATGGTCTTTGGAGATCCCTTTCAATCCACACCAGTCTGTGGTTCTGTGGGACACTGAAATCCGTGCTCAGAGAACTTGCAAAAGTTGCATCTTGTTCACTGGTAAGGCTCTGAACAACTTCATTTAACTTGGAAGTTAGCTGGGCTTTGAGCAAAAGATGGGACCAGATGACCTCTGTAAGATCTTGCCAATCTATACAACTTTATGATTCTATCTTAAATACAGAATTCTTAATTATATTCCTTTTCTTCCACTTTGTCTCTTTCCTCCTAGGATTTTTAAAGGAGGAAGGTAGCAGTATATAAGGAATTGTGGTCCCGTGGCGTAATGGAGAGCACTCTGGACTCTGGCTCCCAAGGGCCTGAGTTCGAGTCTCAGTGGGACCGTTCCCTGGGCAGTTAAATGCCTCCCTGCCATTCAATCCCATCAGGTCTCAGATGCTCAGCAGGGTCAGCCCTGGTTAATACCCGGTGCTGTAGACAGTCCTGAGGATTTCACTGTCCAAGCTCGCTCGGCCGCGGCAAATGGACCTTAGGACTTAAACGGTGGGGCCAGTTCTGCGCACGCTGTGCCTCACCTAAAAAATCCACTGCGCGGGCTGGAAGGGCACACCCACGTGGGGAGAGCCCTTCCCCAGATCTTTGTTCACGAAGTCTGGCCATACATACATACATACATACATAAGGAATTGATGAGTCTGGTGCTTTATTGCAGGGAATATGTGGTGGTAGAGAGCTGCCGGATTTCTAGCTGTGGTCATCTCTTGTTTTTACCGCTGTCCTTACATGTCCTCAGTGAGATGTTTCTTAGCTGTGGTGCTGTTTCTCAGATCTGGCCACGCCTGAATTTCTTATCTCGGTCTCCACCTTAGCTCTGCTGCCTTGTAGTACATCCTCTCACAGATGTGCTACACTGCTTTTCTGCTGGGCCTGGTTTTCCTCAGTTTAAGAGCAGTTGTCTTAAATTTGAATGCAGCATGGTGCTCTTCTTCAGATTTGGCTCTTTAAAGTGCAAAAGACAGTGAGCAATGAAGTGCTGCTCTGTATTAATCTTGGAGAAAGTATGTTTCATGCAGGTGCTCCCTTGTGTTGTATAGTTTGCCAGCGCACTTTAACACCACTAAAAAACCAAAGTAATGAGTGCCAATGAGGAGATTGGTGTAGAGGTAGTTAAATTGCAAATGAGTTAAGTAGCAAAATGTATATTGATACCAAGTGGAAAATTGAACAAATTTGATGGGTTTTTTTGTTTGGTTGGTTTTGGGTGAGAGATGTGATATGAGAGTGTTGGGTGAATACCCGCCAATCATAAAATAAACGTATTGGATATGTGTCCATATATATCTGATCCTACCCTTTCTAAGGCAAGCACAAAGGTAATGTCTGAACTAGTTCAACCTTATAGGGGAGTCTACCTAAGCCCTAGTGTGATTTAGCCAGAGGAATTCTATGGTCCAAGGTATTTGAGGGGATGAAGAGACATTGTTTTCCATACAGATTTAGAAAAATATTCTGGAATTAAATTCTGCTTATTTTTGGAATAGTAAAAGCAGCCTGATCAAAATGAAGTGGGCAGAGAACAGGTAGAAATGGAACAGATTCAAATTATCAAGTTGTTGACACTCTTAAGTTCTGTAACAGGAAGAAGTAAGGACATAATGACAAGAAAGGATGGGAGATAAAATTGGGATTGTAAAGCATGTGCTTTAGAGGTGTTACAAAGTGAATTTTCATAAAGGTGCTTGCAGGCTTTGTCTAGCGTTCAAATATTTTGCTCCCATATGTTTAACATATTGAGGGTTTGTGTGGCAGTAGTTGGAGATCTGGCTGTGCGATCGTATGTGCTTGCATATATATTTGTAATACAAAATGGTTTCTTCTATGGCCCTGTTTCACTGTAAAAGCAAGCTGCACATTTGCATGTTTTAAAACTAGTCTAGAGTGCCAACATTTACCTGCATTTCAAGACTCCAAATGTTGCTATTTAGGAATACATTCATTAAAGTCATGTTGTAATGCGTCTGATGATGGAGTGTGTATTCTCATACTTAACAGAGAGTGTATGTGTGCATATATATATATATATGTGTGTGTGTATGTGTATGTGTGATTGGTTTTATCAGTCCAAGTATAAGCTGTTTTGTCTGAGGACCTAATTCTTTAGGTTACTCATTCAATAAGTCAAGATTCTCTTTCCTTTTTTGACTCAGCTCTAACCTGGAAATTTCTTTAAAAATCAGTTTATATATAAATAAAGAGACATAGAGCTGAATGTAGTTTTGTTGGTTTCACTTAAGCTGTGATAGTTTCTTCGGCATGAAGGTCTGTAATAAGGATCTTACCAGGTGTGTTCTGTTTATTTGGAAAAGAAAAAAGTAGAATGTGGTGCTGTGCATGTACATTATGTTAAGTACAGATTTTAATAGTATCAGATGTTTTCTAACTCTTTTTGTATGTTTTGTCAGTATTCAAAAAGTTTTCTTTTTAGGTTTTCCAAAGGTAATTTATTTACGCAATGAAAAAGATGTAGAATTTGGAGTTTTAATATTCTTGCACTATTCAAAGGAACTAAGGACATGGTATCTTAAGAGTACAGCTTAAATGTGTATCAGCTGAGTAAAGCATGGACTTAGAGCTTTTTGAGGGGTTATATGTATCATCTGCTTTAGATGTATTACAGAGGTGATGCCAAGGTGAAAGCAGACTTGCAGAATGGTTGGAAATCATTGATATTCTGACTCCGAGGCTGTAAATGGCTCTGTGGCAGATGGAGGCTTTGTCAAGGAAGAAAAATGGCAGCTCTGCAACATCATAGGTGTTTCTGCTTAGCAGTTCAGCACATAGGCTGTGACCTTCCAGCGTTCAGGAGTTCCTCCTGTACTTTAATAAATTGTCCTCCACTTTTACTCCCTTAAAGTAGATAAATAGTACTCATCATAATTCAATACAATTTGTGGTATTTCATTGTGAAAAAAAGGTAAGTGTGCTTTATTGCTAGGTATTAAAAGTGAGCTTTAAATCATGCTTACAGTTTCTGCCTGAAGTGCCAGTAATAGCTTTTAACTAAGCATTTTGTAATACTGAAAATAAAGGGGTGTTTGTGTGCATAGGTATGACTACTAGTACAGCACTAGATGAATTCTGTATATATGAATGCTATATGTGGACAGTGTTAATTCTCAGAATATGTTCATACTGTGGGCATCTGTGTTTGTGTGATTTATTCCAGCAAAGTACAGAGTTTGAGACTATATATTGAGGAAACTATTTCTGGTTAGTTCAGAGAGGATAAATATGGTTGATAAATTCAGTCTAATTTCTGAGTTCTTACTTTTTCTTATTGATAAAAATTCAAGTATATTTTAGCACCTGGCAGCATCTAATTCTGTGCT
This sequence comes from Acropternis orthonyx, assembly GCA_035583155.1. NCBI lineage: Eukaryota > Metazoa > Chordata > Aves > Passeriformes > Rhinocryptidae > Acropternis > Acropternis orthonyx. The sequence goes on from JAWWEU010000163.1 coordinate 100,181, forward strand.
GCTATTAGGGTTTCATCTGTATTCCTATATGAGATTGAGTCTATATTTTTTAGAATGAGGATTCGCTTTTATTTGTAGAATAACTGGTTTCTGTGTTCTCATACCTATTAGGGAAATTCATGCCAAGTTGTGTGAATAGTGAAGTTTTATGACCTGTACTTAAGGTATGTGTGTGATTACCTGGTGCCAACAGTTACCTGTCAGAATCACATATTTCATATGTACAGCAAATTTGCATATATCAGTCTTTCTCCTTTAATCATTTGAATTAAGACTGTATTGTTTAACAGTTCTCTATATTCTTAGGTTCCATATATGCTAGTTTGATCCTTAATACAACCAGTGATGTCAGTTATTGCAGTATATGGCCTGTAACATCTTGTAGAAGATGGTCAGTTGGACAGTTGATCTATATTACAGGGCCATAAATCATTGTTAAAAGTGCAAGCTTTTCACAACTATCACCTGCCAGCCATATTCTTTAGCCTACTTGACAATTGTTAGAGTTACAGAAAGCAATCACTGCTCATCACGGAAGAAAATGGCCCAGCACTTTCAAGGGTCAAGGTTGTTGAATTAGAGCCTCTTTATTTCAAACCCTGGAGGTCGCATAGTCTTTGTTTTTAAAGGTGAGCCCACTATAATTAATCATGCCTCTTCTCTCTCTTCATTTACAGTCATTTTGAGATATAATGTGGTGAGAGATGGCTTTGTTGCAGAAGGACAAATGCTTTGCAATTGAAGCATAAGCATTTTTGATAGTGTATGATTGAGAACAGTCTTCATACATCTTTTTATTAGGACATGGTAATGCACGAATGAGAGTAAGACTGCTTCATATGACATATGCCTTGATACTTATATCCTGGAGCCACAGATCCTTAAAAGTGAGAGTAATGGAAGAAAAAATAAGGCCATGTTTTTTATGCTATCAGCTTTCAAGGCTCACAGTGACACAGGTGCTTGTTAACTTAGCAGTGGAGCACATATGAAGAGAGTTGATGGAAATTTTTATGCTTTCAGTTACTTTCCTAATTCATTAGGTCCAGTATCTTGATGGTATTCTTCCTGGGTTGTATAGTGACAATTTGGTATGACTGGTTTCAGAGACAGCTAAGTCTATTTCTAACATTAATTATTTTTCCCTTTATTTTTTCAGTGGTCTTTTGTGCCTTCTGTTTCTTTGGTGTTTGTGATGGCCGGCGTAACTGTAGAATGACTGAATGGCTTCCTTACACCCCTCAAGATAAAATAAACTACAAATTCCGTTAATTTCTTCCATGGAAATTCTGTGTGCAGTGCTTGTATACTAGAGTAACTATTTGTCCATTCTTTTTTCATAGAACTGGGGTATGGACTGTTAGTTTAAAAAGAAAGCAGAAAAACAAACAAACACCCACATTCACATGTGTGCCACTCCCGTCACCCTCCCCCCGCCAAAGCCAACCCTACCAAACAAGTCAGCAAACAGTTATTCTTTACTGTTTTGTATTTCTTTTTGGTATGACTTTGGAGCTTATCAACAACAATGCTGACTTGATAGTACCATTATAGTAACAATGTGTTACTTGTATTAATTCAGTTAAAAAAAAAAATCTGTAAAATGGGAACAGTAGAAAAAATTAGTGGGCTGTATTTTAGTTTTAATAGTTTGGGGGTGATTTCAAAACATAGGTTTGATATTCTTGGAATTAGGGGTACAAACAGTTTGCTTTTTATCTATGAAATATAAGACAACATATATTCCACAAGACCAAAATATGGTATTAGTATAATGAAAGAAAAATGTCTTTTAAAATAGTTCTGTAATGTTTAAATTTTTTATGGTCATCTCTGGGTAGCAGAATAATTAATTCCATTCTGTATTAGTTTCTTTTTCAGTGAAGTGTTTTGTGTTACTGCTATGTATACTGCTTCCTTAAACATACTGTCATTGAACTTCCTGGATGGTTTTACTTGTTTCCATGATGATTTTGCATGTTCAGGCAAAGAAATTACACTTGTATTCATGTAATGATTCTCAATCTTTTCCTGTTTAATCATTAGATAAATAGAGAGGGGATTTTTAAAAAATGTGATATTCTGTTAAATGCTTGTATTAATGGGCGTGCAACTTGAGCTATAAAAGTATAGTTTGTTTCAAGTGACACCCAATTTTTATTAGATATTCCTGCTGTTTTACAGAGGAGATAATACTCCTTTGTCTCTATAGCACCCATTGATTTTTCTTTCAAGGCTACATTAACAATGCTGATAGAATCCATGCAATTAGAATCTACATTTAGCTGTAAGTAGAGAAAGAAATTTTGTAAAATAAAAGTGTTGTACATACAGTGTTAACAGAATATTTTTGCAATATTGCTGTACTTGAAGCAGTGAAACCAGGAGGACAGGGTACTTGAAAGGTTGAGGAAAAATGAGAGAAAGAACAAACGATGCAAAAAGAAAATGACACTGGGGTCTTCGTTTAATACATATGTATTCCAGGTTGATGGCTGATTTCATTAGCAAATCTCATTGTTATGCAATGTCTGTTCTTCTGCAGCAAAATGAATATTGTATTCTCAGAGGGTTTGTGTGTCTATGTGTACATTAGGATGATAAAGAATATATTTATAGTTGTTCCAAGCTTTTAAAACTTCTCAAAAATCTTTATTGTTTCAAAGTAATTTAATTTCAATTTTGCAATCATGTGGTAAATTAATTGTTATTTTCATGGAAAATAGCAGTTTAAGCTTTCATCTCTGTGCATTTCTCTGCCATGTTTGCTACCTATGGGATCTTTTCTCCAAAATCTTCAGTTTGACTAAATAGCAGTTAATACTGAATTTATCACACACACACACACACACACATATATATATAAAATTAAGAATTGATTTCTGTAATGCTTTTGAAAATGGATGATAGTCATGTATGTAGAACATGGAAACAAACGTCATCTCAGTCTCAAATCTCATAAAAATCAAATCACTCTTTATATTTCCATAGATTATATGGAAGAATATTGACAAAACGTTATTGTAAGATACATCAGCTTTATTATGAAATAGCATGCTTTGGTACATAGCACAACGTGTTCCTTGAGAGACTGCTGTGCTTTAGTTTCTTTTGTTTCCAAGTTGCTAGTTAAAGTCAGTGTTTCAGTAATACTAAGACATTTTGATAATGACAATCCTAAAAATGAGAAGGAACATCTGAGAAGGCTTTCATACAGGAAAATTAAAATTTACTGAAATTATTTAATTATGTTATTTTTCTATGCTATTTCAGTATTTATTCCATATATATACTTTGTGGGGTTGAAATCTAGGAGCAAATGTTTGAAATGCTACTAAATAAATTATAATTTTGGATTTTTAATAGGTTTCCAATAAGTTCTAGGTAATTATCCTGCATGAAGGACGTTTTTGAGCATTGAAGTAATGTAAAGAATAAGCTATTTTTCTGTGAGTGACTTTTACATGTCTTGGAACAATTCTCTACTTACTAGGGTTTTGGTAGAGATGTATTTAAAAATCATAGAATATGGCTGTTTCTGAGTGACAGTTCAGTGGTAGCTACCATGTTTATTTCAAGACACTATTTTAAGGATCAAATTGATAGATGAAGTGTTCATGCGTTTTGTAAACAATTCAATGAGGAGCAAAGGGCCTTTAAAATGAAGCTAAATCATGAACAATATGACCAATAAATGTGACCAGAATAAGGACGAGGTAGAACAAAGAGAAGATTGCTGCCTCTCTTGCCCCTGGGGAAGGAGGCTTTGGGAGGGCTATAACCAGTATAAGGATGCAGATTACTTAGTGTGAGCTGATGGGTTTTAAAGATTGGTTGATTTAGTTGTTCTTGGTGGTGAGAAACTATTTGAAATGAGATAATCTGTCTCTTGATGCATCTGTGTTTTCAGTTGTGGTGACCAATTTAGACCACTCCAGTGGTACCCAGTGTAACAGTGGAACTCAAGAGTGGCCTCTGCACTAAGGAAAAAAATGGTGCTGAGGCTTGTGAATGTTGTCAGAATCTGAATTTATAAGCACGGGAGCAGGACTTGCTTTGGGGTGCCATTGTGTGGAGGTCTCTGAAGAGGAAAAGGTGGTTGAGACTTTTGTCATGGACCAAGTATGAGGAGGAAAGTTGGTTGTTTGGTCCATCCTTTGTTGAGCCCCCGCATGTCCCCCCCGCCATTTTCTGTAATTTAGTTGGAGGTCACTTTTTAAACCTTACTGGTTTTTCTTGAGTAAAATGATGAATTAGAACTTTTGTTATGTCTAAGTAATGAATGGTCCCTTTTGTCCTTTCCTTACTGGTCCATGCAATTGGTGCCAGAGGATACTAGCTAAAATTGCTAGAAGCAAAAGATAGAGTAACACTGCATCTGAAACTTTTACAAATAAATATATTGATTTAATGAACCACAGAGAGTTCATAGTCTGCAGCCCCATTGCTGCAGGTTGAATTCGTAGGTGATGCTGAATTTAGGTATTGTGCTTGTTTTTATAAAACACTTGCTATTTTAAGCAAGTGTTTCCACTGGCAAGTAATCTGTGTTTCTTGCAGCAAGTTTGGAGTTTGCATCAAGGTATGATGCAAAGTATAGATCTCTGGCTTTGTTAGCATTCACTGGAGGTTGCAGAGAGATTACATGCTCTTTTCAAGTGTGTATAAGCAAAAGTCATTAACTCTTTTATATTTGTTGATCGCAGGGTAAAAACTAAGAAGTTTTCAATGAAAACTTGTTGTAGAATAGAGCTACCTGAATGATATAGGTAGTTCTAGATAGGCTCAAATCTAGTAGGTAAAGTTTTTCAGGATTTTGTTATTTCTTTATGGGGAGAGGCTGAGGGAGCTGGGATTGTTTAGTCTGGAGAAGAGGAGGCTTAGAGGTGACCTCATCACTCTCT
>JAWWEU010000163.1:105184-118240 GCA_035583155.1 Acropternis orthonyx
CGGGAGTTGGATGAAGGGTTGGACTTGATGATCTCTGAGGTCTTTTCCAACCCAATCGATTCTATGATTCTATGATTTATGACCACAGATTTAATTCCCCTGGGCAATGTTTGAAATCTCAGTACAAGGACACTTCAGTATTTTACTCACTGTTACCATTTGCATTGTTTTTTAAAGATTTAAAATTTTTATTTAGTATATCTTACGATACCCATAGCTGGAGTAGTATATGAATACCCATATTTATAGTTAGAACCTAGTATCTAGAAAGTAATACTCTTTACAAATCTTTCAGAAAGACAGTAACTGTCCAGTTGGGTTCCCCAGGTTGATGCTGTGCCATTTCATAAGGGCGTGCTGATGTGTATGTAGACATAGCTGGAGTAGCTGATTTATTGTATCCTATTAGGTCTGTTTTATAAACATAATTTTTCATGAAGCAGCGGTGTTTGACCACCATTGTTTTGGTAGCCTGTATAATTTCTGTCTGAGAACGTCAGTTGCTGAATCATTCTTACTCTCTTGCTGACTAACATGGGTTGTAGTTCAGTATATTCAGCTTCTCTAATGGCTGTAGTGGTAGAAACCAAATCCCTGCTTTTAAGGTTGCACTGACTGTTACTGGGCTGGGGTCTGATTAAGCCCGGGGTTCAGAAAGTATGAACCTTCTGTTTGGCTCTTTCCAGGGGTATATTTTTGTTCCCTCTCCTTCACTGCTCTGTCAATGCAAAACAGCTGTTCCACAGTAAGTATTTTTCACATTATGAGCAACATGGATTGAAATAATTGTAGAAAAATCATCATTTATGGGCTACTATTTTAACACATAGAAATATTGTGTGTGATTGTCCCAGAGTCACATAAGACTCAAGTTTGTCATGGTTGTATTTTAGATTGCAAATTTCTGGTATTAAGAATAATTAGCAGATAGAGACTTCCGGTCATGATCTCCTAAATCTTGCAGTGAGAGCTTGTTTGCAGTGATACCAGTACCAAATTTACCCTGATTAAATACAACATACATTGATTTTTAGAACTATTTCAAGGTTACGGTGACGAGTGCTGCTGATACTCCTCATCTTTGCATAAGGCTTTTCTCCATTTGATGGTTTGGATTGTTACTGTTTTCTTCAGAAATGCTCTATGTGGTTTGACAAAACTGCTTTTTTGTAAAATGAGGAATAATACAAAACCCAATGAATGAAATGCTAAGTTTTAGTGTGGTTTTACATAAGGCAAAGATTTATATCCAAGTGTTTGATGAGGAAATTGTGGTTGCACTAATGATACCTGTAACAAAAGCCCAGTTTTCAAAATTCCTGCTTGGTGTATTGTTTTGATTGCAGAGATCCCTCTTGTTTAATATATCTTACCTTGTTTGAGAGATAGTGACAGCAGAATAACTTTTATTGGCAGAGGCTGCATCTTCACTGTCAGTGTTTTCTGATACAGATACACCCCTTCATATTTCATGATCTTTCCAGTAATGCTTTCTGTATTTTCCTTCTCATAGCTTTCCTTTGTTCCCTTCCTGAGCTTAATATGACAAATGGCTGCAATGTATTTCTAACAACATTGTTTGAAATTTCTTTAGTGTGTTGTTCCTTGGTTTGTTTCTTCAGACATGTTACTTTGCTGTTGTCTTCTTCCATGCTGCTGAATTTCTGAGAGAGGAAAAATTGATTGATCCACTGCCCCAAAATTCTGTATTCAGTTTTTGGACCAAATACATTATTCCAGTTGCTTAGGAGTAGGGTTTTTTTTTTGTTCTTAGTCAAGGTTTTTATTGTTGGGTGAGTGTAGTTTGTTTTTGGGGGGTTGCTTTTTCATTTTTTTCCTTTTAATTTTCATAGTAGCCTAGAGCTCTCTTTAGTTCCACTGTGAAAAGATGATTTTTAAACTGGAGCTTGTGAAAATTAATTTTTGGAAAGATTATAGGTAGGAAACAACCTATAATCTCTTCTCACTGAAGCATTGCCATGTGTTTCGTTCATATTTGATTATTTATTTTTGTGGAGAAAAAAGTGTTAGTTTCAAAGACTCAAGTTTCTTTTAAAACTGTGTTAATTATTTTTTTATAATTTCTGAATATTGTTAGTAGATTTCTTTAATTGTGCCTTTTTTTTTTTTTTTTTTTTTTTTAAGATTTATTGTTAAATTAAAATGATGTTTTTATTATTTGTTTATCTCAATTTCAGGTTTTTCCAGGGTTCATTCAGGTTATTGTTTCACAGCACTTTCTCATGCCAAAACAAGTTTGTGGGCAGTTTTTTCTGGAGTGAGTGTGTGTGTGTGTGTGTGTGTGTGTACACATAACCATCACTTAAAAGAAAATAAAAATATTTTTCTTGGGCTTGGCATAAAATAAGAAAACAACGGAGCTCGGCATTGATGACTGTGTAAGATTGTGGGAAAGATTGCCTTATAGTTGAGTTGGTTTTATGTTTTCCTGCTACCTTGCCTGGTGTAATTAAACTGGAGATAACGCTGCGTGCACTTCACCTGAGCTGGTCCGGTCCGGGTGCTCCGCTGATCCCAGGGCTCCACCTGCCTTCGGCTTGTTTACCAGGAAATCAAGATGTGTAAACTGCAGGAAGCACTGTTTGACCCTCTCCGACAGTATCTCATTACAATAATTGCTAATCTCTGAATAAGACAGCCATGTTTTGTGTGTAACACGCAGGGAGGTTGTGGGTAGATTTTAGATGCTTCCTCAAACGCAGCTTTTTCAGCGCTTGCCTGGATTTCGTTTTCAGGACAGCTTTTGACAATAGGCGTCTGGCGACCTTTGGGCTCGGCAAACTCGGGCGGGATAGCCATGTGTGCTTTCTTCCTTCTTGGCTGAAAAAAACTAAACAACAGAACCCCACCACCACCCCACGGCTTGTTTTGGAGTGCTGTCACTGCTCTGTAGCGACAGGATAATGGCTACTTCCTGATTAAACCACTCTCCACAGTAAGCTGTTCTTGTTCTCTCTCTGTTCTCTTGTGCTTCCTCCCCCTGCCTTCCCTGGTTTAAAATGTTTGTAGATTGAAGAAGAATATAAAACAAATATATAGAATTACAAATTTAATTTTTTTTTTTAAATTCTAAGACAACTGCTTTTTGTAATGCTTATCTGATAGTAGTGATGAGCAAATATATCTGATTTTCATGAGATTTAAAAAGCATTAAAATCTATTTTGGTTTCAGACAACTGGTATTAACTTCATGAAACATTCTGGTGAATGCTCATTGGACAAATACAGTGACAGAAAATACATGTTTCATGCATATTCTGAAGTGTGAGTATTTTGTAATACTTTTGTCACTTGCAGAGCTGTTTCATGTGGAACAAACTTAATCTTCTAATAAAACAGCTTTTCCTATATGACTATGTAAGTGCTGTTTCTGTCTTTGTTACAGTTGATGTGTTACTTTTGCTTCAAGTAATATCTCGGTTCTTGCTTCTGGAGGACCAGGAGAGTGACAGCTGTCACTCTGCACAGGTCCGGGTTTACTTTGCTCTAGAGTATCAGTCTAACAGATTTCAAATTGTAAAACAATGCTTGGAGTGCATTTTTGGTCTTACTCGTCTCGGTTAAATAAGTCTACATAGATTTTATTTTTATGAAGTTTGGTCTTATGTTACAGTAATATAAATAGCATAGCATTTGCAATAGTGTTGTAGGTGCCACGGTAAATGTTACTGGAGTTCTATAGCAAATAATACCAATGCATGTTCTTGGTTATTTTGTGAAAGTTTAGAAAAGCACTAAATCAAATTTTGCAGCTTCAATATTAAAATAGTATTGTATTCTTGGTACCAAAGACTTCTTTTTCGCCCTCCTCTTTGTATGCTGGAGTATGAAAAAAACGTGTAGCGAGTTCCTAACCAAAATCATTGTTGCTCTTCAAAAGTCCAGTTTTTCTATTATCATACCTTACTGTGGAAACAATTTGATGTAGAGTTTCATTTATTAATAGGGGGTAGTCACTGTGTTACCAGGAACTGGAACTGAAAATGAAATATGGAGAAAAAGTATGATTCAGTTAAAAGAAATAGATGTTTTTATAACAGATGGTTACAAAAACAGATTTTTAAAAATTAAATAGCTATTATTAAAAAAATTTATGAAATAGACAGCATATATGAGAAATCTGTTTTGTTCACACTGTGAGAAAAATAAGTAGGTAAGGAACAGTGTTCCTCCAGCTTGGGGTGGAGAGAGGTTTTTGGATGTGCTTGACCTATTAGTTCACAGGAGTTGTTAGCTATAGAGAAAAGGGCGTGGACAGTGGAGTGGCTAGAGCATGTAGATACAGGTCTATTTTGAGGAGAATAAGGCAGGAAAAATGCCATGGGGAAGAAAAGAGGAGGGATTCAACCTACATTACTTTGTTAAAGCGCTCTCTTCTCATGAGTTTGTGAAATCCTGGTATTGGGAAGCCATTGATTTGAACTGTTTTTTACCCAAAATATTTACCCATGTATTCTGAGGATTACTGAGGAATGAGTACCAGTCAACATTCTTTATGAAACTATGACCTCTTCATCTTGAGAACATTAACAGCAAGATAAAGCTTTCACAGGATAGCCCTAGGTCTCCTACACCTGCTGCTTGCTTCCCTTACAAGCCCCTTAACTCTGGTGTTTAATTTGGAAGCCCAGTGACCTGGGGTATTATTCCATGCTGATGTCTCTTACAAAATAAGTTTCCATTAACTTTTTTAACAAAACACTGAATTGCTTCTGTTAGTAGATAAACTTTATATAATTTGATATTCCAAGTAAGTTACAGTAGTGCTTGATATTGACCCTGGCTATGAAATGCCCTAGCTTGAGTACCAGCAAAATGTGTGTTGTCTTCTAGCAGAGACTCCTTTGCTGTCCAGCTGGCTTCTCGTACCCCTGCTCCATTTTTTCCAGCATCCTACAGTCCTGGTGTTTTGAAAAAGTTTAATCTTTTTGCTTCCATAGAGGCTTTTAAACTCACAGCTCAATTGCCTCACAGCTGACTTTGTTGACTCAAAGCTTTTACCTGCCTTAGAGAACCAGATTCCCGCAGAACAGGTGGAACAGCCTCAATGGGAGCTGCTGGAGCTGCAGCTTCTGGGCTGCAGGGGGAGAGGGAAGTCGTGGCCAAGGGGTAAAGTTGTTCTTGCTGCACAGAGAAGGGCAGATCCTAATCCTGGGCCCAGCCAAAGGCTCTCATGGTGTGCCTCTTGTGCCATCCTCTTGAAGTGAGGAGGCTGGCAGGAGTTTGGGCTGCTCAGGCTTCCTGCTCCCCCACTCAAGAGCCATAGTTTTACTCAAGCATGACCATCACTGACTGCTTGTCTTTACAGAGTGCCTTTGAATTTGACAAGAATGGTTTATGGGAATGCTGTGTATCACTGTTAATCTTTAAATGGTTTCCGAACTTTGGTTTCCAAAAGAAAATAACACCTGCTGCACCTGAAATGGACTCCTGTATTTTAACCAGTGTTCTTTAATCATGTAGGAAAATGTGATGTTTAGCATGTAGCTTTGTTAAAAGCCTGAAACCTAGATACAGTACCTTTGTTTTGTAGATGGAACTACAGATGGCTTATTATCTTCTTTCTTTCCAGTATGTGAAAACAAAAATGTGATCTGCCAGGTTTTTTTATGTCTAACCACTTCCTTCAAGTGTGTAAATAACATCAAGATGTTAGATTTGCATCTGCTTGGTTTCTAAAAATAATGCGATCAATGGAGCCAGCAAGGCTAGGCTTCTGACATGGTAATAGCTGCTGTGGCTTCTTTTGAGGCTAGATTTTATTTCATTGCATCTTAAGAACTCTGTTATTCCCTCTAGTTACTCTGTTTAGGTAAACTTCAGTAGACTCAGTTGTTTTGTGGGGGTTTGTTTGTTTGATTTTTGTTTGTCTTGATTTGAAAAAAAATAATACTATAATGCCTTTAAAACTGGACAAAAAAATGAACAAGTAACCTGAGCAAGATATTTTGGAAGAGGAGGTGGATGCCAATGATGAAGCTGATTCAAAACAATGGCTGTTATGGCACAGAGTGCTTCCTTCTAGAACTGGTTCTGGGTTTCCAAAGAACTACCTGAGTGCAACTGCCTGAAAATGTGGAAACCATTTATTTGTGTCTCAGCCTATTAGTGGGAACCATTACAATCCTGCTAGATGACACCACAAGGCACTTTTAAGAGTTTAAAACTGAGGAAGTAGCATTCCTCGGTGATAAATTTTTTAGTCAAGGTGCCAAAACTCACTCAATGACATGAGAGACTCATACACTTCTTTGCTGTCATGTGGACTAAACTAGTTTTCAGTGGCATTGGAGGACTGAATGTACAATTTAGATATTTGGCTTTTTCTCTTTTTGTTCAAACTTAAAATGATAGTAGTGGTAGAATAATGAGACTGAAGTTTGGTTCTATTCTAAAGCAAAATCAGGACACCGTGCAAAGCTTGAGACTGGTACAGGTACACATTGAAAAGATTTGTTTCTCCTGAATGCTTTTCTGGAACTCTGACTTGGTACCCAAGAATTCATTTCTCATCAGAGTTTGCTGGTGATTTTAGTTTTTAGCTGGTGATTTTAGTATTTAAAGTTGTTGAGTAAGAACTTTGTTATGATGAAAAATTAAAAAAAACCCAACCAAACAAAAAACTCAAAACACACAAAAAGTGCCCTCTAGGCCATTTGTTAGGAAAGACTTTGACTAACAACGTTAAACCTTCTTGCTCGTTGAAGTATAATGAGGTATTATGGTAGTCTGTAAGTTTGGGACTGCAGGGTAAAAGAATCCTTTTCTTAGCATCCTTTTTCTTACAGGGGAGCGCCTGTGAACTAGTTCTGAGCTCATTATTTTGACACATGTGAAGTTCATACAACCAAACAGGTATTGGATTTGTAGTTATTTCCTGCCCAAATTATCTTTCCTTTAGCTTATGCTTTTAAAGGTTAACTGCTTGAAGTTTTCTGTGCCCAATCATTTTTTTATGTGCCATTTTTTCCAGCAGGAAGTCAGATAATACCAGGTGGGCAAAATACATTGTTTGTAGTGAGTTCATGTGTTGTGTGTTAGAGCCGATACTTTAGGCTTCAGAAAGTTAGCCTTTGGTTTAATGCCTTCTGTTGTTATTTGGCAAAGGCTGGGAAGGTTCAGCTGTGGAAGTACTAAAAAGCATGTTTGGTACAAGCACTGGTGAATTCTAACAGTTCTCGGACAAGCCTGTGGCAGTTTTTGCTGTCAGAGGTTCAAAAGGGCGCTTCCTCAGTAGGTGTTTTCTGAAGCTCTGCTGGTGTCTGTAATTGGAGCTAAGCCTAAATTTTGAGCTAGAAATGAAGTGTGGCTTTTGAGTCATGGCAAGAGGTGTACGATAGAATGGCTAAACAGGAGCTAAGTTTCTGAGGGGCAAAAAGTCAGCAGAAAAGCAGAAAATTGGCCTTTGGCAGATTGAAATCCAGATTTTGGAAAAGCAGAGTTAAAAAAGGCATTGACTTCAGCTGTTCCGTTTTTTAAACTGATTTTTGAACTACTATTGCGTAGAATTTCTAATGTGGTTTCCTGTTACCTATTTCAGAGCCACCCTAAGCAAGAATTTTTGCTATATATTTAAGAAATGATGTATTGGTTATCAATATGCAAAGATTGAATAATACTTGATTATTTTAAAAATTACAGTGGTAGTTAAAATGAAGTAATAGTATAAAATGCTAAGTCTTGGTTCTGTAGAACAAGATGTAGTATCACTAGGATCTACTGCAGATGAACCAAGTGTATTGAAGTCTCATAACTTGCATATTAAAAAAATAGGTATGTGAGGAATGAAAGATTGACCTTTTACACAGAAACTAGAAACATGTTAAGCTGAACTGTTAGGCACAAAAAAACCCCCTAATATTAATTCCAAGACAATATAAAATATTGTAGTGATTCAGGCACATGATGTGACTTTTGGGGATGGTCCTGTACAGAGCTAAGAGTTGGACTTGATCCTTGTGGGTCCCTTCCAATTCAGCATATTCTGTGATTTGTTTGTTTGGGGGGATTTTTTTTTTTTTTTTTGAACAGAGAGGTTTGTAAAATGTCCATTCTGAAGTGGTGAATCATTTGTTTCAGTTTGATAACAAAATCTGGTGAAATTGTGTTGGGCATTTACTTGAAGTGATGCCAGAGAATCTTTACATTAGAACATTCTCCAGAACTACTATTATGTCAGTCATGACGAGTCCCAGCTCTGCATCAATTTTAGGTGGTGTCAATACTTATTTGGCATTTAGCATCAGCTTAGAAGTGTTGGGATTCGCACACGTAGTGCTGTCATCTCTACTCCATGAGCAATGTCTCCATCAACCTTAATGTCTACACTGTACTCCTGCCACCCTGCTACCTAAATCATGACTGCTCCTCTTCTTAGATGAATGAATTGCACAGCTTTTCCATTGATAGAAGTATGTCACAGGATGGGGTTCTTCTCTTGTAACCTGATTGAAATTTGCTGTGCTGCAGGAAGTGACTTGTACAGCTACTTTTGTAGGGTGAGCATTCCTGTCTGAAAGTTTACACCTGTGTCAGAAGCTATCTCCACCCATCTATTTTTTGTGTTCTGAGAGTGGTGGTGTCAACTTTTCCTTTCCTAACCCACCACAGAAGTGAAAATAACAGAAGGTGAAGAGATGCTTATTCTTAATAAAAGTGATATCTACAAAATATACATGTATAGAATTGATAGACTCATACAGAACAAGAGATAATGCAGATAGATTTGACTTCAGGAGAGCAGGTTTAGATTAGATATTAGGAAGAAATTCTTTACTATAGGGGTGGTGAGGCCCTGGCACAGGTTGGCCAGAGAGGTTATAAATTCTCCATCCCTGACACTCTTCAACGCCAGGTTGGATGGGCTTGGAGCAACCTGGTCTAGTGAAAGGTGTTCCTGCCCATGGTGGGGTGTGTGTATAATGAGGTGAGCTTTTAAGGTCCCTTCAAACCCAAACCATTCTAGGATCCTATTTATATATTTATTTAAACCAGACTCCTTGTGTTGTTATTCTGGATTTGAAAAGTTTGTTTTAGGTAGACTTGGATCAATTCAACATTAAGTGCCTCTCTGCAGTGCTGTGTTGCCTCATGAGTGCCTAGCATGACCATATACTTCTTGTGGTACAAATTGGATGTATTAGGTTTCTTGCCCAGCATTATGCAGTTTTCAGGAATATATTCTGAGGTTTATCCAGAAGCAAGGCTTATGGAGGATTATAACTAAACTTGACCTGTGTGCCACTCCTCCCTCCATGGACTGTAAAGCAAGTGAATTATAATGCCCTCTTTTATTTGTAAGTATTATTTCTTTGCCAGAATCATGAAGATCATGAAACATGTGAATGCAGAAGTATTCAAAGTAACGCTTATTTCTAAATAAAAGTAACATAATTACTTGTAAAATAGGAGAAAATAAGTTTTTGAGTTGCAACTTAATTTACATGTATTGTTTAATGAGTTTATCCCATTGAATGGAGTCAAAATAAATGCTTTAAAATGTAATTTTATCCTGAGTCTATTTAAAATGGCCACTGTGTATTACCAAACAGGAGAATGGCAGCTGATTATTCCTTTCTCTGTTTTCATTTTTGCCAGACCAGTCCTGACTCAATTATACCAAACTTAGGAGTCAGATCTGCTTTGAAGTGGCTTTTAGTAAGTCACCTTATGTGAGAAAAGATTTAAACAAATATGGAATTGTGATGTGGTATTTGTGGTTTTATGAATGGTTTCACTGTTACAGATTCTGATGCAATAAGCAGTGATAATGCAATAATCACTGAATCTGGCCTAGTATGAGGCAGGGGAGGGCTATAAAACCCGTTTAGAATGTAATACAGAAACACAGTGTGGCTCACACAGCATAACTGTCAGTAATGCATTAAGAGTATTTGTGCATAGAAGTGTCTTTCAGTTTGTATGATACCTATGAAATGCAAACCAGTCTTGCTGTTGATTTACTAAAAAAGGTTTTGTTGTGCTGGCTTTTTTCCCTGGAGAGTTTTATGTAAAGTCCTTAGACTAAATTCTTGAAAGTGACGTAGTTAGAGTGACATTCTGCAAAACTTGGAGCACTTAGCAACTGACTTGGCCTTCTCGGTTTGTACAGTATTTGAGACTTGTAAAGTGGATCTCATTAATTCTCTTGGCACCTTTATTTGAGTTTAAGCATCTCAATGTCTAAAACATTGTAACTATAGTAGACTGTGTGGAAGGTGTGTTAGCAGACCTCATCACCAGAGCAGGGAGCATCACTGGTGTTCACAGATTGTCTGCAATGAGTTGTACCCCTTCCTGTGGGGACTTCACTTCCTTCTCCACCAGTTTTTGGTCAGGGTGCTGGCTTGTTTTGTGTATTTTTCAGCATACCACTGGTTTTCTGCTCCTCCTTGGCTCTGAGGCCCTTGTGGGAGCAGTGGACCCCATGGTACTGCCGGCCCTGCCGAGTCACCTCCCAGCCAGCACCCAGGCTCTGCATCGACCTCCTGAGCAGTGGCCTTTTGGGGCATTTCCCATTTATGATGAACTCTGCTGTGCTGGAGTGTCTGTTCTGAGAGACTCTGATGTGCTTCCCTTCAGCAGCCGCAAGATCTTTGGCATTAGAGCACTTGTTGACCCACGAAATAGCTGTAGACTGATATTATGACATGACACAATTAAATGCCTTGTGTAAGGCAAGAGAACACAAGATGTGGAACTCTTCTGTAGTTGGCTGTCAAGTAGTTTTTGGTCATTGAGGAAGTCTGCAGCATGCTTTTACCCAACTTCTTTTTCACTGTGTTAGATGTAGTAATTGAAATAGTGAAGTGATACATGGGAATGTAGAGGTTGAACTGAAATTTGAAGATGAGTTAGCCTAGTGTTTGGATGTCATCAAGACTTAATAGTATTTACACGTCCCAGCTAACATTGACAGGATGCTGTTATATCCATGATACTATCCCATGAAGGGACTTACTTGTTAATACCTATTTAAGACTAAGAAAGGTTTGGAATTTTTTTTTCCTGTGTTAGGGTACATTTCAGCAAAGGTTTTGAGCATAGAATAGGTAGGTGATTTGCTTTAAAGGAATTTCAATTTGTTACATTTGAAAAGAATGTGATTGTTGTTTCCTTTAGTAAACATTTACCTGTTTTTAGTGTTTCTATTTTTATTAAACTTAGTAATTTTTCTTTTCCAGTAAAGGCAAAATTTTGCTTGTGTGAAGCTTCACATACTTTCCTTCTTTGTTCATTTTTTATTGAGAGGATGCTTTCTGTTTTTATTGGGTTCAGTTGCATTAATGATTATTACTAACTGTGGAAAATTCTGGGAAAATAACTGGAATTTCAGGAAAAGCATTGGGATCTCACACAAATCACTACACTTGGAAAATAAAAAAAAAAGTCTTTTCCCTCCACCTTGTTTTATTTATCGATTTTCTCTTTTACAAATATGAGAGATTAAAAAGCAGTCATGAAAGTACATCATAAGTATTGACTGACAAAATACACTGCAATGGAACAAATGTCTAATTTATACTTGAGGTTAAAAAGAATATGGATCTGCTGTAACTGGTATGGACTTCTTTTAGTCACAGAACACATTGGGTCTACAGTGTAATTATTGCTGATCCTAACTAATGACTGTTTCGGGGATTATCTCTTTTGGAGTCAGCCATCTGCTGTGGTTAGAGTAATTAACTAAACATAATTAAGGGTTGGCTTAGTTTAAAATCAAAAGTATGTATGTCTCTAGGAAAAGAATATAATTTCTTCAGTTCAGAATAATTCAGGAATACCAATATTCCAGTTCTCTATTAAAGACTTCAGCAAGCAGCTAAATTAAAGATTGAAAAAACACTCTCTTGAAAAAACCTCCCAGCCCCCTGCAAGCTGGAAGAAAAGGAGAGGGGTGGGGGTGAGGAAAGGAAGGGAACCTTAAAAAGGCAGTTCATTACTGTTCTCCCAGTTCTTATTTGATACTGTGTTACCAGTTCAAACAGATGGCTTATGGTGGTTAAAAGCTTGCAAGTAAGGCTAAATTTACATTTTTGTATTAAAAAAGTATTGATTTGCCAAGAATATCTTTCTATTTATGACTCAAACGTGAATTGGTTGTGGGCGGTTCTTAACTAGGCTTTTTTATAAAATACATTAGATGGTCACATCTGAGTAACTACAGGCCTGTCAGCCTGACCTCAGTGCCTGGGAAGGCTGTGGAGCACATCATCCTGAGTGCTGTCACACAGCACGTACAGGACAACCAGGGGATCAGGTCCAGCCTGAATGGGTTTGTGAAAGGCAGGTCCTGCTTGACCAACCTCATCTCCCTCTATGGCAAGGTGACCCACTCAACAGATGAAGGAAAGGCTGTGGTGTGTCTACCTAGACTTTAGTAAAGCCTTTGATAACTTTCCCCCCAGCATTCTCCTGGAGAGACTGGCTGCTGTGGCTTGGGCTGGGGCTCTGTTCACTGGGTTAGAAACTGGCTGGGTGGCTGGGCCCAGAGGGTGGTGGGGAATGGAGTTACATCCCAGTGGGGCCGGTCACCAGTGGTGTCCCCAGGGCTCAGGATTGGGGCCAGTCCTGTTCAACATCTTTATCAAAAACCTTGTCGAGGGGATCGAGTGAACCCTCAGTTTGCAGAGGACACCAGGTTGGGCAGGAGTGTTGATCTGGTGGAGGGCAGGAAGGTTAGAAAGGCTCTGGAGAGGGATGTGGGCAGGCTGGATGGATGGGCTGAGGACAACTGAATGAGGTTCAACAAGATGAAGTGCCAGGTCCTGCAGCTGGGTCACAAGAACCTGCTGCAGCTCCAGGCTGGGAGCAGAGGGTCTGGAAAGCTGCCGGTGGGAAAGGCCCTGGGAGTGCTGGTTGACAGCAGCTGAACATGAGCCAGGTGTGCCCAGGTGGGCAAGAGGCCAATGGCACCTGGTCTGTATCAGAAACAGTGTGGCCAGAGGCCCAAGGCAGTGTCCCTGCCTTGTGCTGGGCACTGGTGAGGCCCCTCGAGTGCTGTGTCCAGCTCTGGGCCCCTCAGACAGGAGAGAC
>JAWWEU010000163.1:119748-129758 GCA_035583155.1 Acropternis orthonyx
GAGGTTTGGAGTGCCCAGCCCTGGAGGTGCCCAAGGCAGGAGTGGCCGTGGCACTCAGAGCTCTGGGCTGGGGGACAAGGTGGGCATCGGGCACAGGTTGGGTGATGGTCTTGGAAGGTCTTTTCCTACCATTTAGGTTTGATCCTGTGATTCTAAGGCAAATACTTATTTTAATGCTGTGGTATTATACACAACATTACAGATTCTTTTTTTCTTTTAGAAATTTGAGAGTTCTGGATTTTAAGAGTGAATGTAAGTAAAATACGAAGTTTCAATTGTGAGTTTTGAGTGAAGTTTGTGTTAAAGCTTAGAAGTACCTCCTCTTTTACAAGTGATTATAAGTAATACCATTTTGATGGGTGTTTAATTTCCCTTATGCTATCTTTGAATACAGTAAATTCACTGTAGCCATACTTAAAGGAATGAATACCAAAATAGAACAAATTTGTATTCGTACAAGTAGTGCTAGTTGGGCTCAAAGTTTGGTCATTCACAGTGGCTAAAATAGTACTTTGTCATAATGATTTGTGTCTATTTATTGATCTCTGTATACTAACAATAGTACATTTCTTTGTAGTATGAAATAATGCATGTATTTGCAAATGCTACAGACTTAAGTCTGTAGATGCAAACTTAAACCATAATCACTTATGAAAGGGATTTTTATTTATTATTATCCTTAGGAATAATTGTAAAATTTAATGGGCACATATATATAGGTGTGTGTGTGTGTGTGTATATACACTATTTTTCAGTGGTGTACCTCCACTGAGTAGCAGTTTAGATGAATTATAGTCACTACAAATCAATGATGTATTCTTTACCTGTGGATAGAAAATATTTAATTGTAGAAAAGTATTTAGGAGTCCTGTATTAAAAAAATAAAATGTTTAATAATATTTTTCCTTCATAAATTGTCTGAAGGAAATAGTTTATGTGACTTCTACTATTGTTCTGAAGTGAGTGGTCATAACCCTCGTATTCAGTATATTAATAGATACTTCATTTTTGGTGACATGAGTGTAAGTAGTTAATTTTTCTGTGTTTGCAGAAAAAAAATTACTTTTCTTCTGCATGTGTGACAATGATGTGTGATTAACTGGGCTGTAAAGACTAAAAACAGTGAAGTCTTTGGGTGCTGTCATGGACAGAGCGGCTGTTTGCAGGTGGTGCAGAGGTGGGCAGTTCTGTATGACAGACTGTACCTCCCATGCTAGCAGAGTTTTCACTTTCTCAGAGTACTACCTCTCCTGTTCTGCCAGCAAAGCCTGGAGACTTCACTGGTACATAGAAGTGGCCATGTATAAAAACTGTTAGTGATGAGGAATGAATAATTTAGTTAAAATGGACACAGGGTATCTTCACAATATTTTGTGTGTTTCTCCATGGATTTTGGTTTTGTATTTGCTTTGTCTTTTTAAAATTCCCTTTTACTGGCTGAGAGGAATCAAGGATACTTGCATCTTTCTGGAGAAGTAGATAACAGCTTTTATGCTGGCTTTCCAAGGGAGCATTTGAGAAGTCACTGTCTAATATAACTTTGGTCAGAAGTGCTGTTTAACACATCAGTTTTCTAAATTGTTTAAAATAGGATTTGGAAAAGTGGGTCTGTCTTGTGTACATGGGATTCTGTTTTGCAGATAGTGGGAGTGAGACTTTATAGCAGTTGTTTGACTTAGGCTCAGTACTTGCCCCCCTCATTTTCCAGAGGTAAATCTGAGAAAGGGTGTTGCCTCTCTCCCCGAGGAAGACTCCAGGACAGGAACCGGTTTCTTGGGAGTGTCCCTGTTTGGAGTTCAATGTGCTTAGTCTTGCTGCTTTCTTAATAATAGAGGGACTCTGAAATTTCTTCCCCACCTTATTTATACTCTGATCCTGACTCACCATCAACTGCAGCTCTGGTAGATTGAGTCAGAGAGTCTGTTGATGCTGCTACCACTGTGCTAGGGAAGACATCATTGGCTTGACTACATTTTTAAAGTATTTGAGAAACTACTTCTCAACAACTAGTATTTTCAATAATAATTTTACTGTCTGTTTTGCTTAAAATACACATGCTGGTTCAATGAAATAAGTTTGGTAACTGATTTAGACAATTCCATGGCACAACTGAAAATGTCTTATATGATCAGAACTTCACAAGGAAACAACAATAAAAAAACTCCCTACCAAGTTAGAGGGGTTTCTTATACTATCATACCATAATTACTGGGCCTTTCCTTAAATTAAGAGTCTAGATATGGGCTTTCGGCATGCACTACACGTTCTTTAAAGATTGTGTCTGTCAGGGAGCAGCAAGAACAGAGCTGTTCTGCAAGGAGGGGCAGGCTGGCAGTTGAGGATTACGCAGGCAGGGCTTTTCTTGGCTCTGGCACAGTCCCACGGCATCTGAACACTGCTGATCACAGGATTAGACAAAATAAAGGAATTTGTCAGGCCCAGAGTACATCCCTGATGTTGTCTGATCAGGAGTGGCAGAAGATGGGAGCTGATGCCATCCTAAGAGGATAGCTAGAACATGAGACATCGGATCATGTCAGTAGGGCTAGGCATGGGCAGGCTGCAGTGTGGGCTGGCTCTGGCAGTGGCTGAAGGGGCCAGGCTGGGCTGAGCTGGAGCCCCCGGGCACAGCATGTGGATAGCGGTCCCAGCTGAGACCACAGGCCTGCAGATTGAAATGTGATGTAACTCTGAAGAGCGCTACCCTATCCCCTTAACGCTGCAGCTGTGCTGGGTTCCCTTATTGGCTGGGAACTGTTAGTGGGGTGTACCTCTCACATGAAGCTCTGGTAGGAACCTCTCAAGAATTTAGTGCAGATCCTGAGAGACAAGGAGCACAGAGAGTCCTGTAATCCCTTGTGATTTCCTTTCCTCTATGAAAAGAGACATTTCTCTTCTCTCTTACAGATATGGAGTCTGGAGAGAGGTTAACATCATCAGTCTCCTCTGCTGCAGCTGCTTCCACTCCAGCATCTTCAACACCACCAGGAGCTTCAGAAGGATCAAAAGGTGGCCTTTCCGCTGGAGCTGCGACACTAAGCTCCACAATCAACACGTGTGGTAAAAATGACTCAAGTCTATATTGCAGTATAATTTTAGTGTTTGTCAACATTTTTAATTACTATTACAAGTCAAATATAATAAGGTTGCACAGATGCATCAGAGAAAAATGTTTGAAGTTTTTTGGTTTTGCCAAGTAACATTCGTTTCCTGTGAATACATTTTACATAGTACTTATTTATTGAAGGAGTGAAATTAATTAAAAATTGCCTATCTAAAATGTGAAAAAAATTTCAGTTCACAAAGCTGCCTTGAAAGCAAAGATCAAGTAAAGGGTTGATCTAGTAACCTCTATGCCACTCAGATTAAGATCTAATAATCAACTTCCTGAATATAGATCATGTTCTCATCATTCAAACCCAACCCACACTGTATTTTTATATTTGAATGAATAGTTTCTTCTCATAGAACTTGAAATTGAAAAGGTGAATTTCGTAATGTCATAGTCTTGGATAGTCCTGACTAGAGTGAAACATCTTGTCTTGAATCAGAAACATATATAAAAGATTTGTCCGTGCAAGAATCTCATTTTTTGTGAATGAAACTCATATTTCAACTAAATGATGCCTGTGTCATCCACAGAACAAGAAATGGTAAATAACTGTTCCTTGCTGCTTCTCTCTTCACTTTTGAAGAACAGATCATTTTGGTTTTTTGGACAATGTTCTTTTTGTTAGCCTGGGTATTACTGATTACTGAGATATATTGTAAACAGAAGTTTTTTCCAGCTTCAATTCATGGTAATCCTTTGCTTTTAGAACAAACTTGGTTCTTGCAGTAGAGTGGGGGAAAATATATTCTAGAAATTGAAAAACTTTCCTGCTCTGATAGTACAGAATGAGTAAGTTTCAAGTGCCCTCCTGCATCCTACATGTGTTAATTTGCAGCTGCCCCGGGAAGAAAAGTAGGAACCAGAATGTCTGCATACCTACAGTTGTGTCTCACCTATTTATTTTAATTTCTCTAAATCAGCCCAAAGAGTTCTTAACTAAAACTCTTTGTGAATAAGTAATGATGTGTCATATTTTTCAGTCATCCACTGCAAATGCAGCTCCAATATAATTTTTTGGCTGTGTTTATTATTAGTCCATGCAATTTGAAATGGTTATGGTGGTCCCCAGAATGTAGCAGTTGTTCATTTGCACATGGCTATAAATGTACAGTTCCAACCTGAGGATTTCGGTGACTCATTTACTTCTCCTTGTGCTACTTTTGCTTTGTAGATATTACAGGATGTCAATTTGTATGTCCCATAACATTGTGTGTATATATAGGATATATATTTGGTCTGCCAAAATACAGTAATACTGACGGAGATGAATCATGTAATAAAGATACTCAGCTGTCAGTTTGATCTTCACTAGAAAACCCAGGTAGTTCTTCAGTAAAGAACTTTTAAAAATTCTATTTGCAACTTTTATTTTATAAAAAAGTAAATTTATTTCTGTCTGGTAGCTAATAAAGGCCAATAGTAATTCTGTTAGTGATTCTCATGATCTGATTTTTAAGAACATACATATTTGCTAAGGACATTTTGTCTTCCTAAAACCAAGCTGGAATGTAGCTCCCTCTGAGCACTGTCCCATAAGTTTTATTTCTGAGTGTATCTGTTTCTGTGCTGACACAGTATACTATGGTTACTGTTGTATCCACTTGGAAAAGTTATAGGCGTTCCTAGAGAAATCTCACAGAAGTGTTTATGCTGTCAGCTAGCCAAAGATTTCCCATGAATTACCTGTGGCTGGAATGGCAACTTCAGTGAGGTTCCTGAATATAGAAGCTACTCTGTAGCCAAGGTAGACTGTTCCTAAACTGAGGTGTTCTTCACTTTTTTGATGTTTAAAAAACCCAGCGTCTGTCAATCTCAATCTGATAATTAAATTGTCTTCAAATTTAAGAACGCATTTTTCCCTAGTATTTAATAAAATACTTTTTTAAGAATGAGCAATTATTCTTACTAAGAGAAGGTGAAGACATCTTAATCTATGCATTAGATTAGAGAGGTTCTTTGTATTCCAATTCATCTCTTTATTTTCTTTGCAGCAGCCAATAGTCTGTTAAGTAGTCTCTGCAATAAGCTTGAATGCATACCCTGTCAAGTCCCCACAATACATGGTGAGTTAGGACTGGGAGTCTTTATGCTTTGCCAGGGAGATTAGACTACAAATAAATTATTTTGGCATATTCACAACTCAAAAAGACAAAGCACCTGTGTGAAACCGTTTCAGAATATATCACATACTGTTGGTTTAATTGGTTAATACGGACTTGTTGCTGAATAATTAAAGCATTCTAATCAAGTAAACAGATACTTTATTTGCTTTCTTCTTGTTCACCCATTGCTGAAAATAAGAAGGCATATTGGAAAAGTAAATTGACTCTGGAAAGAGGTTTAAATTCACCCTCACAAGAATGTTAGCAACTTTGGAAGAATGTAAATCGACAGCTTTTTCTCACGTAAGAACGGTAGTTCAGTGTTTTGTCTTTATGAGGGGCAATAATACCAGCATGTGAAACTGTTCAAAGCTGAACAGTGGAGTTACATTGTTTCAATATTATCAGACCTGTAAGGTTCTGTAATTTTGAAAAAAAGGAAGTTTGTTAACTTTTTATTAAAAAAAACCCACAAACCCAAACAAACAAAACCCTAACAAAAAAAAAAAACACAAACAAACAAAAAAAAACCCAAAAAAACAAAACAAAAAACAAACAAACAAAACCAACAAAAAACATCTTTTTCTCAAACCAGAAACTGCTTTTATCAAAGCAAAGATCTTCGGTCTTTTGGGAGTTTCTGATTTCTCCTTAAGTGAGACCCAGAATAATTTTAATGTGAACATAAATGCACAGAGTCACAGGATTGTTTTAATTGGAAAATCTGTAATTTTACGAGTTTTTTTATGTTCTGGTTTATAGTAGCAAAGTTCTTTTTTTAACACTGGCTGTTTTTTAGTGCCTCAGTATTTATCTAAAAATGACGTGGCTTCTGAAATAAATGCGGAGAAAGATCAGATTTAGTGCCTAAAGTAAAAACTGTATAAACAACTTTCTTTTTTGCTAAGTCTTTTATATAGTCTTGGTTTTGTTAAATTTTTCATCTTAGGCTTGTAGATATTTATCTTCTGGAGATGTTAGGGATCCTAGATGCTGAGTGACAACAGCAAAATTGAAATGGTTATATAAAAAGCAAGTGGTGATTCTGTTTTGTGAAATGTACAACAAAATGCTGACGGAGAATGAGATGGTAATATTAACAGATGCAGAAACTGTGATTGCATACAAGGATGGGAACAATAGCAGAGTACAATTAATTGCCACTTCTGGTACTAACAGGGTATCCATAGTGTTATACAATCTACATCACTCTTTCCCAGGTTTTGGAAGTCAGAGTTAAGATTTTCATTACATCTTAATTTTAATGTCTTTTTATACATATCATGAAGAAGCAGTCTTTAAGTTCATTCTTTAAACATGATACTAGCTTTGTTTAGATTTTCTACTTCATATTATTACCTGATTTCTTCCTCAGTGTTTGGACTGCAGACGCAAACCAGTGCAAGCATTGGCTAAACACTTTTTTAAGGACAAGAGTGTGATGATAATAATGAACCAGAAGTAAAAAAAACCCCCAAAAACGAACAAAGCAAACAACAAAAAACCCAACCAAGCAACCAAAAAAAAAAGGAACAAACCACCCCTCACCCCCCCCAACAAACTTTTCAAGGTTATTGAAGAACATAAAAGCAAAAATATGGAGGAGGAAAGGTGTGGAGCGGGAAATTTCAGTGGGCATAATTTGAGTACTTCCATGTCTTAAAGTTCCATCTCATCCAGTATTTCTTATAAGGATTATACAGATAGGTGAATAATTTTGAGTATTGTTTGGATAAGGAATTTTACCTTTATTTTTAAGGAATGGAAACAACATTGAAAGAAAAAGAGTTTTGGTGCACTGTTTTTTGGATGTTAGAGATTAAAGGAAACCATTATATTTGAGCACCGTCAGGCACCCAGTAGTTCTTGCATTAAAGGAAGCCTCATTGAGAGTTACCATATGATGGATATTTTTTAAAATACAGCTTAGGAGGTCTGTGCTCTGTGTATATTCATTATATTCTTCCTCCTCAAAGTTAATCATCTGCAGTGTTTGTGCCTAAATTATGTATCAGCTTTCTCAATAGTGTGCAGTTTTGTCAATATCCTTCTAGAATTTCATTGTTTTAGAAAATTAGTCCCAAGTCTAGCATCTTTTAATCTATGATTTATGAAGGAAAATTAAAGAATGAGTCCTCGTGTGCTTGGTTCTGTGAGAACGTATTCAGAGTTTATTAAATTGCCTCTCAAAGTGCTTTACTGAGATACGCAGTGCTTTTCATTTAAGTGAAGAGATGTTTTTGATGTTTCCCAGTTCCTATGAGGACTTTCGTTTTGCAAACCAATGATTGGAGTAGGTGATGTTACTTATGTATGTTTAAACCATTCCCAGCCTTTTCCATCCTTTACAGCTTTTTACACTGAGTGACCAGTGCTAGGAAATCACTCACATAAGTGATTTGGAACTGTTCATACAGGGAGTTAGGAAGACTTACTGGTGTTGGAAGGCACGTAGATGGCAAACTACCACTGTAATGATTAAAATATAAGAGAGAGAGGAGGAAAATACACAGTAATTTCTGTCACCCCAAGCAGTTCTCAGATTTGCTGTGTAAGGTGGAATGCCCTTAAGTACCATATTATTTTTGTATTTCTGCTGGTTGGCACATTGATGCTTTGTGTTTTAGGGCTTTATTTAAGTATTTATTCCTTTTAGCTCTTCTGAAGAGCTTGTATTGCACCATGAAGTTCATTAATATTAACAAAGGCATTCACAGTTATCCTTCCTTGTTACTAAGAGACCAGCATTGTTGTAATGTATGTTGCCCTTTGGAGTAATGCTTTCAATCATTATCTTTGCAGTGGCTAGTAGAATTTCAAAAGCTGTTCTCAAAAATATTTAACTTATTTGAAGTAAGGCAAGAATGTTAAGGAGTGAGGTTTAATATGAGACTTAGCTATGTGGAGCATGTCTGAGGTAAGTTAGTAACTTGAACAAACACTCAAATAGGAAAATTAAGGAAATAGTAGAATTAATTGCTAAACAGACTTTTTATCCAGTAAGAAAGAGGGGAAATGTCATTACAGTTCAGTTCATTATTACAAGACTTTGCTTTCATTAGTTCTTTATTTCTTCTATGTTTTTAAATGCATATTTAGAAATGGATGGCTTGTCTTTTCTGGACACATTAGATACTGGCTTAGGTAGCACCCAGTGTTTTTATAAGGCCATAGTAATGTGCAATATAGTGTAAAGTTACCAACTCTTTTTTTTTGGTGTGTGATGAAGAAAGTTGGTAAACAATCTCAAAAGGATATCTTAAATCAAAAAGTCTTCAAAGAACCGTGAAACCTTGCCATGCAATATTGCTCATCAGCCTGATTAAGAATCACCACTGGTCTGTGAGAAAGAAGTGTTGTGGAAGAAGATACACCAATGAGGTTTGGGTTGGTTGTGGTGGGTTTTGATTGTTTTGGGGGGGTTTTTTTTGTTGTGGTTTGGTGTGGGTTTGGGGTTTTTTTGGTGATAATTTACAAACTGATGTGAAAGACATTTGAACTAAGTTCAGCAAATGTAGAACTGAAATGTAATGCTTTTAAAGTCAGGTCTAGGTATAAGGAAATACTATACACATCATCTACAATAGTTAGCACCAGTGAAATTAAGGGCAAATGAACTTGTGTTTTGGAGGAAGGAAAAAGAGGCACAGAAACCAGAAATTGAAATCAGTAAGAGGAATTTCCCTGGACTGTGTATGTAGTATTCCCGTTATGTTGCCCTGTAGTTACTAATAAATGAACAATTCTGGTGAATGCCCTTGTGTTTCTAACACCCAGCATGATGAGGTACTGCAATCAGGATGTCATTCCAGAATTATGCATTATATACACAAACACAATAATAACATTTAAAATATCTAGTAGGATTAACAAGCAAGGTCAAGTAATGTTTTTTGTGTAAATGTCCATCAGAAGTGTGGTCAGTTTGCAGGAGCAATGTGAGTATCTTGGAAAACAGGAAATGCTTGGTCTTTCTCATCCCATCTTTTTTGATGCTGATATTGACTTGTGGCTCAAATGAACTTACTCTTCTTTGATGTCATTCTTTTCCTGCTTTTTCTTTCCATTAGCAACGGTTTTGTTCTTCTGGTTATGTATGCTTTTACAGTCTGGAAATTCTGTGCTTTGTCTTCCATCCCCATGTTCAGGCTATCTGAAAAGTTGAAGTTTAACTCTGAAACGTCTCTGAAATATCCTTTATCAGGATTACAGAATTTCTGGTCCTTTGTTTTTTGTCTCTCATCTATGATATTATAAATTCTTGCCTTGTTCTAACTTATGAACACATGCTGACTTGCTGTACTGTGCTTGCTGTCTTCTGTGCTGCCCTTTCCCAACCTCCCAGGTGTACAGCTGCTTAACTAAACTCTTTTTACTCCTTTCTGGTCACTTTCCCTGTTCAATTTTCTCTTCTTTTCCTTTCTGCATTAGACTCACTCTCCTTACTGTTTAAGGTATCCAGAGTTCCACCGATGCTTATGTTTTACCTGTAATTTTTACAATCCAGTTCATCTATCTGTGTTGGTTTTTTCCCCTCTTGTTTTTATTTTCAGAATGCATTTAAATAAAGCTGCATTGCAATCTTTACCAGAATGGCTTTAATGACTTAAAACCAGAATTGCTGCAGG
The DNA here is from genome assembly GCA_035583155.1 of Acropternis orthonyx. NCBI lineage: Eukaryota > Metazoa > Chordata > Aves > Passeriformes > Rhinocryptidae > Acropternis > Acropternis orthonyx. Next base: position 129,591 of record JAWWEU010000163.1, read on the forward strand.
AAATGTGTGTCATTTAAGAAGTTCCTAACTGTTTTGTTTTGTTTTACCTCTGGATTTAATAAATCTGCACACACACACACACTCTCTCTCTCACACACACTCTCTCTCTCACACACACTCTCTCTCTCACACACACTCTCTCTCTCACACACACTCTCTCTCTCACAC
>JAWWEU010000163.1:135542-184526 GCA_035583155.1 Acropternis orthonyx
CCTTGGACACTCCCAGGGATCCAGGGGCAGCCACAGCTTCTCTGCCCAACCTGGGACAGGGCCTGCCCACCCTCACTCAATTTGATCTTCCTTTTACTGATCAGGACTGTACAATATGTTTATATGTGTCCGTCTTAACAGTTCTGCAGCTTACAGAAATTATTTGTAGATGCTCACTTTATTTATGTTGTTAATAGTGATTATGGTGACTAGTGATGAATTTTCATAATTTCTATTCAGTCAGATTTGAATGGGGATTAGAAGAGAATAAAAATCTAGCATTTATAAACATTGAGGCTTGGAATATATATTAAAAAATAAATACATTAAGAAATACATTTATCAAGGCCACTGTCATTATTTTATTATTTTCTAGGTTTTTTCCAAACTAAGTAGTACTGAGGAGGACTAAACTGAACCCTGATTCACAGCTAACTCACAGACCCTCTGAGGACTGAAAAATACATAGTTTTTTATCCTTAGACCAGAAGATAAACACTGTTTTTCCTTTCAATTCCCACTTACTTCATAAAATTCAAATAAGCTTGTCATTTATCTGGAGTGGCTAAATAAAGTATAATTTTGAACACATACGTCTTTGTTACTGGAAGAGGCTTCTGCTTTCAAATTTAGGTTATGAGCTGGTGATCCTCATTTAGTGGTTTGATTTCTCTAAAACGTTTATGGAAAGTGTGCATTTTGTGAATATTTATCTTGTAGGTTTTCATAATTTCGTATTCAGTTTTAAATGTTAGTAACTTCAAGAATGTATTGTGTTAGACTTTATGCTCAAAAAATTAGTTGAAAATGTACCATCTTTATCCATTTTACTGTGTTTTCCTTCAAAGATGATGTGGGGTTTTCTTCTTTGTAAGAGTCTTTAGACTAAAGGCAGTGTAAGCTTTACATGCATTTCTGAGCCACTACTGGTTAAGTTCTACCTGGCGAACTTTGAAGTACTACTTTTTCAGTTAAAAAATTAGCATATCACAGCACTTCTGAGTAATGCCTTTCCCCCTGCCTTTTGCTTTTTATTAAAATTTTTCTATGCCGAGAGTCTTCTGTTGACTTTCTGCTATTATTGTGGTCATTAGTGTTGTATTTACCTTGTGCTTTAAAATGAAAACATTTTTAAAGGTAGCTGTACATTCACTAATGACTTTATTACATACTGAAATAAGTATTAAGTGGGAGTTTTTCTATGCTGGTAGTCTCTTTCTAAAAATTACTTTTTTGAAGATACTTAATATTTTTATGAAAATCACTGTCTAGAGCAATATAGCATGTGAGAAAGCTTCCCTACTTAATTTGGATCAACTTAATCCTGATTTCAGTTCATCTTTTTGTACTTGATTTACAGTGAAAATCATGCAAGACTTGTGTAACTTGTAGTTACTTATCTCTTCTGTGGTAGCCAGTACCTGCTTTTGACCTACTGAAAATAGCTTAGCAGATGTTTAAAATTTCCTAGAGTTCACCTGCCTGAATACTAAAGAAAACCAAGCAAACACCTCCACATTTTATTCCTCTGTCTTCTTATTTCTTTAGGAACAATATAAACAGACATTCCCAGCAGCACAACTAAAGAAACAGGAATCATCTAAGAGCCTGAAGAAGGTTATCACAGCTTTGTCAAGCCCCAAACCAACATCTAGTTCACCAGCTCATCAAAAACTCACATCCTTGGAAAACAACCATTCTAACCCATTCCTGACAAATGCACTTTTAGGTAATCACCAACCCAATGGAGTTATTCAGAGCGTCATCCAGGAGGCTCCTCTTGCGCTCACTACGAAACCGAAACCCCAGACCAAGAGCAACGAAAGTGTAGCCATTTCTAGTACTGCCCCCTTTTCTTTGCCAGTAAACTTGAGCGCGTGTGGGAAAAAACCAGCTGGTAACCGGACACCTGTTATGCCCTCTACCTCTCCTGTGTTACCTGGTTCAGGAAAGGACAAACCAGTCAGCAATAATGCAGTAACTGCAGTAAAACCACAACACCGCCTCCATTCTGCAAAGCTGGTGGTGGAGCAGTTCAGAGGGGTAGACTCAGATGCCCCCAGCAGTAAAGACTCTGATGACTCAAATGATGATGACGACGATGATGAAGATGAAGATGAGGACGATGAAGATGATGATTCTGATGATAGCCAATCAGGTGGTTTAACCTTTTTAATAGGAAAAGTGGAAACTTTATTTTTTTAGTTTTGAAAACATGCGTTTCCCACCATATTTTAAAATGGAGGTAGGCACTATTGGGCCAGCATGGCCCACACTGTCCTACACATATCCTTGAAATGAGCACATCGCCTCCGCCCCCATTGTATCATACCCATAGTCATGATTGGAGTGTTTTGATACTTGGTCAGCTGTCCTGGTAAGGTGGCTCCACAGCCGTCTGGAAAGGTTGTCAGAGACCTGCCTTCCAAATCAGTCACCCGACCTGCAGCTCATGTGACAAGGTGCTCAGGAGGGGATGGAGGCTAAGGCTGGTTGATGGTTAATTATTCTGACAGGCGGAGCCCAGCTGCAAAACAGGCTTCCCTAACCAGAGAGGGACTAAACAAGGCCTTCAAGTTGTGAAGTATCAAGAAAAGCATGTTTTATCACCTCCTGAGCAAGGACTTGGAAAGTTTTAAGAGCTGCAGTCCAGATTACTCTGTTAAAGGCTCTTAAGCAATTTGGAATGGCAAGACCTATTTTAAAGAGTTGATTGCATTCACAGTCATTCCTTTCTCCCATATGTTCTGATATCCCTTGGGTCCAGCCTCCACCTTCATTATTCTCTTCCCCCTGTCATCCACACACCCTGTACTAAGCTTTTTCTCTCACAGTTGTAGCCCATTTTTAGTTCCTTACCCTCCCTATCCTTAACTGTGACTCTTCCTTTACCCAGATCACTGGACTTCCAATTTGGACACAACCTGTAGTCAGTTCTGTTTTCTTGCTTTTCATGATGGATTTCACAGCTTGTGAAATGCCCTTCCTGGGGTAGTGCCCAGCTACTGCCTGGGTAACAGAATGATTTAGCTGGAGCTCATTCAAGGGTCAATAGTCTCTTAAAATACTTCAGTTTCTGTCACTCATCTCTTCCAATTCAAAATTACAGTGCATTATGCAGAATTACTTTATGATGTCATAGTTGTAGTAATTTTAAAGTTTAAGTAATTATTGCCTTCTGTTTATACTCAGGAGGTGTTATTAAAAACATATTTAATAAGACAAATGACATTGCAAGTGTTAGAACTTTAGTGTTCTTGCCAGTAGTTACCAAGTTATAATGTGCCTTTTGACATGCTTTTTTTAAACAGACTCTGACAGTAATTCTGAATCAGATACAGAAGGGTCTGAGGAGGAAGATGACGATGATGATAAAGATCAAGATGAATCGGATACAGACACTGAGGGAGAAAAAACTCCACTGAAATTGAATAAAACGTCATCCTCTGTGAACAACTCTTCCATTGGTCTTGCAGCTCATTCCACCCCGCTCAATCTCCAAGTAGCAAAGCCCCCCAGCTCGGCTCAAGCTGCCTTATGTCCCGAGTCCCAGCCTGCAGTATTCCTTGGGACAGCACCGGCCGCCCTCCCGCCAAGTGCACACTGCGGTATCTCCACGTCTTCTCTTATAGTACCTGTAACATCTAAGGTGTATGTGTGGTAAAAGGAGTTAAAAAAGTAGTCTGGGTGCTGGTATCAAGTGATACCTCAAGGACGAAGTCTTTTTACCATAAGAACAGTGATTCACTGAACAGCCTCCCCAGGGGTGTGGCAGAGTCCCCCTCACAGGATGTTTTCAGGTGCCAGTTGGTCAGGGGGTGAGATAGTCTCATCCAGGCTCCCTTTTCCATGAAAGGTTGGGCCAGGTGTCTTTTGAGGTCCCTTCCAACCTCAGATGCCGGGTGACTCTGTGGTTGTTTCATGGGTGTTTGCAGCAGACATTAAAATGAGTCATCAGAATTGCAGGTTCCCCAGACCAGAACATTACACTCAGATCAGGACGTTTTAGCCCATGTAATTATTTGAGAGAAGGTGGGATGAAGTAGCCAGAGTCAATATTTATTACAATAAAACTCTTTGTTACTTAGTCTTTGTTATTTACCATTTTATTCTAAACTAGTTATTTATTTTTAATTTCTGGGCATTATAAGTGGCATTCTGAATCTTCTGGTTTTGCCCCTTCCTCTTCAAATTTTCTAACTGTATTTTGTTAGAATATAACTTTATTCATTATTATTTCAAAATTCTCAGTAGAATTTATGGATTATGTGCAAGGATTTACTTTTAAAAGGTTCATGAAAAGTACATGTAGTATTTGTGTAATGTTATGTAGTATATAATAATATATAATCCTTTGTTTGGTGATCCATTTGTAAGATTTAGTAATTACTTGATTACAGTAAGGAATGCATTTTTTAAAGTCATGCTTGTTAATTTGCATGATAACAATGAAATTGCATATTTACTACTTTGAATTAGAAACTTGGTGTTTAACCAGCATGCATATAAGTAGATTTTTAAATGGGGATATGTGCTTACAAATAGTTTTTTATATTTTGATTCAGTGGAATAGGAATTTCATTCCATATCATCAAGGGCATCAGATTTCATGCAGAGTAATGTGGTCTGCTTCATATTTTCCCCAGAAAGAGGCCTGTTAACCGTACAGTTTGTAAAAGATTTCCCATGAATTGGGAGTAGTCCAAATTGCTAAGTTAAAAAGTTAATTGTTTTTCCTAGGGGATCTGTGTTAATTTATGATGCTTTGAAAAGACTCATAGCAGATTTTTGTCTGTTTACAGAGGTGGGGAGGTAGAATAAATTAGTTTTGTGTCCTTATTTTAGATGTAGTAGGACTACACCTAAGAATCACCTAGCAAGAATCACCATAATACAACAAAAACAGTTTTGTGTCCATTTTACCTAGAGTGTTAGTCACTGAAGAGGTCTTGTGGTCTGTTTGCTGTATCGTTTTGCACTGGACAGCTCAGTTTTCATTTGAAATAATTGGAAGAGCAGCTCCCCTCCCCTCCCCTCCCCTCCCCTCCCCTCCCCTCCCCTCCCCGCGACCACTCGCAGTAACACAGTACTTGGTTGTGTGAGGTTAGGAGTGCAGAGCTTTGCCTAAAGCTTGGCATGCAAGCAAAGCACAGGCAGCTTGTCAGTGCTTATCTAGAGGACTCTTTGTACCACCTGAAAGAAGATGCTGGCACCTTGCTTGGCAGCTATGCTATGGCCTGGTGTGACACTCCTGGCTATAGGAGCTTGGAACCTGGGGGTTCAGTTTGAAAAAAGAACTCATTCGAGTCCATTCCCAGAGAAGAGATGCAGCACATTCTTGACACATGGTCCAAATGATCTTTTTGAGAAGTGCATCTTCCAGAAGTTGTTCTGTGTACATAGTTCACATCCTACTACTGTCTGAGAGGCCTGAGAGAAGGATCAGCCTTTGGCTCACGCTGAAGCCCCACGTTTGGCAGTTGTCTCTGTGATATTATTGATTCAGTTGCTTGACTAGCACCAAACATAACATCTGCTTGAACCTGGAAAAGCTGAAATAGTCCTGAAAATTTTCTGCATTTGGTAGTTGACTGCAGTCTATACACAGTACTCTAAGAGGACTGAACCTATTAGAATGTATGGATCTTTAAAGCAGAGTGTTTTCATTTGCATCTTTTGAATTGAAAAAAAAGAGGTATGCAAGGAATTATTTTAGCAATACCTGAGAGAACTAAGCAAGATAAGTTGTTAAGCATAGAATAGTTAGGTTTTTCTCTTTACAATTCCAGAGCAAGAGGTTACAGGAAATTTAGAGGAAAATGTATTTCAAAAGGAGAACAATTACATTGATTTTCTTGGTAATTGAGGTACATAACGGCTAGAATGAAAAAAATTATTTATCTTTTGTTTTGGGGATGCAAACATAGAGAGTTAATTTTAGGAATGTTTTCATTTTGTAGGTTCTGCTAGGTGTTAATCAGAAATTCTGTTTCAGGTATTTCAAAAAGACGAAGAGTAGCAGATGAGCGGGAGCTGCGTGTTCCTCTGGAATACGGGTAGGTTGTGTATATACGTGCCTTGCTTTAAAGGGAGACAATACCGTCAAAAGTCAGTTGGCAAAGAAATGACCCTTTAAAAAATTTTGAGGCTGAATAGTAAGGAAAGGGATTCAACAAATTAGATTTCTGACTCCCAGTGACTGTGTCAACATATTTGGTGTGTTAATTTTTGTGCATTAAATTTGCTGTTTTGCAAACATGACCTGTCTCTTAGCAATTTTGCCACTGGAAATTAATCCTTACGGCTAGATCTGAGCTGATAGAGACTCCAAATAAATCCCTGAAGTATAGTTCCAAACCATTTAAAATCTGGTAATATGTAAGTAGGTTGATACAAATAAATCCATATGGATAGTCAGTTTGGACGGTCTGCTGCATAATAAAATGTTCTGGTTTTGTCTGATTTCTAATACTCTAGTCACATTTTCCTCTTCCTTTTTTATTGTAAAATTCTTCAGTTTACATGAATTACTTGTTTTTCAAAAAGTGTATTGTTGTATGCAACTATTTCATATTACTCCAGCTGGCAAAGAGAAACCCGAATAAGAAACTTTGGTGGTCGTCTTCAAGGAGAAGTAGCCTATTTTGCACCTTGTGGAAAGAAGCTGAGACAGTATCCTGAAGTAGTAAAGGTACATTCATTTTTTTAACTTCTGTGTTCTAATGCTACTAAGCATGCCTACAATTAAAAAATGCAATTTTTTCCTCTCCAATAAAGATACAATTATTTCCTGTGATATGAGGCATAGTGTATGTTGGTCTGTTACTGATTTGAACTCTTATAAATGTGTATCCCTTTGACAGAATATGCAAAACATTACACTCACAAAGTTAGCTGTACATCAAAGCTGGGTTGTCATTATTTACAAGCTGAAGTGGAAAAATATGTGATTTTTTCAGTATCTCAGCAGAAATGGAATAATGGATATCTCAAGGGACAATTTCAGCTTCAGTGCAAAAATAGGAGTGGGTGACTTCTATGAAGCCAGAGATGGACCGCAGGTATCCACTTTTTAAAAAGTAAAGTCTTTGATCCAAGGAGCATTAAATTAAGTTTAGGTGAAGTAATTTTTGCTACAGTCTGAAGCGTTTCCTGTTTTTAGCTAATTATTTCTAAAAATTGTGCGTGTTTCTTATCAATAGTGAGATTAGGATGCTGAGAGCTGGACCTCAGGCAGTGTTGAAAGCCGTTCCCTTCAGTGCATTTGTTTGGAGGGGGCAGGAGTTCACACGCTTTAATGATCAGCTCTGAGCCTGGATTGGGCTGGTATGGAAACTCCGAGCTACCTATTTTGTCTTAGTGTTCAGGTATTCCTGATTTAGGTCTTTATTTCTTCCTTTATTGTAGACAACCTCATATCGATAGTAATTTACATATATGTGTTAAATCCCACTCTTCTCGTGTGTTCATGTGCATAATATCTATATGTGTGTTTGTATATATGTGTAAAGTGCATGTTTATATGCTAGTGTGTTCTGTGTCAAGAATAATGTCTGAGCATCCTGAGACTCTTATGGAAAGGAATGCAGAGCTATCCCAGTTATGCTTTACAGTGACAGAACTGTTAGACTGTGTGTAGATAAACCACATAACGATAAGTAAAACTAGAATTTTAGGGAAGTTGTGTTACGGTGTTTGTGCCATGCTGTGTTTACTGTATTTTGGCCATGTTGCCATTTTTTCAGGATGTGCACCAAGGTTTTTTGACTTCTGTCAGTGAATATATTTGCTTCTTTAAAAGATAAATTGTTCTGAACATGTTACTAGCTCTCAGCAGTCTTGAATTCAGACTCTAGTTAAGCCTTAAGTCCCTGTGATACCATGCAGAAATATGTAATGTTTGCATGGTGTAAATTTGAAAGCATGAAAACTTGAGGTCACAGTAACCAGCTGCTTCTAGGTGGTTCTTCATGATTCCTGGCTTACAGGGTAAAACTGCTAAATTTACTTCATGTTTGACCTTTAGTTGTGAGCTTCATTATATACCTGAATGGCTTGACTGAAATAATTCCTTGTACTGTAAACATCATGTACTGTAAGGGTATCTGCTCTCTTTTTACCCTGTTACCTTTTTTGTGTCTGTTGTCCATATTACTTGGTTAGTCTTGTCCCCTTCTCTAGTTATCTCTTTCTTCTCCCTTTAATTCATGAGTTGATTTACAGTCTGCCCTGTGATCTATAAAACTTGAGAATGAAGGCAGTGGGAGGGGCAGATTCCTACTGGGGCAGATTCCTACTGGCAAGGCTGGCAATGTGAACTGTGAACAGTTGCTGTACATACACTGTAGTTTCTACTGATGGAGTTTGTGATAGGTTCTACTGAGACTTTGGTGGACAAAGGAAAAGCTTTCTTTTTAGAAAAAGAGACTGAGGGCAGCTGTGTCAGCTGGGCTAAAATGTGTTTACATTTTATGTATGAATGAGAAATTTATAACGTAACCAATGGAGCTACGCTCAGGCTGATAATACGCACTCAGTAAGACAGTATGTGATACTGATACTTCATGAAAAGAATTTGTCCCCTTTTTACTGAACCTTTTTGAATTGTCCAGCTTCAAAATAATATGCAATAATCATATCTTCATGGATGTCTGGATATAATTCCAGAAATTTTATTTCTGCTTTTGTGGTAGTTTTGATTATTCTGTACAGCATTTTGTGCTTATTCTTTCTTTTCTTTGTTCTATAATTCTGCATCCTTTTAAGACATGACCCCAGAGGGATGGGGTAAGTTTCAGAGAGCTCTAAGATGGAACAAGATGTGAAGAAAATTATCTTGAGGCTGAACTGAAGAATTACCTGTAGCAAGCCAAAAATTCATGGATTACCTGTTTCTGCCTGTGTTTGTTACTCGTGGTACGCAAGCAACCAGATGTTGAGGGTTATTCAAAACAGCAGTTAAATGCTTTAACAGAGAAGCATATCTGGCACAAGTGGGCCATGAAAGAATAAGGTTAAAAGAATATCTGAAGTTTGGCAAAGTGTGAGTGGCAAATGTGAAAATTCAGTGACAGGACCTGGAAGCTTTAAACTGCTGTGATTTAGAAAGATTAGTGTGAATGTGATCTGGGGTGATGGAGAGGACACAGGTCCTCATGAATTTAAGTGATATGGATAGGAGTGTTTGTCCTATTCTGAGTTCTGCAACTTGTTTCAGAAAACTTTGTTGTTAACTTTGCCTCACAAATCTAATCTGAAATTCATGTGGACTTTTACTTTGTGTAATGTGCCTATGGTTTTGTTCATTAGTTTGGTTAGCAGGATTTGAGCTTGATTCTGCTTCCATGGGTACTTGTCTGGTGCCTTTTTGGCAAATGTCCTGGTTGCAGCACAGTGTTGCAGTACATGATAGATGCTTGAAGATGAGAAATTGAATTAGGTTCTTATTTTGATTAGCTTCAGCAACAAAATACAACATTTCACAGTGTTACTCCCATTTTTTCTCTGATGTTTGAGTAGCAAAGCTTACATTTTATGGAAGCCTGTGATTCTCCTATGTTTGGGCACAACTTCCATATTTTTTCTTTGGAATATTGAAAATTCACAGAATATTAGATTGTACATTCTTTAATAGAAATGTATTTTTCGTTAGACTTTAAAAGATGTTAAAAGAGCACAGAACAGAGATGTTTAATCAGCTCTTGCTTAACCTTTTATGGCTTTGTTCTGGACTATTTTTGTCTTGTCCTCTCTTAAGCTTGTGGAAAGTTGTGCATGCACAATATCCTTTGACAGGGCATTAAACAGTCTTCTCCCTATTCCCTGGAATGCCTGCTCTGTTTACTTACTGTACCTTCTACAACCTTCATCTGATGGCCTCTAATTTCTCTTCTGGTTGGCATTAGGAAAATGTAATACACATTGTACATGGTCTCTGGCACTGATGGTCTTGTAGACCTCTTATATTCCTTTTCTCCAGATTTATTATCATTGGTGTCATTAGCCACAGCAAATACAAATACAAAGCAAGAGCGATCTCCATTGCAGGTTCTAAGATACTTGATCTATGGCTGCTCCTACTTTCCTTTGATTCCTGGTTTGCCTCCCCTCCCTTGGCACCTGTGTGTCATGGGATAAGATTTTCAAGGTTGGAAGTTGGTGTAGGTGACAAGTACAGTATTGAAGCTACTTCAATGAACTGAACCTATGATAAACTGTAATTCAAGTCCTAGTACTCTTAAAGATAGTAACAGAACTTCTGGTTAAGTGGTAGAGGTAAATATTTTGGATTGAAAAGTCCTTAGTAGTGATGCATGATGATGTACACATTAATGATCTGCTCATGGCTTTGAGAATTGCATTTTCAGAACATAATTAATAACAAAGCCCTTTGGAATGTCTGCAAACCAAGTGTGGCATGTACTCTTGGGACGGTCTTAACTGGGGGTATTCAGATTTCAACAAACGTATCTTTCATTAGCAAACTGCCATTGCTTTTACTGAATTTATGTTAAACCTTTGAAATTGTGAAGAATGAGCAGAAATAATTAAAAGACCAATTGCCAGAATAAGCAAAAATTATTTATGTTCTGATACGGCAGATTTGATGTTACTGTTTATGTACATACAAATGTGAAAACGTAGGCATTCCAAATGTATTTTTTCTGAAGTGATATTTAATGAGTTTTCTAAGTTACCAGCTTTCCTTCTTGTTTTAGCAGGCATTTTCAAAATCTTTTACAAATCTTTTTAAGGCAAGTTATGGAGAAGTCCCAAAGGATATTTAGCTTACATTTTTTCCCCTGCATTTCTCAAAAACTTGGGAAAATGGTAAAAGATGCTACAGTTCTGAAATATTCATGTTCAGTCAAACAGGATCAGCTAGAATGTGCTGTTTTGCTCAGTAGGAGCAATAAACTCTACTTTTCAGTAATCAATTAAAGTAAAGCTATTTCTACGTGAGGATTAACTTGGGTATTTTATTAACAAAACATTTCAGTAGCTTCTTTTGTGATACCACAAAGTATTCGGTAGTAACAGTGAGAGAAAGGATTGTGAATATATTGCTGCATACTTTGTTTAGTTAGAGAATATACCTGTATCTGAACTTCTAGATCAGATACGTGGATACTTAAAAGTTACAAACATTTGATTGCTTCAAGTTGGCACAGAAATTGTTTTGCAGTGGAGGAAGGGAGAATTCAATTGTACTAAAACTTCAAGATTGAAATGCATCTGTTTTTTCAACTCAGTTGTTGAGATCTACAACACTTGAAAGCAGTATTTGAAAATACATTACTGCATTTGCTTGTTATGTATGTCAGAATTTCTGTAAACAGTTGGAAGACAAGCAACTCAGCTTGACACATTTTTTCAGTCATGTTGAGCAGTGAAAGCGCAGAGTAGGTGTTTTTGAGTTCAAAAAATAAGCCTCCATTTTGCCTCTTTGAAAGGGTTGGGCAATTTGATTTGATCAGAAATAATTAAAAATAACACAGTAGTGACATACCTACTAGGTAATAACTCTGTATGTATTTGAATAGTATTCAAAATCTTTCATAGTGGTACAATTTACAAAGTTCTGAGTGATAGCCCCCCAATGCATAGCTTCTGTGCATCATCAGAGCGTTGTCCTACCCAAATAGTACATCACAGATCTCACATATTTTATATCTATAGCTTACTGGGGAGGGGGAAAATCTCTTGCTGTTCCTGTTATCAAGTGTTTTAGATTTATTTCTCTTTTTTTTTAAATCTGCATTCATCATACCTCTCTGTGAAATGTGTTGATTAAAAGGGTGTGCAGTGGTGTCTTCTGAAGGAAGAGGAGGTCACTCCCCGGATCAGAGCAATGGAAGGGCGTAGAGGACGACCACCAAACCCAGACAGACAGCACTCCAGGGAGGAGTCACGGACGAGGCGCCGCAAGGGCCGACCACCAAACGTTGGTAGCGCGGAATTCCTGGACAACACCGACGCAAAGCTTTTGAGAAAGCTCCAGGCCCAAGGTGAGAAATGCATTACTGTTTTCACCAACATGGGGTATCAGTATATAGAGAGTTAATGTTTTTCCTAAAGAAGGGTGATGTGTTTCACTAGGATATGATTATACAGCATTTGATTTTGGAAATTCGATACATGGTTTTATTGAAGGCTTTTTCAAGATCAGTAAATGTGTGTAAATTTTACAGGAAAAACTGAGCCTTAAGGTCCCTTCCAACCCTAACCATTATCCTCATACTACAGCATGAGATGTCTATTACATTGGAGTTATCATTTGATACCAAGAATTCTAGTTTCCCTGATTTCTTTTTAGATTCTTGGCTCATTTTAGAAACTCTTAAATTTTGCTCAATACAGTGCATACCAGTTGAAGGGAAGTACAGGTGGACTGGTTTGTTGTCCCTGGCTTTTGCAGTGTTTCCCATTGGTCCTTTTCAGGTGCATGGTGCCCCTCATGGATTGTGCCACTTCAGACTAAGTGGTCTTCTGTATCTGTTGGCGTTTCCATAGTTCATAGTTAAAGTTCTTGTCTATGACATAAATTCTAATTTTCAGCTACAGGTTCTGTTTCAGTTAAGGTGTAACTTCTTCTTCTGTGTGCTTTCCCTGTTGTCATTTACCTGTTTACACTACCCTTGCTATCTACAGCATCATCTGACCTATACATGGGTTTTCTCGGTGTTTACTTGGGTCTTCATCATTGCACAAGAAGTTGACAGTATTTTGGGGAATGCTATCAGAGTGGTCCTGGACCTCAGTCCTTTGAAAAGCAAGCTGAATTCAACTTCCAGAAAATCCTCTCTACAGCTGGCTTATATCAGTGTGTGTATAAGCAGTTAATTAAAATTTCAACAATACTATTACTTAGGGTAGGCTCAGGAGGTTACTAATTAGCATAAGAGTGTCTGGCTTTGAGTAGCCACAGGAAAGAGGTGTGACCCAGGTGAGTGTGCTCTCACTTGCATTGTTAAAAAAGAATTAGATAATTACATGAGGAGACTTGTAAGGAAAACAGTAATTCCATGCTTTCTGAATAAAATTGATTTAGTATTTTGCAACCAATGTTTTCTGCTTTAAAAAGAAAGAAGGAAATGGTTTTAAAATAGGGCAGATTCTGTCACTTAATAATTTTTTTCCTCCAAAAATAGTATTTTATTTTATGTAGAAAGTATCTATGTTTACACTGTGTTTTTACACTATTGATGTAGTTACTGATACATGAGATGCCACTAAAGATAGTTGATAGTGAAATTTTGTAAAAATCGGTGTGTGCAAAAGAAATCCACTGATTGCTCTGTCTTTACAACATGCTAATGTCTGGAGCATGGACTGTTTCTTTATTGCTGGACAGCACTGTTTTAGTGAACTTAATATTTTCTTTTTGTAACAGAAATAGCCAGGCAGGCAGCACAAATAAAGCTACTGAGGAAACTTCAGAAGCAGGAACAAGCACGAGCTGCCAAAGAAGCGAAAAAACAGCAAGGTCAGTATTACTTGGGAAAGTTCATGCATGTTAGCGGATTATTTTGAAAGGCGTTAATGAGAAGTTACCTGCCTCTTGTCACATTCTGCTGATATTAATTTGTTTGCTTTTGTTTGTTAGCTATTATGGCAGCTGAAGAAAAGCGAAAGCAAAAGGAGCAGATAAAGATAATGAAGCAGCAGGTATACTTTATGCAATTCCTAAATAAACCCTTGAAAATATATTTTGAATTATTGAATGAGGTGTGTTTCATATATTTAGTAAATTACTAAGTATGCTGATTACAAAGTGTATGTTTTAAATCTGGTGTTAAGGAGCACACAGTGTATATTACTTAAAATTCTAAACTCCACTAAATCCACCACTAACCCATGTCCCCACATGACTGTTAAATCCCTTTAGGGTTGGGACTGCACTACTGCCCTGGGCAACCTGTGCCAAGGCTGGGCAATACTTTCCTTGAAGAAATTTTACCTAACACCCAATTCAACCCTCTCTGGTGCAATTTGAGGCTGCTTCCTCTCATCCTGTCCCTGTTCCCTCAGAGCCTGACTCCCCCGCCCTGTCCCGGCTCCCCCCTCCTGTCAGGGAGTTGCAGAGAGCGAGAAGGTCCCCCACGAGTCCCCTTTTCTCCAGACTGAGCCCCCTCAGCTCCTTCAGTCATTCCTGGTGCTCCAGCCCCTTCCGCAGCTCCACTGCTGTTTCTTCTCTGGACATGCTCCAGTACCTCAATGTCTGTATATGATCTCAGCATCCCAAACTTAGAAATAAGTACTAGTATTAGTTTGCCTGTAAGTGACATGGGAATAACACAGAGATGCTGTTTGGCAGTGTAGGGAGAAAATTTGTTCATCTAAAGCTCAACTAAGTTGAAACTGCCAAAACTGGGGAGGACATAATAAAAAGGGATTTTTCAAATATATTAGTGGCAGAAGGCAGTATAGAATTAACATTGGCCCATGACAGGATGAGGATGGTCACCTCACAAATAAGGACAGAGACAAGGGAGAGGTGTTTGATGCTTTCTTTGGTGAAAAGCTTGTTGTGTATTAACTCTAACCTTTGTGGCATTGAGAGGGTGTAGTACATGCTCTCAACTTCTGTACTATTTTAATGTGTAATGGGGAATAACAGAGACTTAAGGTCCATTTTGTGAGCTTCACATGGTGCAGATAAAAGCAATTTACTGGGTAACGTAGTCTTATGCTGGACTTCTCAATAATTTAAGGAGCTGGTAAGATTTGCCTGAAATTTGTAAGAGCTCATGTGTTTGAGCTCTGTTGTTTATCAGGAAGTTTTGTATGTCTTTCTCCTCTGTGATTGCTCCTTTACTGTTAAATATTTTAGATTATCTTTTCTTAGGGGCTTGATTTTGGTTTGTTATTTTTTGATAATATGACTGTGTGTTCTCCAGAAGGTAAGTAGTCCGTGTTCTAGAGTCTCAGACAGACCAGCTGTCAGTTAAACAGTGTATTCCGTATGGATGGGCATTGCCCTTACTATTGGGAAAACATCTGCTGTTCCAGAGAAGAGCATTGAGCTCCATTTCAGGCTTCTGATCTAGGCCTCTCAGCCTGCAGGGATTTTCCTGGTCTGGGTTTTGCTATTAAAACTTGACAGCAAGTTCAACTGGATGTATTGCAACACTTCTCTTCATAATGGTCCCTTTCCAGTCACTGTGTTGCTAAGGCAGTTTCTTTTGAGATAATAAAATCTCAATGGGCTAGCAAATTTTTAATGACCTAATTCAACAGACAAACCCAGCACAGAAAACATGAAATAATCCCAGTGTTAGCAATGATTGCATTTCTCAATCAACATAGTAAGACTTTGTTCAGTTTTTAGGAACTAATTCCTGAAAAAGAAAAAATTAGAATATGGTTGCACAGCATCCATCTGTGGAGTGCATACATAGCTTGATCATTTTGTTCTCATCACATGAAACATGCTGAAATGTGTTGTACTGCCCATAGTTACTATTCCATTTACTTCTTCTGTTACAGCATGTTTACAACTCTATCCCCCAAACTGCATAGTAAAGCATCCAGACTTACCCTCAGTTATCTGAATGCTTTAAAAGCCTGGAGAAACTGAAGTGTACCTGGCTGAGCACGTGACCTGACCCAGGTTGCATGGGGGGAGTGTCGCTGGCAGACCACGTGCTTTGGGTTTCTCACAGCTTGGGTTCCCTGTTCTGCCTGTGGGACTGTGATGGACTGAAAGGATGCTGGACCTGAGGCAGAAAATAGTAGTTTGACAGAACGCCCTATTTCTTGGTCAGGAAGATAATGTCAAAACATCATGTATTTCATGGCATAGCTCACACTTTGTTCATTTCTAAATAGCTCCCCCACTGGCAGCTAGAATTTGAATGCTGCTGGCTTGTTTATGTCATCATTAATTTGGTCCTCTAAGAAAGTAAAATAAAACATTATGACAACTTAAACATGAGCACCTATGCATAACTAAGTGTAGTTTCCTTCAGGTTTATACCAGACATCATCTAATGCTAGTAAAAATTCTAAGCATACCTTCTTATATGGGAACAACTGACTACAGTGAGTGTGAGACTTCATAATAAAAAGTATGTATGTATAAACTTGGTAATTTTTCAAGTGTAAAAATAAATATATGTTCTCAGTATCTTTTTTTTTTTTTTTAAGAAATAACTTTCTTACTCTTGTAGGAAAAAATCAAGCGAATCCAGCAAATCAGAATGGAGAAAGAACTTCGAGCTCAGCAAATTTTAGAGGTAAAAATGATGTAATTTTTGTGTTGCCATTTTAAAGAATGTGGTATTTCAATAGTAACATGTGTAGTTAGGAATGTAAATAAATATAACAGCTCTAACAACCTGAATTTCCAAAGGCCAGTTCAAACACGTCTTAAAATATTTCTCTTAAAAAACTACATTAAATGTGACCCAAATCTTGGAAATGTTCACTTAGGCTCACAACTATTCTACATCAAGGCTTGTATATGCTCAAGTTAACAGAAGAGCTGTTCCATTGTTAGAGAACAAGTTTGCAGTAGTAGGGTGTTCAAAGAGTATAATGCTCTGCTCTGTATAAAGTGCGGTGGATTTAAAATACTATGTCTATATATATGCTAGAGTATACTGATACACTGTACAGGTTTGCTAGTATACCAGCAAAGGCAGATTGCTAGTTTTCATTTTCCATTGAGAAATATTAGTAATCTCATTGCCATTGTTTCTGTGTGTGCTTGCTTTCTTACAAGAGGCAGGCAAAGCAATTTTGAGTGGGACTTGAAATTCTGGCTTAATTTTTAAGAACTAACTGAATTGTGAATTGATTGATCATGAAAGCTGCTTGGAGGAAGAGATCTGTTGTAATGTACACCATAAGTGATGATGTTTTTAACTTTTAAAGGTGCATAATTTTATTTCTAGTCAGATTGTTCTCAAGTTGTGATGGTGCTGTTTTGTGACTTCTTTTGCATGCCCAGGCGAAAAAGAAAAAGAAGGAAGAAGCAGCAAATGCCAAATTATTGGAGGCCGAAAAACGAATAAAGGTTAGTTTGGAGGAGCTCCAAAAACAGGAACTTGTATTATTGTGCATAATGTATGTTGATGTATAAAAAGCAGTAAATTTGGAAGAATATTCATGGGTAAGGAAACTGTACGTAGAGACAGCATACAATAACGTGTACGTGTGGTTATATAAATGCATGAAGCATGTGCAGAGGAGTCTGTGCATGTGTGGCATACACACGTGTGAATATATGGAGACAGTACTTTCTTGTGTCACTTCAACCTACCTTGAGTTTGCTTACACAACACCTGGTTTGCACAGCAGAATGTCCATTCAGTAACATTATTCATAATATTCTTTTAAGCACACTGTATCAAAAAACTTTGTTGTTTCTCAGCAAGCCTCGTCTTTTCTGGGCTATATGCATACAAGACTGCAGAACTCTTACAAATACTGGAAAATACAGTGTATATATGTACTTGCATGACTGCTTTGGCATTCTTGGTGCATTCTCACATGGAACTTCCAGTGCACCAGATTTACTGTCACGTAGACTGTGCTCAGTTCATGGAGGGGCAGGGAAGTTAGAATTTAACTCAGTTGTGCTGTTTTAGTGTGCCAAAGCTGTGCAATTTGGTAAGTAAATTTTGATAGATATTTTCAATATGCTTTTTTTCTGTTTGTTTAAGGAGAAGGAGATGCGAAGGCAGCAGGCTGTTCTTCTGAAGCATCAGGTTGGTATATGTTCAGTTGACCATACAGACAGAATGGTAATAGTGAGCTCCTACTTTAAGCTATATGGGGGGGGAGGAGGGGGGTGTGAAATCTTCAAAATATACCCTTTTTAAACTTCTGGGTTTGATTCCTGCACAAATTTTCTTTCGCCTTATGATTTGTTGCTTTGCTTTGGTATTGGGGTCTTTTGGGGGATTATAAAGTGGTTTTATGACTTTGTGATTTCTGTTTCATAATGTTGTGCCAACTCTTTCTACCAGGAGTTGGAGAGGCATAGACTAGATATGGTATGGGTATGTTTATTTTTGTACATCTAACACCGCATTGTGATTTGGTTGTGATATGGTTGTCATAGCAATGCATAAAATGTAGCACTGGCTGCTGTCATATTACATACTGCTGCATGGCTTTACAGCACAGTGCATTGCATACATCTGCTTGTCTTGTCTGTTCAGGAAAAAAAAGGACATGTGTTGAACATGTGTATAAATTGAACATGGCAATAACTAAATGAGGTTTTTAACCAGAGATCTGTGCTACTGATGTCCTAGTAGAAATTTGACTACTATATAAAATCAGGGATTAATGCAAAATTAATAGATAGTCATTTCTGTAATTTTTTCAAGACTTAGCCCATTCACTAGGAATGAAGCCAGATATTTTAAATACAATTTGAATTAGCCTGCTTTAGAAACCAGAATGATGTCTTCCCTAAGTTAGTAAGATACTGAGGAAATTAACTTTCAGCCAGTGGTAAATTCATACTGCTGCACATGTACAGTGAAACGTTAGAATGTAATCCTGGCCTCACCAAATTAGATGATAAAATTCCCATAGCTGTTACTGGGGCCAGAACTTATTCTACAGCTTTTAAGGCAAAACCTCCATACTTAATACCCAAGAATAGTGCTTCTTAATGCATTTGAAGTTGCTGCCATAATTTATTGAGGGACAGGCATCAGTTAATCAAGTGTCATTGTGTACATGTGTGCATGGCCACTGGCCTGATTAAAACTGATCTAGAGCTGAGAATATTAATTTGTTGCTTGGTTACAAAAATGTTGGTATTTGCAATGTTTGAAAAAGATCAGTATAAAATTTCTGCTGAATTGGCTATTGAAGAAGTAAATTGCAAGTTCCATCATAGCAGATGTAAGGTAACTGACCTGTTCCAGCCAACCATTATGCTTTTTGTTCTGCCAGCTTATGAAGGAGCATCACAACTGACCATAAGTAAATCTTGTATGCTTCTTTTTTACACTGTCTCCATGTTCATTGCTTTACCTTTTTGCTTTTGATTGTTCTTGTATTTGCTTTCTAAACCTGAACTAAAACATGCACAGACTTGGCCATTCTTGTCCTATATTTAGTATTTACTGTGACTCGTCTATTAATGCTAAATTTGTTACTCAGCTTTTTTACTGATTTGAAAATGTGGATTAGTTTTGTTCTAATATTACCTGCTTCAATAGGAACGAGAACGGAGAAGACAACATATGATGCTTATGAAAGCCATGGAAGCACGTAAAAAAGCAGAAGTGAGTATTAACCTCTGAAAGTTTGAGGTTTCATTCTCTACTGATCTGTAGAACAGCAGTGTCTTTGATATACATGTAAGTATAGTTTCATTTGTATACATGGGGTGGTAGGACAAGAAGTAATAGGCACAAATTGAAATACAGGAAATTCAGTTCAAACTTACAAAAAACTTTTTCTTGGATGGTGGTGGTTGAACACTGGCACAGATTGCCCAGTTTTGAGAGTTCTACATGTTTTGGAGAGGAAACACAAGTAAAATACAAAAAACCATAATTGCTAACTTATTTTTTTGTTTTTATATATTTTTCTATATCCTGAGACTTTTTTTTATCTCTGTATCCAGAGACTTTTATAAATAAAGTACAGATAACTAAGATATTGAAGTAAAATAACCATCATTATAGCAACCAGTTGTCAAAGAAATTGTTAAAATATTCTCTTGGATGTATCCACAAATTTAAATAAAAGTGACTGACCAAAACCAAGAAAAAGTGAATAATACTTTAGTGCAAGAGAGTAGAGAATGATGATAATCCTAAGCACCCATCCCACTGTTGGAAATCAGGATGCTGAACTAAATGGTTGCTTAGTCTGGTCCAGTGCTGTAGCTGTATTCTTATTCTGACAGAAACAGAGTAGTGATTATTGCAGTCAGTAAAAGTAAACATTAAATAGATTTATGAAACTCAGTGTGGTTAAAGTTTGCATTTTTAATCATAACTGCAAATTACTGTGTTGCCACATAAATATCCATATATACGTCTCTTGTTTTTTTCTGACTTGGAGTGTTTCTAATTGGCAAAAATGAATTGTAGGAAATGCCAGTTGGCTTTGAGACCTTCACATAGGTTAAGAAAAGGCAAAGAACAATTTTAAAAACAAGTCAGAGAGTATTTTCCATTTTAAAATAAAGTTTTGGATTTTGCGTGCTGCTTTAGTGTATTGTAAATTTCTACACCAAGGTGTCCCTTATGAACTCATCAGAGATATGAGGCCTGTGCTGGCAGTACAGAGGATGCTTACACAGCTGCAGAACAGGAAGCAGTTGCTTTTTTTCTGCCAGTTTTAACTTACTGGTCCAAACATGTTCTTTCTGTCCAACATGAAAGTCAACCTTGCATAAAATCCACCAAAAACTGTAGTAGTAGAGCTCATGATCTCTGTGCAGTCATAGTGGTTATCCACAGGAGTCACCAGTGGTGTAGTAATAGTCAGTATAAAGTCAAAAGAAAAAATAAGAAGTCATGGGGCCTGCCAGAACTCCACAGCAAAGTCAGTGGTTAATAACAATCTATAAATGCAGCTGAGCCCTGGCTTAGTGTCACCTGCACCCTGATCTGTGCAAGCTGCGGTAGTGGTAAACAGAAGAGACCGGAGTGACCTCCTAAATTGACAGAATAGTGTGGAGTGGTTTTGAGTAATGGGAAGCAGCTTGCCTTGGTTCTTTAACCTTTCTGTGTCCCCAAGTGGAAAACACATGCAGTGTCTTCACCATTGTACTGTATCAGGGTTTTTAAGTCATGACGCAAACGCACGTATGTGTGTTTGTGGATACGTGCATGGTTCTGTGCTCCATAGAGAGCATTGATAGATGGCAGATTCCATACCTTCTGCACTCTGTATTTGTTGCACAGAGGTGTTTATGGAATTGTGTTGTCAGAACAGTGGAGTGCTGCTGGGTATGTGGCTGTAGAACCCCTGGAGCCAGGGATGGGAAAGGCCATTGGAGCTCCAAGTTCAGAGTCAGTCTTGGCGGGTTAGAGAGACAGACAGAGTGAAGTATTGTCTGTGACATCACTGGAGAGGGTGTTGGGAGAGACAAGTAATAGATCCTTGACTTTTCACTTGATGATCCCCGTGTTCTTGTGCAGATAAGACATAAATGGCTGTTTTCAGATTGCATGTGAAGTGCACAGTAATTCAAGCTAAGAATCTATCTGTGTTTGAAAAGATTGATTGTGCTTTATAAGCTATTCATATCCAGTTTATGTATTATGGGAATTTTTAAACCATGTGTTGTTTAGAGAGGTTTCTTGAGTGGTCTCTGCTGTACCAAATGCAGATTGATGATATTGATGTGTCAGCAGGGCCTTTAAAATCAGATGCCTTGCATGGCAGTTCTTGACCATATTTTTACTCGGTCAGTCATCTTCTGAAATGGTACTCCAAAGAATTTTTCAGTGTAGTTGTACTGAAAACCCATGTCTGTGTTGTCAGGAGAGAAAAAAGCAAATCTTAGATTGTTTCACAAATTCAGTGATTTTGTTCTGTTTCTGTAGTTTCCCTCTTCCTTTGGCTTTAATGCAAGTTCTTTCATTGCTGTGGTAATGGCTAAGGTCACTTAGGTAGTACTTCTCAAATTTGTAGATTGTTCCTTTGTAAGTTTAATATGTGGGGTTTATTTTCTGCCCTTTTAATTCTGCTGAAGGAAAAAGAGAGATTAAAGCAAGAGAAACGTGATGAAAAAAGATTAAATAAAGAACGTAAACTGGAACAGCGAAGATTGGAATTAGAAATGGCAAAGGAGCTAAAGAAGCCTAATGAAGATATGTGCTTAGCAGACCAGAAGGTAATCACACCAACATAAACTTATTTTCTTGCCTCTTGTTTGTGTATTTTATCATTGTGATTAACATTTTTCTTGCAGCCACACCCAAAACATTCTGGTCCAGATAACTGAGAACTATTTGAAATATATGCAAGATGTTAGAACACTTAAGAGGTGCATGTTTAGTTAATTAAAAGCTTTTAGTTTGAAAGCAGCCTGCTTACCAAAAAGCACTTGTGTGATTGCTTCAAAAAAATTCTTTCCTATGAGTTATTTTTACATCAGGAATATGCATCGTGTCTCAGTACAGAGGCACTAGATAGTCATCTAGACAACTCTTATAAACTGTTGCTCAAAAAAAATTACTCTCCCAGTCTTCTGGGTTCTTAGTTCTTATTCTCAAGGACTTGACAAAGCTCAAATTCAAACCCTCTCTGTTTCAGAGAAATCCCTTCCCTTTGTCCCTTAAATATATCTTAGACCACCTTTTACAGTAATTTGTCTCAGCATAGATCCTGATAGCATTTCCTGACCAAAAAGGAAGTATATGTTAATCTCTTGCCTCCTGTACTGTGAAAAGGTAAATGTGTTTCAGCATTGAATGGATAGGGAGTGCAAGTTCCCTGTAGCCTTTATCTTCCAGCATTGACATGCTAGAGGTTATAAGGAAGTATCAGCCAATTTCCTCAGCTGGTATCAAAAAAGGTTTCTTTTGAAATATACTGCTGAACCTTGCACTGTTTTTCTTTGCTTTCCAGCCTTTCCCAGATCTGCCTCGCATCCCAGGCCTCGTCCTCGATGGAAGCACATTCTCAAATTGTCTTATGGTGGTGCAGTTCCTGCGAAACTTTGGGAAAGTTCTTGGCTTTGATGTGAGTGTGGATGTCCCCTCCCTGAGCGTCCTTCAGGAGGGTTTGCTCAACATAGGGGACAGCATGGGAGAAGTACAGGACCTGCTTGTGAAGCTTGTCTCTGCAGCTGTGTGTGACCCAGGACTTGGTACGGGATACAAGGTAAAAAAAACCCCAAACAAACCAAAACCAACCAACCAACCAACCAAAAAAAAAAGAAAGGAAAAAACATCCATAGTAAACACCCTGTAAATGTATTCTTCTTAGTGGTTTTGTGACACCTCTCTGATTTGGATTTTCATTCAGTTTCCTGTTTTTCTTTGGTACCACTGTTCTAATGTTACTCCAAGACTTTCTATGCCCTGTCAACCTGGCTATTTTCCAGAATCTAAAGGGCATTTTTGGGAATTTTCTCTACATACACACACACATTTTTATTTGGACCTTTTGTAGGGCACTGTAACATCTGAGGCTGTGTGTATTAACTCCCTTCCCCCCACCCCTTTTCATTCTTATCCTCATGTTCTCTTCTCAGTGAATCTTGCCATTGCTTTCTCTAAAGTCTGCTGTCTAGGTAACTTCATCAAAACTCGAATTCATTCATGATTCTCTTTCTTACCTGCCTTCTTTTTCAAGCCAATACAGCTCTCTTCCACTCCAGAACTCTACATAACATCAATGTACAAAACAGTATTCATCAGTTTCTAATTGGAACTTTTTTCATTTTATCTGTTTAATTGCAATTAATATTATCTCTGCTCTTAAAAACTCAGAGGTGTAGACATTTCAATTTGTTGCTCTATTTAAGATTTACATTTGAGTAGTTCTAAAAGAATAATCACATTTAAAAGTCCTTATGTGAAAATGCAAATGAACCCACACCTTCCTTCTCTAAACAGTAATATAGCTTGCAAAGGAAAATAATAGTTTAAAATGTAATTGTTTGAAATGTCTTTATTCTTTTTAGGCTAAAACTATTCTTGGGGAACACTTACTGAGTGTTGGTATCAATCGAGACAATGTGTCTGAGATTCTGCAGATATTCATGGAGGCTCACTGTGGGCAAACGGAGCTGACAGAGAGCTTGAAGACAAAAGCTTTCCAGGCACATACTCCAGCTCAGAAAGCAACAGTACTTGCTTTTCTGGTCAATGAGTTGGCATGCAGCAAAAGCATCGTAAGGTAAGATTTTTCCTAAACAGGTGTGTAAAAATAAAATCATAAAAATGTCGTAATTCAGAAATACTGCAAATACAGTGTGTTCTGTTACAGGAGAGTTACTGACATTGTTATAATGAAAGCTGGAATTGGTTGAGTTACTGCTTCTTACCTTTATGTACTTCTGATATGACAGAAGAAGAGAACTTTACCATGTTTGGTCTGTAATTTTGTCTTCAAAGATTGCACCAAAATGTCTCCAGCAATTTTTGGAGTAAAAGATTTAAAAGATGAGGTTGATTGCAAAACAATGTACTAGGTAATCTGGTGAATAATTCAGAAGAGTTGTTCAGGTCTTCTGCAGTATTTTTTTTTCTGTTTGGTTTTCAAGGCCTGTCTTGTCCAAATACTTTAACTGGGGTCATAAGGTGAGGTGGCAAGCTTGATGTAGTAATCCAAGAAAAGTGTGTACTGCATTTCATAATTTTAAATGTCCCTATGTTCAACAACTTGTCAAAACCCAACAACGTGCAATAAAAAGTTAGGAAATGCCAGTCTCTGGGATGCCTGTTCTTCCAAATGCTGACTTACTGTGGTAAAGTCTTTTGTCACCTCATCAAATGCTGCTTTGTTTCCTGATGAATTCTGTGGGTTTGGTACACAGTGCTGCCAAAGTGAGTCAGGGCTTTGTAAGGCAAGAATGGAAGAGATACTTGAGGTTTTCAAGGTTGAGAAATAGCAGGAGTGGGCAGTGGAAGTGCTGTGCATGAGCTGTGCAAGACAGTTCACTTATATCCATCAAATACATCGCAGTAAGAAACTTTCTCTTGTTGCAGATGACTGTTAAGTCCCTTTTGTAGAAAAGATCACTCAGAACTTGAGTTTGTATATTTTGATCATAGAAACAGCTATGATCTGCTGAATTGTTGAGGCTGGGATGCCTTGGGACTGGGCTCACAGTCACTGAACTGAAGCCCTTGTTTCTGCAGTGAAAAGTGAGTGTTGGTTTGTAGATCCCAGAGATCCTGGGCAGAATACCTTGGATGTACCAGTGGTACCTTTTTTCAGCACAGGGATAGATGCTTTGTGGCAAAGACATCTGGAGGCTTGGCACTGAATTAGAGGTATGGAGAGAAATGTCAGCTGCTTTGAATGGCATGGTTCTTATGGAAAGAAGCTGAGGTGATACTGTAGCTAAAGACAGACATAGGTACAGCTGCATCGGCATTCCTGGTGTTGAAATTTCCTAGCTTTAAAACGGTTTCTTCTGAATTCTAGCAATTTCTCCAAGACAGTTCTTTGAGGCAAAGTATCTATATATAAATGTCTGTCAGAAAAAAAACATGCAAGTGCACAGTTAATGGATTATTTTGTCTTTGACAGTGAAATTGATAAAAACATTGATTATATGTCAAACCTAAGGAGAGATAAATGGATGGTTGAAGGCAAACTTCGGAAGTAAGTTGCATTTCCTTAAATATTATAATACATTGCTTTTTTGCCTTTGTTCTGATATGCTGCTGTATAGGGAATTGTTTCTAAGGACAAAAATTAGTGGATGCATTTAGAGGTTTACCAAGAAATTAGTAACCACACTGCTTAATTAAGATGGATGTAGATTCAGAATGGTGCAGCACCAGTCTTTTACAGTCTATTAAAGATGCATGAGATTCAGAGGGTTAGTGTCCCTCATAATTGGAGCGAAGTTAAGTCCATTTTGAATTCTCTGGAGGAAAGTAAAAAGTTTTTAATTGGAGTATTAAGGGAACTGTAAAATTACTGTTGACAGTTTCAAAGCTTATTTGGACCTACCATAATTCCTAGTGTTCGTTCTGAAAGGCACTTTAAGATGACATGACTTCCCTACAATAATTACCAATTAAATTTTGCTAATTTATGTTTCCTTAGTGTTTCCCATCTGTCAATGTTGTGTTGCTCCCTATAGCTAGAGATCAGATGTAGAATGCAAACTTTGAGATGTTTTATATATTTTTATTTAAGGTAAAATTGGAACTCTTGAAGGGTTGTCAGTTTCATATTCACTGTTCTCCCATCCTACAAGACAAAATTCCATACAGCAAACACACGGCTCCAACTCCCAGGAAGCTGGATGGCATAAAATTAATGAATCACAGGGGGTAAAAATGCATAGCCAGACTCTGCTCTTTTTTTTTCTTTGTCATCTTTACCTCTTTCCAGGAATGGTAAATCCTTTCTTAGTCCTTGCTTTAGGTACTTTTGTTTCTAATCTTATTGTCTCCCTTTTTTCCCTTTAATGTATCTCAGAAGGAAGAAGGAAAGAAGTCAAGAAGAAGGACAAGAGGGAGGTAGAGGAAAAAATTAGACCAATAAAAAGAAATTCTCTACTAATAGTGCAGATCACAGTCTGCACGGGGTTAATGTATTTTATCTTATAGGATAATCCAAATCCTTTTGGTGTCTTCATCTGTATCCCCTCTATGGGATATAGTTTAAAAAGTGTTTTTGAAGTTCTGATGTAGCCAACTTACAATTAGTGGAATGGGACCTCTCCCTGTCCTTGTCTTCTTAGGGCCTGTTTAATATTTCTCTCCCTCCATCAAACTGTAAGTACTTGTAGATGTAGGATTTTCCCTTTTCCTTGTGATCTCTCATTTCTTCCATTTCAAGTAGTGAGCACAATACCCTGAAGTCCCAAGCCCCTCTTCCTTGCTACAATCATTTTTCCATTTCTTGTTTTCTCCCCTCCTGTGTGGATTTCAGGTTCCAGTAGTGCTGACCCTGTTCTCGAGTGTAAGTATTGTGAGAGAGCTCAGAACTGTTGCTCTTCTGCTTTGATTTCACTGGGCTTGATTCATCTCTCTCGTCCTTGGTTCAAAATTTTTGAATTTTCCACTGTTTTTCTGATGAACTCTAAGAAACTTTTTAGAAGAGCTGCCTTTGATCAATTTTAAACAATGTTCTTTTCTTTATTATGTCAATTGGTGTTTTTCATAAACTCTTAAAACTGTTCTGGGGCTTCTCTGAAAAGAAATCTGTACATTTCAGTCTTCTTTTTCATCTTTTTTTCTGCTTTCAGACTTCGTTCTTACACGTTACCTTCCTCATCCGTTCACATCTCAGTTTATTTTTTAAGCATCCCAGTCCCAAACAGCTTGGCATGGGAATACCTGGTTTCTTGACCACTTGCCGTGTGATCAGTGGATGTGGCCTCTTTGCACCTGCCCACAGACCTTTGAGCGCCTCAGCACATCCCACTGTGTGGGGAGTGTGGAGAGGACAGATAATGGATGCTGAGGAATGGGTTGATTTGATCTCAGCCTGGCTTACCAGTGTTTGCTGTGGTGAATCTTCATTCCATTGTCCAGGCTGGCTGGAAGTGTATCTAAGTGGAATGAGAAAAGGTTCTGCCTACATCAGATACTTTCACTGAGAGATATTTTTTGTGCCTATGTTCTTGCTTTTAATGATAAGCTTCTCAGCTGGGAAGGGGGACAAAACTAATATGAAAGCCTGTGCTTGTAAGATACAAAAAAGCAGCATTAAAATCCCAGGTTGGAAAAAGGTGTCATTGTATTTTATTTTAAGGGATGCTTTTTTCCCTGCCCCCCTTTTTGCCCTCCATCTCTTCTCCTCCTTCCCCCAAGGATCTTGATAATATATATTGTTGGTAATTGAATTTTGAGCTGCCTGGACTCTTTCTGCTTAGCCGTTGATCAATGACAGATTGCCTCTAATTCCTTCTCTGTCACATTCAGATGTGAATCTTGATACTAATCACCTTTTTCGTAAAGGCACTTGCCTCATACAATCAATTAATCTTTCTTTGTGCTGTCTGTATGACAGCTGTGGTCAGAAGACTCTTTCACTGGAGATGACTTGGTGATTTTTTTAAAACTGGATTATCAGTCTCAGTGTCCCCTTTTCCATTACATGTCTTCTCTTTGGCATCTCTTTTGTAGCTTGATCAATATAAAATGGAAAAAAATTGAAATATAGCCACTTAAAGAATTAGGTGATATCTGCTTGGTCTTACATGACTTGAAATATTGCAAAACGAATTTTTCACTGCAACACTGTTCTTTTTAACACACCAATATCATGGCATGCTCTGTGTAAGCTAAATTCTGTTGAATGAAGCAATCTCAACTTTAAATGATGGTGGTATATGAAAAACAGTCACACAAGGGAGTAATTACACCCTGAGTTTGGGTAGGAGGTGCTAATGCTGATTTGTGAAACTCATTTTTTGAGACCCAAGGTGAAGTGTGTATAGATGTATGATGTTAAGAACTTCTTTGCCTTGGGACTACCTAATACTTCTGTGCAAAAATTATGAGGAAGGTATGAAAATGAAGTCACAAGATGAATTTTTATTCTATGATTCTATTAGATTAGAGCAGGCTTAAGTCACATATCTGGTTCTCTCATGGCCCACCCACTCTTTTTATAGGCCAGTAGACTTTTATGATTCTCTTAGCAGCTGCAAATGTAGTTTTGGTCCATACCTGAAAGTGAGCAAGACGGAACAGTTTCCTGAGAGAAGGTTTTCTTCTCTCAGTAAGCCATATGTGTAGGTAACAGCAGGAAAATTATGCTGCTTCTTGAAATACCTGAACAATTTTTAAGTCGTGCTGTCATGTTTCTACTTCTGTGTTACTCTGGATACAGACTGGTGCCTTCTTACAGCTGTGGTGCTGTCCAAAGAGTGCATTTTTGGTTCATTTTCATACTTGATCATTTGCAGTGATGTGCAAAGCTTCTGTTAGTGCTTGACAGCATAATGTCTCTGTTTTTGCTTTCAGCAAAAGTAGCCTTTTTTGCTTCTCATTTCTTTTGGGTATATGAAAGAGGTTTTTGCTGGTCATTGAATTTCCACTTGCCAGCTTTATTACTGAATTGTCTTCAAGATTATCTTAGTCTAAATTGTCTCTAAAATCATTCAGTCATGCAGCAGTCAATCCAGCTATTGCCTAGTGACTGTGGTAGTTCCTGTCTACAGGCTGATGTTTTCAGTTCACATGAAGAGGATTGAAGTTACCCTTCTAAAAAGGAAATCTTTTTTCTAAAAAACTTAATTCAGTAGTGTGAGTAGTATTGATGGTCAGTGAGACTAAGGCTTTTTAGACCACATCTGAAAATGTCACTTGCTTCAAAATTCACTGAGAGGCTTGACAATTTTTTTTTATCAAAAGGCATTTTAAATTGCAGAAATAGGTAAACATCCATTTGTTTTGGAAAAAGAAATAAAATTTTTCTAAATTCTCCAGTGGATTAACCACTGCATAAACCAACAACAAAACCACATCAGAAAAACTAAGCCCAGCAGTTTTCACATCCCCTTGATGACTTCTTGCCCACCAGTCTTTTTTTTTAGAAGTGTTGCTCCCAGTCAAGCTGTGGCACCTTTGTCCCAGGCTGCACTGTTGGGTACTGCCTTTGTCCAACAGCATTTTCAGGGTCTGATTCCCTTGTCGGAGTGCCCCGGAGCCAGTGCTTGGACTGCACTCGTCGCACCTGTAGCCACTTGCTGTATGGAATATTGTTCTGTAGGATGGGAAGAGAGAGGAGTACGACAAGGAAAAATTACGTCCTGGTAATTGTGTTTGTCGTTACCGTCCTACTTTTCCCATCCTACCTTCTTCCAGTCATCTCTTACAAAATCTTTGTCTTTTCTACGTGTTTATGAATTTCTTCTAAGTCAGTTGCATTTTTGGTCTGCGTTATAAGTGACTGGTTTGGCCTGGCTATTTATACCTCCTGTGGTTCAGCATGTTTGCCTGCTAGCTCCCTGAGAGGTGGAACTGTAATTTTTGCTGTGTGGAATCTTGTCTTATAGGGGTTTTGTAGAAGAAGAAGGTCTACTACAACCATAATTACTGGTATGTAAGTTTCCCTTTTCTTTTGTAAAAGGAAAAATTGACAGTTTGAGTAATCTGCTGGTAGTTGAGGGAGCTAAGATTTCCAGGAAAAAAAAGTATATATCCTAGGATAAAAAGGTCAGCTAAAGGGCTAAGTCAAGTAATATTAAAAAATCATAAAAATCTTGGGGGAGAAGGGGGAATTAAAAAAACCCAAACCAAAATAACTAACCTTGCTGTTTCCATGCAAATGTAAATAATTTCACAGTTCCAACTGAGGATTTTTGCCTTTCTTTCCTTCCTCAGACACAGGTATTTTATCATCATATCCTTAAATATGCATTAAATAAAGAGGTTGAAATTGTTCTTTCTTCTAATCGTCTTTCCTGACTTCTCAAAATCCCTCCCGTGTTTCATTTCTTCTAAAGAATGGTTCAGTAAAAATCACCTGGGAGAAAAAAGGTCCATTCAGAACAGAATGAAGAGTCTTAAGTGGTTTTCTAACCTCAGTTTTTCTTGTTGACCAATGACAGTAAATTTTGAGAAAACAAAATGTCATATTAGAACAGAAGCTCTAATTTAAGTCTGAAATGTATGATTTTCTCTGTCACATAGGAAGAGAGGCATGTTTATGCTACAGACCTAGTTCACAGTTTCCCCCTTTGCTGTGTGTTCCCAGGCTTAGGATCATCCATGCCAAGAAGACGGGCAAGCGAGAGGCGGCGGGCGGCGGCGAGGGGGGCGAGGAGCCGCATTCCCTGGAGCCCCCCCAGCCCGGCCGCAAGCGCCGCCGGAAGGGCGACAGCGATGACGACGATGATGAGGAGGAGGACAGCGAGGACCAGGCAGATGAGGAGGAGGAGGATGAAGAGGACAAAGATGATAAAAAAGGAAAGAAGGCGGATGTTTGTGAGGATGAGGTGGGGGATTTTAAGTGAAACTTATTAGTAAATTAAGTTAAAACTTGTTTTCCTTCTATTTCTCTGTAATACGGCATTGCTTCCCCAAAATGTTGCAATAAAAAGGAGGGAAGAATAACTTGTCTCCAATGTTTTAAAATTTTTATTAGCTTCTATTATTTTGTTAACTAATAAATAGAAGCGTAAAGTTACATTTAACACTCTCTATTATAAAGCTTGACTGTGACCTTCCTGTGTATTTTTTTCACAAATCTAGGGTAGTCACTGTCCAGCTGTATTTGATTGCAGGATGATAAATTTGGCTGGTCAATATCAGGTACAATACAGGAAGGATCACAGAAATACTTTTAGCTTGTTGAGCTGATCTTTAATAAAAATGCACAGGCAATACCAAATACTACATTTTAGTGCACAGGGTGTTTGCCAGAAAATGATCCCTTTGTGCAAGGTTCAAAGTGAATTTTTAAGGCTGCTTGAACAATGCATGTATCCAGCATATGTGAACTCATATCTTTGCAAACACCCTTTATTAGAAACCCAACTAATTTCTAGGGTAGGAACAGCCCTTTGTGCTGTTATTCTGGATTTATTTCAAGTACTAGAATGTGTATGAATTTAAGAGACTACCTTAAAGGAAAAGCACAAAGCTCTTACAAATAATTCAAAATTAAAAATAAGTAATAGTTAGATTTCTAATCTCAAATCCATCCCTTAATCCTTTTCCCTCTCATACAATCTCCTGTTTCGGCGAATGGGGCATTTCATAGGCAAAATTACTGTAACTGTAGAGAAATTAATTTTCTGATCTAGCAGAAGTTCCATTGCATTCGTGCTCTAGGTGGTATTTCAGGAGGCTTTGTTTTGGTACACATTTGCAGAACCAAGAAATGCAAGATGTGTATCTTAGGACATGGATGATTTTGGTTGCATTCTTTTGGAAACTTACTGTTATCTCCAAAGACTGTCTTGAACTAAATTAAAACTCTCTTTATGGAAAAGACTCCCATTAAACTGTCAAGGAGAAGGCAACCATAGATTTAACCATGGGTGCATTCCTCTTCAAAAATCAGCAGGGTTGGTGCTGTAACTTTTATAGCAGAGTTGCAGTTTAAAGTGGCTCTACAGTTTCATGTAGACATTGAAATAAAATGCAAATGTGGACTGACCAGACTGCTTAATAAGATTTTAAGAGATGCCATTATTTAAATGAATTTGAATGTCCAAAAAGCTTCATAGAGACTAAGATTAAATTCGGTAGTGTTAAGTGTTCGTGCACAAGCTGAATTACTTCTTCCAGTAAAATAATATTTTCAGCAAACATTTGTCCATGAGCTTTCTCCTTCATATGCGCATCTGGGATGGTTTGAAAAGA
The DNA here is from genome assembly GCA_035583155.1 of Acropternis orthonyx. NCBI lineage: Eukaryota > Metazoa > Chordata > Aves > Passeriformes > Rhinocryptidae > Acropternis > Acropternis orthonyx. The sequence continues at coordinate 167,486 of JAWWEU010000163.1, forward strand.
TTAAAGGTGTATCTTTTTTTTTTCAGTTATATTGTTCCTAGTCAAATACATTGAACAAGCACACAGTTTTAATTTTATTTTTTCCTTAGTATTTGCCTCTTATTTTCTGTTACATCTTTTTACTATAAGACATGGTAGTATGATTTTATTGTGAAATAGATTTGGCATGACAGTGTATTTGGTGATTATAGGATGATGGGGACCAGACAGCAAGTGTTGAAGAACTAGAGAAGCAGATTGAAAAACTGACAAAGGTGAGAGATCATACAAATTTGATCCCTGGATATTATGAGTCAGAATGTTAACCATCATTTTCAATGCTCCAACTTAATATAAATTGAAATAAGGATCAGCTTTTGTTTTGGAAAATATGAATGATGGTACTGTTCATGACACCAGAATTGTAAGTTTAGTCTGGTGGCAGTAAGAGGATGTCACTCAAAGGGCAGTTAATAATAATAGTTGATAATGTATTTTCATTTCTGAGAATAAAAAGTAATGTAATTTTTATCCAGACCTAATTGGTCTGACTGTTGGTCTTAGAAAGCAGTGACACATTTTGTGTACCAGAAGCAGTGCTTCCATTATACAATGGATTGTGGTTTTCATGCCCTCCTTTCCATGGATGATTTCTGCAGCTCCAAGCCAAGACAGAACTGTCTGGGCTTTGCATTTTGAAAGAAGCAGCAATGGAATAGGAAAAGAAGTGTAAATGAGAAAAATACAATGCTGTAAATAGGGGTACTCATGGCACATGTTTTTATTGTGTTAGAAAATTTGTCATTTAAGACTTTGTGTTTTGATTTCTCTCATGTTCCAAATTGCAGTAAATTAGCAGTCCAGAATTCCACCTGACTTCCAGCAGTGCCAATTTAGCAGAGCAAGAATTGAATAAACAAACTGAAGGTCTTTTTGGCCCTCTTCGGAGAACTGTGTTATGTTTGAAGACAGAATTAATTGCTGTGCCTTGTTGTTCTCATTCTTTTATGAGCAGTTTAAATGCCTCAGTTTCCCATCAGGAGCTGCAGTATCAGTTATCTTCAGGACTCTGTTCACCATTTGCTGATGCTGTATAATTGATAGGATCTCAGCTGTTCTTGTGCAACGAAATCTTTTGAGAGTCACGGTTAAAAAGACAGATCTATTATTGCAGTGTGTTTTTAAAGGAAGACTGATAAACTTAGGCTGAACCAGGATGTGATTTAATTGATTTTTTTAAAGGGAGCTCTGTAAATAAAGTCATCAAGGCAGTGGTTGTGAGTAGAGTATCAGGTGACACAGACACCTCCCCACCCCAAATCTCTGAGAGAGTCTCCTTGGCTGACCCTTGAACTTCTGTTCAGTCTGGCAGCCAGGAGATGTTTTCTGTTATAATGAGGTTCCTCACCCTCCCGCCCCTCCCGCCATTAAATTATAATGCTTTCCTTGTTTTTAAAACAGCAACAAAGCCAGTACAGAAAGAAGTTATTTGAAGCTTCGCACTGTTTGCGTTCCATGATGTTTGGTCAGGACCGTTACAGGCGCCGGTACTGGATTCTGCCCCAGTGTGGGGGGATTTTTGTGGAAGGCATGGAAAGTGGTGAAGGTAAGAGCCATAAAGGAGTGATGGCACACAAGGCACACCAGACCAACGCATGCTGCCCATCTCAGGGGCGCTGGTTTTGTGCAGCAAGGTCTTCACCCTCAACCAGATATTCAACAGGCTGGTGTCAGTAGACCTCTCTGCTCATGTGGTTCTCTCTGATACCTCTTTCTGGTTATGAAAGATCAGTTAATACCTTTCAAAATGAGGATTGTTATTTTGGAGGTTTTCGGTATGAAAACTGTGATGGCTGTAAAATGCAGAAAATTGTTTTCATCTTCAGTTGTTAGATTTTCTGCAAATACACTGATGCTTCTATGCTTGAAGATATAACATATGTCTGCAAAAATACGAAAATTATTTTCACGCAGTGAAGTACAGTGTATTCTAATCAACCACATGATTTAGCCTCTGTATTTCAGCAGTCCATCCTTTTTGAACCAGCAAATACTGGGATTATTTTGCTCTAGCTAAAATGTAATTTTGGGATTGTGACAGTTGTATATTAGTTGTGATTGAATTTTTCACACACTTTAAATTAGATAGATGCAGAAAATATGTATTAATCCGACTTTTTTTGTTGGTATTAGAACTTCTAAACATAAGCCGTTATTTTGGTCACAGAAAAATCCTTTATAATTTTCATATAGATGAAGCAAAATCTCTCACATTTTTCCCCTCAAAAATAACCAAACTAAAATCTAATGCACACCAAAATTCCATGAGCTCATGAGAATTGCTGCATCATTCTAGAGAGTTGCTTAATTAACTGCAACAGTGCAGCATGGTATGAAATTTGAGCCCTGTTTTGGGCACAAAAATAAGCCACAGAATTTTCCTAAGTCTAATCTTGATCTTCAAGTTACCTTCCTAAAATGGGTAGCATAAAAACTACTTTTTCTGTGTCTCCTGTTCTGCATTAATTTATGCTGTCTGTTAGGAACTTCTTTGCACATGAGTAGCTGCATACAGAAGGAAAACTGCTGCTTGCATTCCTTTGGTTCGCTATATTTCATTACATTTTAACCACATGAATCCCCACATGCTTTGGAAATTGTATACAAAGAAAATAATTAAGGTACACCTGTTTTAAAATAAAAAAAACCCCACACACAAACAAAACCACACAAAAGGTTTAGCCAAGAACTTTAGGGCAAACCCCTGTTTTTTTAATATTGTTTTAATGAAAGTTTAATCTTCCTGAATAGCCAAACAAGATGTGTTCATAAGTTCTCAACTACTCCCTCTTCCCCTCAGCTTAGTTTGCCCTGTTTCAGTAAATTCTACAGTTTATCCATTTCTAATTCCTTTACCTAAACATTGGAAATAGATATGAAGCGTTGAATGATCTGTCTACTTAAACAGTAATTCTCCATCCCTTTTGTGTAGCCATTTTGGTGCTTATGCTGATGCTCAAATGGCCTAACATACAGACCCTAACTGTGGACACATTTTGAGGTTTTAATTGGAGGGGATATTCTTTTTACAGTGAACTATCTTTGTAGAAATTAGGGGTTTTCAGATGGAGCAAGTTAATATTTGTGGATGTGCTGGCCATGAACCATAAGCAGGACCTCTGTTTATTTGTGGTTGCAGTACCTGATGAATGTAAATTAAGAAGTTGGAATGTTGGATTTTTGCTTGCCAGGTTTCTATCACATTTTGGACTTCTGAAGGCTTTTTGTCCAAGTTGGCAGTCAGTGTAAGGGTAGAAAAGAAATGGTTATGAAAGACTAGGAGTGCAAAGAAGGCAGAAAAACGTTTTTCTTTTCATAAAAGGTAGATCTTCAGACCTCCAAGGTTTGAAAAACTTGGTTTTGCAATCAACTTCTGCTTGTTGCACTTTAAATTGCTTAGATGTTACACTGTCTGGTTAGCTGTGTGGAAAGTTACAGTTGTCATGTTGAGTGGCTCTTGAAAGAGTGTTAAACTTTCCAGAATGTTGACATTACTTCACAGTCAAAGTTGTTAATGATTTTTATTGAAAGAGGTAAAATATTTAATGTTGTGTTTCAGTATTGGGGGAATATTTGATTTCACAACAGGAATTTTGGTTCTGCATTTCATAGTTGGCTGTGAATTAAATGAAAGTATCTTTATTGCAAAAATAAGCTTAAGGCTGTAGACACTGTACCCTTTTTATATCAACAGAGGAGCTTTTCAATAAAGTATGAAGAGTCATGCACAAAGAAAACTGGCAAAAATTTGTCCCTTTCAAAGACTTGTCCCTGGCAAACTGCTTCAGATGGGTGAATCCTGTAGTACGTTAGCTAAATTGGGGTTATTTTTCCTCCAGGTGTTTAGTGGTGTTTAAATCTGTATGTCTGGAAACTTGTTTACTTCTGTGAAGTGAGAAGTGATTTCTTTATCGGCAGCAACAACAACAAAGACATTTGGCTCAACACAGGCTAGATCCGAAAGTGAAGTAATTTTTTTATTTAACTATGATGATTGAAACTATGTAAGTAGTTATCTATTGTATTTAATTGTTTCTTATACAATTTTAGGTCTAGAAGAAATTGCTAAAGAAAAAGAGAAGTTGAAAAAGGAAGAAAGTATGCATATCAAAGAAGAATTTGAAACGGAAGAAAAATTACGTTGTTTAGCTACAACTCACTGTGAGCAAAAGGAAGATATGAAAGAAAAGGACAGCACTAATTTGTTTTTACAAAAGCCTGGGTCATTTTCTAAATTAAGCAAACTCTTAGAAGTAGCAAAAATGCCACCTGAATCTGACATCATGTCCCCAAAACCTAATGGCAGTGCAGCAAATGGCTGCACCTTATCTTACCCGAGCAACTCCAAACCCCCTCTCTGCAGTCTGCAGCCCACTGTGTCACAGAGCTCCACGGAGAAATCTGACTCTAATAATCTTTTCAGTCCTAATGCAAGTGGGACAGGGAAGTTTTACAGTTCTGCACTAGTTCCAAATGATCAGTTGCTGAAGACTCTGACTGAGAAGCGCAGGCAGTGGTTCAGCCTGTTACCACGCGTGCCCTGCGACGACACCTCGGTGACTCACGTAGACACAGCGGCCACTGCAGCCCCACCGACCCCTCAGTCACAGCCACCATCCAAGTCCCCATCACCTGTGCCATCACCTCTCCTGGGCTCCACCTCCGCACAGAGTCCCATGGGATTAAGTCCTTTTGCACTGTCACCACTGCAGGTAAATAAACGCAGTTTTTTGAATAGTTTGAATTCGCAGTGCTTATTTGGGCAAGATTTCTGTTTAGACAAATTGTTTCACAGACATGCAATCAGTATATCTTAATTTCTTGGTTTTTTCTGTTTCTAAATGTTAATAACTAACTGCAGAAGTTGTAGAATACTAGATTAAGATGCATAAAATTAAGTTAATCAATGTATAACATTTTGTACATGTATTTCAGTGATTTGATTTGGCTTTTAAGTTGTTTGCCACTGGTGTTAAATGAAACGCAAGTAAATAAAAACTAGTTTTCAGAAGTGTGACAGACCATACCCTACCTTTAAAAGCTGTTATTTTTTTAGCATTAACAGGGCTGTAATAAGAAGTGTTTACGTGCCAGTGTTACATTAGTTTTGGTGAAACTAATCAAAGTATTGAGTAAAGGCCTCCTTTATGTTTTGATTATGGTTTGACAAATAGCATTCTAATTCGGGTTTCTTGGCAATAATAGTAGTTGTGCTCTGTAGCAGATGAAGACTGGACTACCTATAATGGGACTTCAGTTTTGCGGATGGCCTACGGGAGTTCTTACTTCAAATGTCCCATTTCCATCTCCTTTACCTGCTCTTGGATCAGGGTTGGGATTATCAGAAGTGAATGGTAACTCGTTTTTGGCATCTAGTGTTTCTGCAAGTAAAAGTGAATCACCAGCACTACAAACTGAAAAAATAGCTCCTGCCCCTTCTACAGCAGCTGAAGTAGCCAAGCCAGTAGATTATCCTAACCCAAAGCCTATACCAGAAGGTAAGTGTAATACAACAATAAGATGGAACTGTGTGAAGGTTAATTTCTATAGTGCCACTATGATGTTACAATTTATTTTCTTTTTAATAATTTTCCTATTGATTTTTCTGATCTGATTGTGTGTGATCACATAAAAAATGCCTGCAAAGTGTTTATATGCTTGTCTTGATTTAGAAATGCAGTATGGGTGGTGGAGGATTACTGATCCAGAGGACCTAAAATCTTTGCTTAAAGTGCTGCATCTCAGGGGAATAAGAGAAAAGGCCTTACAAAAGCAAATACAGAAACACATGGATTATATCACTTTGGCCTGCATCAAAAACAAGGATGGTATGTAGTTGATATTTGTGTTACACATGGTGTTGGGGCAACAGACATCTGCATAGAGCTCTTTGAGATGTGTTTAGAACAGAGTTAGAGTAACAGCTGGAGAAAAAAGGTAAAGGTCTCCTTGTCTGTAGTTGCATTTTCACCAGCCTTGGACTGGAGAAATGCCAGTTCATATAAATTGCTCTAGTGGCATAGATGTTGGCTCTGAATCTCTTTCTGTCTTTGTAACACTCAAGCTCAGCCTTTCCTTCCCATCTTGCTTTTAAATTAAAAAGTACAGAATTTGTTGTCCGTACTAGATATTCTAAGAATAGTACGCTTCTACAACAGTTCTTCAGCATTTGACTTGTGATGGATAAATCAGCTTGAATTTACCAGAGAAGTTATAATGGTAATTAAAATAATAAAAATGTGATTCTCAAATACAGTTGCAATTATTGATACCAATGAAAATGAAGATAACCAGGTAACCCGGGATGTTGTGGAAAACTGGTCAGTAGAAGAACAAGCAATGGAGATGGATCTTGCTATTCTTCAGCAGGTGGAAGATCTAGAGAGGAGAGTTGCATCAGCTAGTTTACAAGTTAAGGTAAAACCAACTTTTAGTAAAATGTTTCTTTAAAATAAGCGGTAAGAATTTTAAGCAGGTAACAATCCTTTTGCTGGTGGTAAGTGCCTTCTTACTCCATCCTAATTGCCTGCAAATAAAACAAATACACTGCTGTGGTATCATGGAAATTTGTGTTTGAAACATTTGGTGCCATTCAGTCTCCATCTGAAGATGCTCAGAATGGCAGTTTGTGACTGTTCTCCTGCAGTGCAGTTCCCTGCATGTTTTGTTGACCTCCTGTGAAAGCAAAGAGTGTGTTGCACATAGACTGCTGAACTCCCAGGGGAGTTTGCCACAGTTCTGCCTGGTTTGTGTGACTGTTGCTATTAATGCTTTCAGAAAAGCCTATAAGCACATCGTAATACTCTGCTTGAGTATTGCAGAGTCATGGAGAATGCATGATGGTTGTGAGTGTGACAGAGTTAAGAATTCTCTGGTTTCAGAGTTTTTCCAAGGTGGGTGTAAGGTTATCAAGTTGCATGTGTTTGGTTATAGTACAGATGCAGTGTTTGGGATCTAGTTTAGGCATGAGGTGGATGTTATTTCTGTGTGACCAATTCATATATTGTTTCCTGGGCCTCCTGAACAGGTAGACCTGTTCTGGTGGATACTTCACAAGGGGATAAGAATGTTGTGGAAAGGTCCCTTCACAAAGTCTGGTAATGCTTGTATTTTTTGATTAATTATTTTAGTTCTCTGGATATTTTGGAAACTGTCTCTACAGATGGATTACAAGTAACCAAGATCTACTGGAAACAGCACTTCAATTACTTAGTTTGATTCCCTAGAACAGTTCCTCTGTTTACACACTGAATTTACAGCATCCAATAAATGCACAAACCTTTCTATTGACATAGGGTTGGCTGTGTCCTGAACCTGCATCAGAGAGAGACGACTTGGTATATCGTGACCATAAGTCAGTTACTAGATTGCACAAGAAGCACGATGGGGATTGTGCTGGAGGCGGAGAAGGCAGTGCCAGCTCTGTAGAGCGGAGGAGTGACAACCCTCTAGATATAGCTGTAACCAGGCTGGCTGACTTGGAGCGGAACATAGAGAGAAGGTATCTGAAGAGCCCCTTAAGTACCACCATTCAGATCAAACTGGATAATGTGGGCACAGTTACTGTCCCTGCTCCTGCACCATCCATTAGTGGTGATGGTGACGGGTAGGTTTTTGAGATTAACTTGAAAAATTATTGTGCTTCTTTGCTAATTGGAGCCTATTTTCTTATTGCCTGTTATCTATGTACTTTCTTGTATGTCTGTGATCCATATGGATCATGCTATTCTGCATGGTGCTTTGTAAAGATTTTTTTGTTATGTTTGTTGATAATCTTGCAAAGTTATCTTACATTTAACTGGTTGTGACTAAGCTTTGAGGCACGTAGCCACAGTCTGTGCACTACATGAAATTTAGTTGCTTAAGCCTTATACTTATTGGCTGTGTATGTTTTGTCATTGCTTGGCTTTCAATGTGATAATGATTGTTCCACATTTCAAATAAGCAAACAGGATATGACCTACTTAATTTCCCTATATCTCAATGCAGAACTGAAGAGGATATTGCTCCAGGGCTGAGGGTGTGGAGAAGGGCACTGTCAGAAGCATGCAGTGCTGCACAGGTAGCTCTGTGCATTCAGCAGTTACAGAAATCAATAGCATGGGAAAAATCTATCATGAAAGTTGTAAGTATCTAAACTGCTTTTGCTATGTCCTGTTTTCCCACTTTAGACATTTTAAGTTGCCATGGTGAATAATGCATTTGTTACTACTTCACGTGAAACCTCACACAGTTAAACTGAACATTGTGCATAGATGAATGAGCCTAATGGAAAAGACTGTCCCTTTCTTGCCAAATTCAGCATCCTGAACTTACTAAGATAAGAAAGCTCTTGTAACTGGTTACTTTAAGATGGTAATGATTCTTCGATGATGACATCTATGTAAAAGAGAGTAATTTCTGACTCTGTGGAAAGTGCTCTGTCTGATGGAGTGTTTCTGATCTTATCCATGACACAAGCTTTATGGAGGTTTAACATCACATACCACAATTAAGGACTTCATTTTTCAGAAAGTTGAGATGTTCCCAATGTGTGGCTTCTTTGCACACACAATTCTCAAACTGAATGTACAAACTTGGCAAGTGTGTGAGCAGACAGGCTGAAATACCTGTTTCCTTGTGCACTTAGCAAGTCAATCTGTGTTAACTGCATATATAGAGAAAGCATGCAGAGGGCATGTGTCAGAATTTGCATGGCCCTCTGAACCTCAAAGTTCTGAAAACAAAACTGTTACTATAGCAGTAGTGATTATGATGTGATCAAGTATGGCCAGTGCTGTATAGTGGTAGCAAAAGTGATTCTTCTATTTGTGGTCTTTTTCCTAATTTTTTAATTTCTGCCAGTCCTATGCAGATTCTAATTACACCTGGACAATTAAAGGATGATTTAAATAAAACCTGTAATGTAGGGCTTACTGTAAGGCTGTATCTTTGAGTTTATAAAACTCTAAGTTTAAACCTGTATCTTTAGAGCAAAAAGCTTATGAATTTGATAGGAGCACCTGAAAAGCCATTTGAACATTTCAAGGTGTAGTAATTTATTATCCAGAAAAAACTGTATCATTCTCAATTGGACTGAAATATTCTCTGTATTTAATTACACAGTTAACCTAAGTACTTGGTGAAAACATTTGCAGTTCTTTCAAGTTCCTGAAACAGATGTCTGGGTATAGGGGAGTAGCAGTCACACAGTGATATACATACAAATATCCATATATATACAAAATATCCTGTAGATATTTTTAAGTTGGTGTGAATTTTAGGAAGCGCTGGGATCATTTGTTTTGCCTTACTGAATTTGTTCATGGCAGCCTTTGCATAAGATCCTTATTTGAAAATACTCCTGTAAAATATAAGTCTTCTTTATTAAGTAGCAATTTAAATATGCAGTATGAGCATTAATGAAGAGATTACCAAGATCGTATGTGTGGGACAAGGGGTTTTGATAGGTATAAGATACCTTTATTTCTCACAGACATAATGAATTATAAAAACTGCTCATACTTTTGTGTGCTGTAGGACACCCATCTTAGAATGAATTGCTTTTCCAATGTGTTCCCAAATGTAGCCTTTAGATTAGCTCTTCACATAGTCCATCTGTTCTTTTTCAGATGTGATCATTAGTAGATTCTAATTGGGGTAAAATGAAAGGAAGTTGAGAGTCAATTTTTATGTTTGGAGGAGATTGGTAATTTAGGTACTATTCCTGTGTTTTAAAGTTTAAAAATTGACTAAAACCATTTTTCTTGAATTATAGTACTGCCAAATTTGTCGAAAGGGAGATAATGAGGAACTGCTGCTCCTGTGTGATGGCTGTGATAAAGGCTGTCACACCTACTGCCACAGACCCAAGATCAGCACCATCCCGGATGGGGACTGGTTCTGCCCTGCCTGCATAGCAAAGGTATCCCTCCTTGGTAGGGGGAAGGGACCTGGGTTGAGTGACATGTTTATGAGGTGCTTTTAACAATGGAAATAATGGTCTGTGTGTTTTAAGTGGGGCTGCCATTAAGTGATGAGATTAACAGTTTTGTTTAACTTGGATTTTAGTGGCAGTAAAGGCTACAGTTTTATTTGTTCTAAACTGTGGGGTTTTTAATGTAAGTAGGTACAGAATTTTCATGCTGATTCAATAGCATAGTTTTTGACTTTTAGAATTTATTTAGTATTTGTCTTGCAAATTTCATAATTAAGTGTTGACAGACCAATGTCTTAGATTCTGCTTTAAAAGAACTATCGGCGAAAACAAACCTGTTTTTTTTTTTTTTTTTTTTTTTTTTATTATTTTTATTTTTTTGTGTTTCTATCAGTCTTTTAGGAGTAGACATGTGTTCATCCAAAATTATTTCAGCCCAGTTTGTTAGAAGATTCTGTTTACCAATCTGAATGCCAGGGGCTTTTATACTGTCACAAGCTGAGAACCTAAATCACTAGTAACAGGAATTTCTGAAGCACTATTTGCCTTCAGAGAATAGCAAAAAGCAAATAATCTCTAATATTAAATATTTCATTTGTTTTGGTGCTTGTGTTCTGATCTTCATTGCTATCTGTCAGCAGTAACAGGTTTCTGTAATTTCTTGGTTATTACTTATTTCAGTTCTCTGTATTGTAGGCAAGTGGTCAAAGTCTAAAGATAAAAAAACTTCAAATCAAAGGGAAAAAAAGTAATGAACAAAAGAGAAGCAGAAAAGTAGCAGGAGAAACAGAGGATGAAGACTCTGCAACTACAAGCACCTCCTTAAAAAAAGGAAAAACAGACCCTAAAAAAAGAAAAATGGATGAAAATGTTTCTGTAAGCCAGTTAAAGCAAGAAAATTGCACTGCTGTTAAGAAACCTAAGAGAGATGACTCCAAGGACCTGGCTGTATGCAGGTAAAGTGTCAAATTCTGAACTTAGGGGTAAGTCTTGTTGAAACAAATAGAGCCTGATTCTTTTTATCTTGTTCTGGGGAACAAGAACACTATTCTTTGTCATATATATGTGTGTGTGTGTGTGTGTACTTACCTGTGTATATGTATGTACACATACACACATAATGCCATAATGCTGCTTCCAAGAATGGCAAGAGCAAACCCCAGTTACAGTGGTACCGACACATTTCTCTAGTGTAGCAAAGACAATTATCCGCTATGTCCAAAGTCTTTGCTTTATGGAGGAGGAGGACATAAAAATCGTCTTCTGTGATACCGTTGCTGGTCAGTTAAAAGCAATGTAGTTTAGCCTTATCACAGTTTTGGAAGGTCAGTATTAGCACCTGTTTTACTGGTTTGCTAATGGTTTACTTGAGAATCAACGTTGCAGAGACATGTTTTTCTTTTGGAATGTTGATAATTAGAATTTCATCTTACATAGATTGCCTGGAGAGAACTTAATGGTATTTTACTCACTTAAGATGTCTGCCTTTATGTACATTGTTCTCAGCCTTGCACAGGGCACAGAAAAAAGTGCTTTCCTTTTTTAAAGTGAATAGTTTGGAAGTGCGTGATGCATTTATAGAACACTGGAAAACCTCTCATGTATGAACAGCTTAAAGATACTGGTTTTAAACCTTGTTTTATTCAGCATGATTCTCTCAGAATTGGAAACTCATGAAGATGCCTGGCCGTTCTTACTTCCTGTAAACTTGAAACTTGTTCCTGGTTATAAGAAAGTTATAAAAAAACCTATGGACTTTTCAACCATTAGAGACAAGCTAAGTAGTGGACAGTAAGTAAACATACTGTAAATTTCAGTTTACCTTTTAAAAATACTTAAATACTGAAATATGGTACATTTTTAAAAATTAGAGAAACTGTGTTGATCTGCCTGCTCTAACACCTCCATGATTGGTTTTACAGTTAAAATAAAAATTAGAGATATGCTTTTATCTTTGCCATATCCAAGTGAAATACCATGTTAGGTGGGAGAACCTGTGGAACTGGCTGAAAAACAGTAAAACTGCCAGGTCAAGTGCACCAAAGCAATCAACAGGAAAACCTTTTCTTCCTCATCTTTTTTCATGGAGACATCTTAGTGTTATTACATGTCAGAGACAGCAGCTGTGTGGGCTTTAAGCCAGTGGTGTCTTTGTAAATGATGTGGCTGTGGAAGTGATGTGGCAGCTCTGTTGTGGCATCCTTCCAGTTATGGTGGTTAGTCATTCTGTAGTCCTAGAATTAAATGGCACAACTTCTTAAAAAAGAGCAAGACAGTATATTCCTCTTTTCCAGTTCCCTCTTTGTTATATCCCTGTGCTCTAAGGACTCCCCAGCACCAAGGCAGATTTTGTCATCTGTAAAGACTGAGCCTCCAGTGTCTGCAGCTGCACATGGAGCGAGTTTCCTGGGATAGCACACGGGGCTTTCTAACCTCTTCAGGCTTTTTCTCCCATGAATATGAGACTTAAATGCTTCACCCATGCTCATTGGTGTCAATGGACTTGTAACTTTTATTTCTTCTTTTTTAACAATTGTGGATATTGGAAGACTCCTTGGGCTGTGTATGTTTGGCGTAATAGAAAGAATAGCAAAGACAATGTTCACAATTATCTGGGCGGCCTTTTTTTGTGCCCATTTGTTCCTCTGAGCCCAAGAACAGATGCACAAATGGAAAACAGTCACAGCATTTTAACTAGAAAGCTATTGAAGGGAAGGGGGAATTAGTTTTTAAACAAGTTTATTTTCTAGTACAGGCATGAAATTCCACCTTACAGAGCTTTTGAGGAAATAACAGTGATAAGAGAGTATTTCCTTGCACAGTGATGTACATTTTCTTGTAAATATTTAAATTAGAACTTAAACATTAAAAGTATAATTAACATATCAAACATTCATTGACTGTTCACCGATGATAAGATAGTTCTTTCTCATGTAGCTGAAGTGTTCTTCTCCTTTGATTCTCCATGTTCCAAAAATCATTCACCTTTTCCTTCTTCCAGGTACCCTAATCTTGAAGCATTTTCCCTCGATGTCAGGCTTGTTTTTGACAACTGTGAAACTTTCAATGAAGACGATTCTGACATAGGCAGGGCTGGCCACAACATGAGGAAGTATTTTGAAAAAAAATGGACAGAGATTTTCAAAGTGAGCTGAAGCTATCAGAACTCTTGTTTCTTTTATGTTTCTTTTTTTTCTTTTTCCCATCAAATGAGGACTGATGAGACCAGCAATGTGAACTGTATTTACTGAAAGTGCAAGGCACATGCATAACTAATGACTGGTTTTTTCCTTTAAAGTATCACAGAGTTGTGGTACTAGTTCTAAAGGCTTCACTCCTACAGCCACCGTGGCCCCTTGGTTATTGGTTTGTGTGTTTTAACAAACTAATTTAGGTAGAACAGGGAAACACACCCAAAGAATTTCAAAGAAAGGGGTGTTATAGTGCAATAGCAATTTATCAAAACGCACTGAATATTCAACCACCAGATCTCTGCTTGGGGAAATGGTTCTCTTTTCCCTTTCAATAAATATCTATTTTTCATTTTTTTACTTTGTAGTTTATTTTTTAGTGAATGTATTTAATTTTATGAATTATTTATGATTATACAGCATTCAGAATCTTCGTTTTCTGTGAAAAGGAAGAATTAGAAAATTGCTTTAAATGTTGAAAATACAACAAGGAATGTTTTAAAATATAAAACAAAGCCAAGTAAAACTGTTTACACTGATGTGCTGTGAAAGCACTAAAAATTAAACTTTACTGTAGAGTTACATTTATATATATGTTGCTGCATCACTTGAGTAGTTAAATAGTATTTCAAGACATTGAAGAAAAATTGAGACATGTATATACTGTTCATTATTGTTTATATTAAGTCTTGTTTTAAATATGTATGATGTGTACATATTGTTTGCAGACATTATTGTTTATGCCTTAGGAGGATGGTAGCATTTTATTTTAGTCTTAAGGTAATTATAGCTCTATGGCTTGTACAGTAATTATCCTCTACCAACACTGTGGAGTCTCCTTAATCTTGGTAGTGCCTGCCTTTAAAACAGGGTGTAGGGGATATTAGTTTTTCATTTTTCTATTTTGTTATATAATTTCAAGCCACCACGGCCTCAAATTCAAGTATAATCATTTGTATCCATGTGGAAGAAAATTGTGACAATTTCCTACGCACACAGTATTTTTTCATAGCAGCATTTCCCTCCATTTGCCTTGCCACAGAATAACAGAAAAAGACATTTGTAACCACTGTGTTTTATCTACTGTGTGTTGTGGTGGCCTGTTGGGGCAGATAGATCAGAATTTTTTTTTTACTAATGTAAGAGTACTTGAAGTTTTATTTAAAAGAAATGTTGTGGAAAGGTAGCATTCTTTTTCTTTTTTTTTTTTTAGGAGTGTTATTTTTCACTAGTATGTGTGGCACGGATACAATAAAAGACTGTTTTGCAAATCAGATTTTCTTGGCAATTTTAATACTTCAGATCCTGTGTATACAGGTTTTTTGGCTTGTGGTTTGTTGGGGTTTTTGTTGGGTTTTTTTTTGTTGGTTGGTTGGTTTTTGGGTTTTTTTTACTATCTTGGGAGTCTTGCATTTAGCATTCAGTTCCTCTTACAGTGCATGGAAAATTCTTTTGGCCTTTTATTAGAGGTTCCAAGGGAAACAATTGTCTTTGCCAGCAGCCAGAGAGCAGGTCCTACCTGTAAATAACTGAGGAGGCCTCAGAGTGTCTCCAGGGCTGGGGTGTCACTGCCCTTTTGGTGGGAGTGCTGTGTCATGAAAACACCTGCCCTGGGTAATGTGTCTGAAAACCGCTGTCCATGTAAAGTTTTGTCCCTTTTTGGCCCATAGAAGGGCATTAGTCATAATCCTTGCTCTGATTGAAGAAAACAGAGGCATTGCAAAGGGATATTGTGGAACCCCAGTACCTATAGCGCTCTCATAAAGCAGTGTTGGGAGGGGTGTTTTTTGCTTTTAAACTAGGGGTGCCACATTAGAGTCTTAGAGCCCTGGTTTATGTGGACCCTTTGCCATTATACTTCTTGTCTCTACTCAGAAAGAACAGTCAGTGCCTATTTTTTAATGAAATGTTTGTTTCCGTTGCCCTCCCCAGAGTATCTTGTTGAATTATCTTTTTCTTTTCTAACGTCTTGTTACAATCATCCATCATTACTGAGAATAAAAAATTCACATTTGGGTGTAAGGCAGTTCTGCATTCTAATGTGAGCTTCCCCAGACTGCTCCACACCTTTCCTTTTCATAACCATTCTGAAGACTTCAGTAAAAGGGTTTGCTGACATGTACTAGAGGTGTGAAGATTAATTAGTGTTTTGAATGTGTGATGCTTAATCTTGTGTTATAAATATCCTAAATTGAGAAAACTAGTTTGATGAAAAACGATCTATTTTTCCTCAGATTCTGTACTGGACAAAGTTTTGTCTGCTCTTCTAGATCTGTTAGTTTTCTGAAATGTCAGAGCCAGGTTACCAATCACACTACATACACAGCTGGATTTTTTTCCAGCTTGTATCCGAATTCAGCTCAACAGCCAAGAAGCTGAAGGCAGTAACAGCTTCTGCACTGACGCCACTGAGACAGACATCACCTCTCTGATGTGACATGGCCAGTGTGTTGCTCTGTTCACTAACAGTCAGTGTCTTCAGTACTACTGCAGGAAAATTAAATTTACAGGAAATACTGTGTTTGAATGGAAAGTGTGAATCATACATAGACCATCACGTATCTCCACAGAAAAGAGGAGGGATTTAACCACTAGAAAAACGTGCTGAACACTTTTTTGCTTTCTCTCCTATTGATGTTTCTATTTTCTTAGAGGAAAAGTTTTTCAGCGTGCTCTCTTCCTTTCTGATAGAAGTTTGCTGGTCTTAGTTTAGAGAATTTATTTCCAAGCTTTCAGACTCATTATTTTAAAGTACTGTAATGGTGCTCAATGAAGAATGTTTTGATGGGGAGTGTGGGTTCTTTTGTCTGATCTCTTTGAAAAAAACTGGATGGTATAAAAGTGATTGAAAATCAGATGTCCTAGTTGTCTTGGACAAAATATGTATCTTTAAAATTAGGTCTGAAGCTTTCTCTTCAATGTTTTTATGTGATTTCAGTGGTTTCCTGATGGCAGTTAGAGGGTAGAGATGCTCTCTGAACCGTGAATGGGCCCGGACATGTGGGGAATTTTAGATAGTATGCTGAAGGCTGCCCTTAGGGGACTTGGCTTAGTACTAAACGTCTGTCGTTCCTAGATGTCTTCAGATTTCCCAAAATGTGCCCACAAGCTGAGGGCTAAGGACTGAAGTCCAGAGTGCCACAGTTATGCTATTAATGCAACTCTTTTTGAACAACCTTGCTCTTAGAACTTCAAAGTTAACCAGGAAAAATTAATGTGTGATCTTTTATTACACAGATTTATGTGGCTTGTATTGGTACAAACTAACCACTGTGACTAGAACTGGTAATAGCTAAATTTCAGGGCATATTACTGATTCACAATGCAAGTAATTTCAGGTTTTCTGTCCGTAAGAACAATCTTAGGTCCGCACAGTTGAAGTGTTCAAATTGTCTACCCTTCTCTTCAGTAGTGGAGTCTTTAACAATTGATAAGTTCTTTGTAAGGTGTTTTTGTTCAGCAAAGTACAAACCTGCGGATTGCTAATTCAGTGCAGTACATTTGATAGGGGGAATACTTGCAGTTACCTGGGATTCAGAATAATAAAAGGGCAGGTTTTAGTCCGTGAATCACACAGTGTGCAATCAAATCCATGTGCCATGAAACAGCACGCCGGATGGGACAGAGCGCCCGGCGCGCCGCCCTCTCCTCACAGGCGGCCCCAGCGCGGGACCCACCCTGCCCCTGTGCGGGACTGCCCCCGTGCGGGACCCACCCTGCCCCTGTGCGGGGCTGCCCCCGTGCGGGACCCACCCTGCCCCTGTGCGGGGCTGTCCCCGTGCGGGACCCACCCTGCCCCTGTGCGGGGCTGCCCCCGTGCGGGACCCACCCTGCCCCTGTGCGGGACTGCCCCCGTGCGGGACCCACCCTGCCCCTGTGCGGGGCTGCCCCCGTG
>JAWWEU010000163.1:184626-264410 GCA_035583155.1 Acropternis orthonyx
GTCAGCACTGTGCAAAAGGAACCCCAAAGCAGCAGGGCAAGGAAACTGGAGGAAACATTTCCATAAAGCTGATGTTAAAATGGCAAATTCAGGAAAACTTCTCCGATGCAGCATTAATGACAAATTGTACGGACACAGGGGCACTGATCCTGGGGCAGGGGCACCCTGGCACTCCTGATCCTGGGGCAGGGACACCCTGGCATTGCTGATCCTGGGGCAGGGGCACCCTGGCATTGCTGATCCAGAGGCAGGGACAGCCTGGCACTCCTGATCCTGGGGCAGGGGCACCCTGGCATTGCTGATCCGGAGGCAGGGACACCCTGGCACTCCTGATCCTGGGCAGGAGCATCCTGGCATCCCGTCTGGGTACCACAATAATCCTCTGTTCTGTCACTCAAAGTACAACAGGATCCTGCTGTGAGTGGATCCCTCTTGGGATCAAAGGATATTTCTGGTCCTCATCCCTTCCAAAGGTTCTGTTAACCCCTTTGGAAGCTGACTCCGGAGGAAGCAGAATTCCCCAGAACACACTCCAATAAATAAGATGCCAGAGGGGATGGGAAGTAGGACAGAGGCTCCCCTGGCATCCTGCTGTAGAGCTGGGACTACCCTGGTCCCTGCCAATGCCATGGGATAGGAAAAGACATGCACATGTATCCCAGGAGCAGCTCTTCCCGTTGAGCCTTCCTCTCCAGAGGTGCCTTTGGGTCCATCCCTAAGCCTGGCACCCCAGCTGTGACTCTTCAGGTGCCTCTACTGTTAAATACACCAGAGGTGCAGGACAGGGGCAAGGTCTGTGCAATTCCTTCTTTGAGCATCTCCCACTTCAGTTACCAGGAAATTAGATTTAAATTAGCAGGAAAAATCTGCTTTTTGATACCATTTAGGAAAGGATTCAGCCCACGGACTGCTTCGACTCCCCACTCCATCCATCCCTGGCAGACACACTGAATGTTAACCCACGGCTGGGGGTTAATCCTGGTGTGTCTCACAACCCCCCTGGTGTGCTCCCCACACCGTTCTGTTTTGGCCTGCTCTGTTTTCCTGGTGCAGAACTGGAACCAGCTTGGCAGCACAAACTGGGCACGGTCTGTAACTGGGAATCAGCTGATGCCGAGCTTCCCTCCCTGCCACCCCATTCTCTGCCCTCCCTGCCCTCCCCTGCACGTGGTTGGATGTCTCCAGAGCTAATTAAAAATGCACATTTGCATATTCTATGCCGTCTGTTAATTACGTGCTTCCAGGAGCGGCATGTCTGGATGCTCCGTTGGGATGAGGGTCCCAAAATAGAGCGTGATCATGTTGCAGCGCTGAAAAGCAGGAGCCGCTCTCCAGGGGCGCGCAGAAAAGAGGGATTTGGGGACACTGGGAGGCGGATAAAGGCAGAGGTGGCCCGGCCCTGCAGACAGAGGCGCAGACAGAGCCAAAGCTGGGCCCAGAAAGAATCGCTTACACGCTGTCTGGGCGCCGGGCCGGATAACGAGATGCAAAGCACCGTCCCGGCACTTTCCATTCAGGATAAATGCTCCCAGTGAAAGGGCGCTGAGCTCTGGCTCGGCAGAGGAAGCAGCTGATCCCCAGCCCGGGACACATTCCCGACCCCACACACCTCCCCCGGCCAGGGGGGCACCGGCGCTGGGCTGTGTGCCAAACCCAGCGTGGGACCTGCTGCCCCGTGGGGTGGGCACCAAAACCCAGCACTGAACAAATCCCCCCTCTGAGGCAGACTGAGTGGGTCAGGGCAGCGCTTACCCCACACGCCAGAAGCTTGGAAGAGCTTCTCCCAAAGGTTTGCGGATGGAGACCTCTGACAGCACCAGAGATTAAACTGCCAGAGGGCAGGGATGGATGGGATATTGGGAAGGAATTGGTGTCTGGGAGGGTGGGCAGGCGCTGTCCCAGGTTGGGCAGAGAAGCTGTGGCTGCCCCTGGATCCCTGGGAGTGTCCAAGGGCAGGTTGGACGGGGCTTGGAGCAACCTGGGCTGGTGGGAGGTGTCCCTGCCCGTGGCAGGGGGTGGAATGGGATGAGCTTTAAGGACCCTTCCAACCCAAACTGATTCAAAGGAATCAACCCACAGCTGGACTGTAAGCCAAAGTACCTTTATTAACACCAGTGGGAAGTGCACAAGGTCTGCGCCCTTCACATGCAACTTCGCAGAAACAAAATCTCAGTCAGCTTATATAGCAAATTTCATGAAGGGTACCATACATTCTGTGGTTAATTGCCTGGTCACAAGAGATCCTTTAAATGGCATTTTATGACTTCAGGGTTTTGCGGATTCGTGGTTTTACTGATAGAGAGCTCCAGTGTCTAAGTTTCTTATCTTGCTTTAAAAAACCATATCTTTTGTTCTTTCTTACCTTTGGCCTTCATAAGACCAAAGCAATGCTGATTTCCTGATTACAACTTACCAATTAGCACATCTTGTTTTTCAAAAGGCTTTTTGCATCCTGCTAAGTAATCCTCATGCTAAGCGAGGTCCCCTTATACTCCCTAGGTAAGTTACAATATAGCAAGCCTTTGTTTCAAAACTGTTCCATGATTCTATGCTGAAATGATGCTCACATGAAAAATTTGCCTTTGCATATGAATTTTCTTTATTCCCCTCGCCGCCCTCCCCCCCCACCCCCGCCCCCCCCAACAGAGTGTGTCTTGTTAAGGGAGTATGTTTCAGTTATGAAGTAGGAAAATTGTATGACTGTAAACTCTTTTTCAGATTTTTTTTTTGAAAATGGCAACATTAATTCACAGTTTATCAGATCATAGTGATGATGTCAACTACTGCGCCTTCTCATCGTCATGCTTGGCTACTTGTTCCTTGGACAAAACAGTTCGTGTTTATTCTTTGAACACCTTTGCCGAGCTGCCGTACTCGCCCCTGCGAGGCCACACGTACGCCGTGCACTGCTGCTGCTTCTCGCCGTCGGGCCGCGTGCTGGCCTCATGCTCCACGGACGGCACCGTGGCACTGTGGGACACGCGCGACGGCCGCAGGCTGGCGGTGCTGGGGCAGCCCCACGCCAGCCCCGTCAGGGTGTGCCGCTTCTCCCCGCGCGACACCTGCCTGCTCGCGGGGGCCGCCGACGGCACCGTCCTTCTCTGGGACACGCAGTCGCTGAGACCGTACAGGTCAGTGCCAAGTGCCTTCTGACTAATGCTGTGGTTTGCAGGGAATACAACTTGAGTAGCGTGCTGTACTGTGTTCTGGACTTGCAGACTTACACCGCTGATGGGTATCGTGAAGAAACGGGGGTAGGATTTAGAAGACCCAAAGACTGGGGGATTTTGGTTTATTTGGTGTTTGTTTGGGTTTTTTTTGCTGATGTTGGTTTTTTGTTATTTTGGGGGTGGGTTGATGTTTTGTTGTTTTGATTTGTTTGGGGGTTTGTTTTGTTGTTTTTTTTTAAGTTGATGCAAACTTGAGAAGCTTTAATTTTTACTAAGTTGTCTTACATCTAAGTCCTGATTTTTCAAAAGCTTCCTTTCATTGATTTGACATGAAATCAGGGATGCATTGCATACTGCATTGTGTCTGGTTCCTAAACAGTGAGTCAGCAAACTGTGATGCGTAATGTACAGTTAGTTAGTGGAGCCTGACTGTACTATGTACTTTATATTGCATTGTACATAGTGGTATAAATTCATATAAATTAAATATTTAATTACTAGGCGTTTGGTGTCCAGGAAGGTCTTAGAAGCTTGACAGTAATCCAGCAATCAGAATTTGGAGACTATGGACATGTCCTGAAACCATACAGTTTGAGACACAACAGTCACAGATAGGATTATTGGAGCTAAAAGAGTTAAGTACGACATTGGTTTCCAAGAAACATTTGAAACAAAGCAGATGAGCATATTTATTGATGTTGCACAGTTAAAGGCATGAATCTTAGAAAGATCACAGTTAAAGGTGTGAACTTTATAGCGATCTTCTAAGTCCTCCTCTACATCTCTGTCTTTCAGGAAAGTCTTCAGGCCAGTTGTTGTAATCTGTACTTGGGAACACATTATTTAGGTTTTAGAGCCGCAATTACAGAAGTAAACTACTCTCTAAAGTTAAGGAAGTAGTTAAGAATTTGAACAAATTGAAGTTTCACCTAGGAATGAGGGAGCAGCTGTTTGTGAAAGCCAAGGGTGTTTGGTCTTGGTAATCCCCTGTCAAGCATGTTACTGCTTTTGTAGCCTCTCTGCCTTCCACAGCAGTGATTTAGATGGGAACTGTAAAGGTTTTGCCCCCATTTTTTTTGATGCTTAAAAAAATGCTGAAATGGTTGTTTTGTTTTCAGACAATAAAGAGGTCCTAGTTTTGTCTCTAAGAAAAAATTGAAATGTCAGTCATTAGTATTCTGTGTGTAAGGGTTTATCTGTTTTACTAGTGACCCTTTTTTTTAATTCAGAATGCTTGTTGCTGAAGGGAAAAACACAGAAATATTATAAAGTCATTTCTTAAAAATGTATGCTGTTAATATATGCAGTGATGCATGTTTTAGACCTACATCCTTAATTTCCTTCTAATTAAACGGTGAATGTATAGTGACTGCGTAGAAACTATACTGTTGTTATAAGCAGAAATTATTTTATTTTACATTGTAGAGAAATAAGAAAGGAACTTGAACATCCCAATCCTGTCCCCTTCAACGATTAAAAGTTCATTTCAGAATGTTAATGAGTCAGCAGTAGTCAGCTTAACTTCAATTATATATATTTTGGGATGTGTATGTGTGTATGTATTTTCAGCTGATGAATTTTTTTAATTGTAATTTGTAATAGCAGATAAAAAAATGCATATGTCCTGTTTTGAAAAGCTGAGATCAGTATCACATAGAAATTATCAAGGTACTTAAAAGTTACATCAGGGGATCTTAGTTAGCCATTTAGTGTCAGTCTGTGGCCCTCTGTTTCTTTTGTAACAGTTGATTGTGTTGATGTTGAAAAAGAGAACACCTTCTGCCATACTGTTACATCACTTGACTAAATACATGGATGGTAATTACAACAAAGGTAGCCAATTAGTTCTTATCTGCTCTGACTGTTCAAGTTGTGAAGTAAGATGGCTATTTGAGTAATATCTGTGATGGGTGCAAATAACATGAAAGCGAGTTAATTTATGTGTATTTCTCAGTGGTCTCTTTTTTCTGTTCAGTAGTTTGCCTACTGATATCTGGACTGCAAGTCTTTAATGCATACTCTGAACACGTACAGGGTTATTTATTTAACTGTTATATTTTAGAGCAGAATCTGCAGCTTTCTGTGTGAAAGAAGGAAAGGAAGAAGGAAAGTTTTAAAAGCTGCACTAAGGAAAAAAGATTCTAAATATGAAAATGGGAAGCACTGTAGTGGATTTGATAGTGTTCTTAATGATAGAATTAAGGGAGCCAGTGCTTTTTAGAAGATCTTGGTTCTGATTAGCAAGACTCTTGGGAAATTTCTGTGACATTGTTTGACACCTCTCACGGTAAACAAAATTTCTGTCAGCAAAAGAGAACGAGCAAGTGTTCTACAAGATACAGTGACAGAGTAGGTAATACTGACATTTTTTGCTGTATGACTGTTACTTATGGCTGTGATTTTCTTCGTGCACTTAACGATTCAACTGTGCATTCTCGGTTGGATCTGCTGTCCATTAGAAGGAGTGAGACACTTTCAGTTGTCTTTAGGTTATTATCAGATAACTTAAAGGATCTCAGATTCACCCCCCTTCCTTCCTGAGGACTGACCACACTTCCCTATCTGCTAGAAATTTTCTCTGAAGACAGTTTTACAAAGTCCTTTGGCTTAGTTAAAATAGAGAATTTTTTTTCATATTGCTTTCTCTTCTGTACATGTTGTTCAAAATTAACCCTGTGTCATAAATCACAAAGTAGTATTCTCAACTGCAGCTTATGAAACAGATTAGTAAGTGTTCTGTTTTGTCTTTAAAAACTGAACAGAGGAATTGTGGGAGTGTTTTTTTTCCATGTTTGTGTACATGTAAATCTGTGCTGCGATAGTGTGTATTTATCTTTGACTTTTAAAATGTGTCCTGCCATAGAATGTTACTTTTAAATGTGAAGTCTATGCAAATATCTTTTGTTTGAAAATTATTTTACTCAAACTTACTGCCTTGGAGTGCCATCTCACGTTTTTGCTCCTACAGTGAAAGAGCAGGTCTGGTTTCTGCTGCAATTCTTATTTGGCATCTCCTTCCATGTTGATTTGATTTCTCTTCCTTCCGTTACCAAGTTCCAACATGCAAAACTTAGAACAGTTTGGCTTAGTATATCAGACTCTGTTTGAGAGATCACTTCTTCAGAACTTATTTTAAATTCAAAGCCTGTGTACCCTTGCTTTTCAGGTCTGGGAATGTTAAAGATGGGTCTTTGGTGGCTTGTGCCTTTTCTCCCGGTGGAAATTTCTTTGTCACTGGATCGTCAAGTGGTGATTTAACCATTTGGGATGATAAAATGAGATGTCTGTATAATGAAAAAGCACATGATCTTGGCGTTACCTGCTGTGATATTTCTTCACATCCAGTATCTGGTTAGTTACTTAACTCATCAGGGAAGAACATTTAAAAAAATAGAGTTGTTTTATTTCATTCTAGTTCTTGTTTTCATACTCTTTTTGTCATTGATTCTCAAGATACAAATGACCTTGGGAAGAGTAAAAGTTGTGGTCAGGTTGGTGGCAAGAAATGTACTAGGTCAATAGACAAGGTGATAACTTTGAGTAGCTAATTATCCTGTCAGGGTTTTGGAAAATGTTTGGGCAGGGTCTGTAAGCCGATCTCAGGGACAGACAGGAATGTTAGAAGATGTGGTGCTTGATCACCATTTCCATTTTAGTCTTTCATACTTTGGTTCCCCAAGGAGCAAGATGCATTAAAACAATGCAAAGAACTATAAACCTAATAAGCCAATTGCTTGAGCTGTGGAATATGAATAGATAGACTGCTTTCCTGCACCTGACTTTCTCACTTGGAGGAATTTGGGGGAGCCCAGAAACTCCTGTGTCCCACTAAGCTGTTCAAAATCTTAGAGCTGTTTTAGCATTTGACTACAAAGTCATCTGCTTTTAATGGAAGTTAGGAGATTGGGCAGAAGCCTCATTGTCAGCTTTAGGAAGTAATGCCATAGCTTGTCTGAACAACCTGGTATATGTACACTTTTGTGCTTTCTAGATTTGCTGTGGAGACAAAGTGGTCTCCATCAAGATATGCAGGCTTTGTTTTTACAGTACACCCTCTGCCCTTTCAGTGTTGGACCCAGCAAGAAGTACTGCTGTCTGTGTACCACCTTGTCTAAGGAGGTGGTGCAGAGCAGGAAGAGAGCAGGAGAAGCAGCAGGAAAGAAAACAGGACAGAAGCAGGAGAAAGCTGAGGAAGTAGGATGTGAGCATACACTTCAGTTCAGAGAATTAGTGACTGGCAATACCAAATCAAGCAAATGCATGTCCACTCAGGGGTGTAGGATCTTTCTTAGTGAAAATACCACACAAAAAAACTCCATCATGAACTAAGAGTTGCATCTGAGGCAAAAAAACATGTTGCAGCTGAAACAGATCAGAGTGTAATTTCCACCACTCCCATTTCATATTCAGATTATTCTCTTGGTTTAAAACCTACATGACCAACCCTTCAGCCTTCTGTCAAGATAGAGAGAAACAGGCAACAAAGCAAGTATTTCTTACACTGTGCATTTTCTTAGCTGATTTATGATCATTCTTGTTTGGTTTTTTTAAATCCATATGTTATTGAAAGTCAACATATTTTCCATGTTATTGTTTAATCAGAAGGGTTGAAACTTCTGGGATTTTTGGCAGATAAAGCACATTGCAAAATACATACAAGTAGTCCTTATCTAGTACAACTAGAGGTAGTTTTAGATTGAGACTCTTTACCTACTTAATTCAGAGCAAATTTTGATCTGGTGTCTGATGGGTTCTTTGTGCTTTAGGCTGTAACAGGTGGTTCTCCTGCCTTTGAAGTGGATTCAGTCGCAGTTGCCCAGAGGCGCGTCATATCTAGAGCAGTTTTGGGTTTTGGTGGAGTTTGCAGTCTAGAGGAATATAGGTCAGGTAAGGAGTAAAGTCAGGCTCCTGAACTTCAGGAAGGCAGACTTCCAGCTCTTCAGGGAGACTGTCAGTGAGATCTCCTGAGATACTGCCTTCAGGGACGAGGGAATAGGCCAGAGCTGGCAGGTCTTTAAGGAAATCTTCAATAGGGCACAAGAGCCAGTGATCTTCAGGAGCAAGAAATGGGGCAAGGAAGGCAAGGGACCAACATGGCTCAGTAGGGAGCTGCTGGTCAAAATGTAGGACAGAAGTAAATGCACAGGCAATGGGAACAAGGGCAGGTAACCTGGGAAGAGTCTAGCAATCAAGTATGATTGTGTAGGGGTGGGGTGAGGAGGGCCAAGACGAAGCTATAACTGAACCTGGCAAGGCATGTGGTGTCCAGCCTCTCACCCCCCCAGCACCTCCAAATCCTTCTCCCAGGGCTGCTCTCAATCTGTTCAGCCCCAGCCTGGATTGATCCTGGGGACTTCCTCAGACCATCCAACCACCTTCCTGTCCATCCAACAGTCTGCTCATGGAACATGATAATTCAGAAATGTTCATATCCACTGAATTGAGAGGAAAGCTAGAAAACTATTATAATTGTATTTCATATTTTAATGCAGTATTTACGGAGTGTTTGGCTGGACTCCAGTCATGGAATGTCATTTAGTTTATAAAAATGAAAAGCTGAACATCTGAAAGTATGAAAATTCCCTGTCAGCTACTCTCAAATTCTATACATGCGTATGTGGTTAAGTTTGAGTACTACTGAACCATAGAGAATATGCATATAACCATATAATTAGGGTTAAAAGAGTATGTCGGTGCCCTCAGTGGATAGAGGAATCAAACATTTACAATCAAGAAAACTTGAAATACGAACACAGCTCTGGTCTTCATCTGCTTGTTCAGGAAGCAGTATAAGAGTGATACCAATTTAGAACTTCTGCAATTAATTTTATGCTGATGTAGTTTACTGGTATGCTGTTACTTTCAGTACTTCTGACTCCCATTAATGTATTTTAATTTTATCAGATAGTGAAAATGGATTCAAATACTTCCAGATGGCTTCTTGTGGACAAGATAATCAGATCAAACTCTGGCTTATTTTGTTTGCAGATTTCTTAGGTGTGTATAGCAATGTTTTTTTTCATATACCAATATATTAAGTCTTTAGTGACAATTTAAATTGAAGATCAAATGTATCCTGCTGGATTCACAGCTGAACTAACCACAAGTTGAAAGTTTTCTGAACAGTTAGCAGGAGACCAGCTGAGGCATTCAGCACTTGGTGATGCTGTACCATTTAGATTTTATTTAGCCATCTATTTACCAATAATAGTAAAAATAAAGTTTTTTTTTTAAAAATTCTACTGTGGCCTTTGAACAGGTCAACAGGTTTGAAACCTCTTTATCTGCCAGGCCAGGGAGAGGTTTGCTTTCATGTTTCAGTGTATCCTGGGCCTTGAGCAAGTGCTGGAGAAATGAAAACAGTGTTGGCTCCTGCTGAAATGGCAATGTAGAGACAGTAAATGGCCAAAAACATTTTCAGTGGTTACTTTTTTGTAATCTCTTCTATATAAAAGTCTGTAAGGATGAGTAGTGTGTGTATAGATACACATTCAGTTATCTAAAACCCTGTGAGACATACCAAGACTACAAAGTGAGGGAGTTGGAGATGTTAAAATGAAGTAATTAGGTTGTCTCTGTGATCTTTTATCCCCTTCTTTATAGATAGTATGTCACAGAGTCACATCTTTGGTAGAGCTTTATGCTTCTAAAAGCAGCTTGTGTTGTACCTCGTCAGATATGCCAATGTGTAATAATTTGCTTTTTGTGTTTTTAGGTGCTGAATTAAAATATAAATGCACCTTGAATGGACATTCTGCCCCAGTTCTGGCTTGTTCATTTTCATATGATGGGCAGATGTTGGTCTCAGGGTAAGCAGCATCTTGTTTACATTTTATGCAGATGGCTGTCCAGGTCCACGCTTCAGTATTATAAAACTGAAAGTTCAAACAAGTTGTAGGTTTCTAAATATTTATTAGCAATAACTAAGGAATAGTTCTGTGACCTCCAGACCTATTGACGTGTCTTTACAAGTGGCGTGTATCTTATGGGTGATTGAGTTTGAAATATAGGGTGTTACAAGTTCTTTTTTCTTGAGTATTGTAAGAAGATTCATGATTTCCTGGTTTTGGGGCATTTATTGTGGCCTTTTATGTGGATGCACCAGCATCTTTTGAAAATACAAATCTACTTTGCAGTCTTAGCATCTCTGGGACACCATTTAGGATTTCCTTCTCACGCCTTTCAGAAACTTTTTTAGAAAGTTAAACATCTCGAGATTTTGTCTTTGACAGATTTGGTTGAAATTAAAAATTTCTGCACTGATCCACACCCAGAGTATGGCAACATAAGCCTTTTCTCTATGAAAAGTGCGTGATTAAAATGATTGTAGACCTGTGTTCTTGATGTCAGCGCTCTACAAAACAATGGTTAAGACCCAAAAAATTAATCATGAACCATCAGGTAGAGACTAATGTTATTATCAGTCTTTGTTAGCACGTGATAAGGGAATTGCCAGTGTTGCAAGGTCACTCTATTCTGTTTGAAACACCCTGGAGGGTGAAGGTGATGGGAGGATTCATGATGACTGGAAAGACGCAAATGTCACATGTCCAAGAAGGGCAGGAGAAAGGATCCAGGGAACTGCAGACCAGTCAGCCAGACTCAAGTCTGTAGGAAGATCATGGAACAAACCCTTCCAGTGGGCTTGGAAGCTGCTTCCAAGCACAAGGTGCTTGTGAAAAGCAGGAGGAAGTGACTAAGGGCAGACTGAGTTGTGTGTGAGGGAAGGCTGGCTGTGGGAATAGGGAGAGCTGCTGGCTTTGGACACGGGCTCCCAGGGTTACAGCGCAGCTGTGAGGGAAGGGAGGCTCAGAACATGGTTGGAGTCAAAGGGCTACTTGTTGGTCATCAGCAGCTTGTTAGTGGTTTTCCTCAGGGATTAAGCCATCAAGAGAGGAACTTATAAATAAGATAGATATAATTGCTTATGGTTTTATGAATATCTGTGACTGTATGCTTTTACTCTGCTCTTCTCATGAAAAGTATTTAATCACTTCTAAACTAAGTGACAGCTTGAAGTAGCAAATACAGTGATTCCACTCTACATTTGAACTGTCTTTTACAAACACTTTTTAAACTGCAAGATTGATGTCTTGCAAAGGAAAAGAAAATACTACAATTGCCAGCAAAATAAAACTAAACAAACCCCAGGAGACAATAGCTTGCTTTGACAGTTTGCTGTATATTCTTTCTAAGGAGTCTTTTATAGTATTTGAAGATCATTATGAATGTTTGTGATGTAAAGTTACTTTATTTTCCATTAGACACACAGATTATTGTTTTCACTTACATTGTTGTTAGTCAAATATCTGTCCCATAAAATCTTTCAGGAAACACTGCTGCCATGGTAAATAACCATGCAATTTGTATTTCATGAAATATGTATACTGATTGCACTGCACAGCTGTATTTTATGTGTTGCATTACACTACTTCCTCTGGCTTGCTTCACAAATGGAAAGGCCTCAAAAATAAGGGCTGAGAATAGATTTTGCATAGCCAGACTGTGCATCTGCTTTACAGATGCTGCTTGCAAAGACATAAAGCAGAGACATGGTAGAGACAGTGCGGCCAGTTTGAAAATCCTCTGCCTCGGAATTCTCATGCAAGGGCAGAGTTTTTGTAGTGACTGATTTTTACATCATGCTGGAGGGACAGCTAGTCAGTGTTGTTTAAGGTGGACACAGGTGGAGGGGAGATAGATATTTAAACCTTTCATAGAGTGTGGTTAAGAGACCTGTTTGATCTTACTTTGTTTGAGGAAAAGGCTTTTTCCTCCATTTTTTTCATGAAAAACGGTTTCATTTTCCCTCTCTCCATCATTTTACTGTCAATGTGTTTTTTTTAAAAGGTCTGTGGACAAGTGTGTCATAATCTATAAAACTGTGAGTATAGCATAATGCAAATCATTCATTGGGTTGTTGTCTTTAATGATCAGCACTGTTTCTGGAGTGTCTTATCAGTGTGAAGGAATATTGAAGAATACAAATGATATAATCCCAAAATATTTACTCTGGGTTTGGGGGGAGAAGGGGGAGGAGTCTAAGGAAAAGTATCCCTCGAGAACTGATCAGTTGTTCTTACTGTTTATCTGCCTTTTGAGGATTCGTTATTTGATTTCTCCACAGTAGGGTATTATTAATTCCATACTTTACAAGTTATGTTCATATTGAAGCAGAAGGATTTTTTTTTTTGTTCTCCTAACATGCTTACCTTCCAAAGCAAGAAACATAAAATTAGGAATGGTGATCACAGAAATTATTGTTAATTATATATGAAGTGCACATAAAATAGAAGCATAATAAAGAATTCAGGAAAATTTTTATGTTATATACAGTGTCTTCTCTTTAAAAACATACTGTTTAAGCACTTTCTATAATGTTACTACATCCTTCATGGTTCACCTGTAAGTGCTACTTACCTCTAGTACTTTCTAGTATTAAAATAATTTTGCTGAAAATAAAAGGATGGACAAATTTTAAGCTTCTTCAGCTTGCTCTGCACATACCTATTGTATTGATACAATTTTCAAATTAGCGTGAAAGTTTTTCACCAAAATCCCTAATGTCGTACCTGCACAGTTTTTGGCCATTGTTTTAGTAGTTTGAAGTTTAGACAGGTATGTAAGAAGTTCTCTAGAGTTTTGGAGCCTCTGAAAATTGAAAGATGCAGAAAACCACAGTGTAAGTATTTCTTCATACTATCTGTCAGTGGCCTTAGGTTTTTATCAAATGGGACAATCTCTTTTCTAGTTGTGGATTCTCCTCTGGAGATGCTCAAAACCCACCTGGACACCAGCTCTAGGTGACCCTGCTTTAGCAGGGGGTCTGTAGTAGGTGATCTCCAGAGGTCCCCTGTGATTTTGTGGTGAAAAGTGGGGGACAAAAAGCCTTCATGGGACAGAGAGAGATTTCAGCCAAAAATAAGGCACTTTGATCATGTTGGGCAGCTCAGAATACTGGAGTGCTGACTGATCAATTAGTGATTCAGAATAACTTTGCTCATCATCTTTCCAATTTGTCTGTACCTGTCAAAAAAGGTATCTTTCATAAGAGGAAAGATCTTTCAAGCATTGGTTAAAACTGTGGAAATTCAAGAATTTTGGGTTTTTTTGGTGGTATTTAGTGGCCAAATAGGAGAACCATTAGTGTGGTTAACTCTTGGTCTAGTTGAAGAATTGTGGCTTGAATCTCTTCCCTTTTGGTCATTTCTAGTACCAGATTTGTAGAAGAAATGTTTTTGTCCACACGAACAACCAGCCAGTATGAATGTGATTCATTCAGTTAGTGTTTCTGGCACTGTTCTCCTGCACGTTCCATGCTGGCTGATTGGTAAGGGTAGCAGTTCTCCAGGGAAATCCAGTGGGGGCTTCAAGCAGGAAATTCAAGTTGCATTTCTGCCTCTACTGCTGATTAGCTTTATCAAGGTTGTGTAACGTCTCTGAAGGTAACTTGTGTCACCTGTCAAGAAGCAATATTCCTTATTTTGAGAGGAAGCATACAAATGTTCTTTTTATTCTTTAAGATTTAAAATCACAAAAACTCTTTTTACAGAGTACTGGCAATATCCTTCATACTTTGTCTCAGCATACCAGGTAAGAATTCAGTATAATTATTCTGTTCCATAAGAAAATAAATCCTTTTCTTGTGGATTTTCACACTTATTTTTTGTTTGTAGATATGTTACAACTTGTGCTTTTGCACCACATAGTCACTTACTTGCCACAGGCTCAATGGATAAAACTGTGCACATATGGCAGTTGGACCTTAAGCAATCCTTTGCAGGTCAGTGTTTGAAGTATTTGTGATCTGTTCTTTAAATTCAGAGCATCTTCTGATGATGAAAACTCACACATTCTTACCTGCAGTTAATGTGTAACCTCAGGATTGTGTGCCTGTTACTTGTCTTTTCTCTGAGTTGACCTGATTGAGGTCCTACAGAGGTGTATTCTCTTTTAAAAGAAATATATACTACATGTATCTTAATTTGATTAATCTGTTGTATCTTCTTTTCTGATACTTACCATTGCTTACTGCATTTAAGAGATGAGTATTATTGCCAGAGTGCTGAAAGACTTTTTGGACAAACATAATTTGTGATTACTTAAACAGAAAATATGCTAATTGCAAAGATAATTGTGAAGAAGAAAACCACCTTACCAGTTGTTATAGCTGAAAAAAACCCAGGGTAACTGTTACAAAATCCATCAGCACCCAAATTTTGTGGAACAAAGGTACATATGACCTTTTTCAAAGTGCAAGAGTAAGTTTGGGCTTTGGTCCACTTTCTAAGGAAAAGTGTCTGCTGGACACTGGATTTTAGTTCAGGTTTTACAGATGTGTAGACATCTGAGAGATTAAATCCGTCTAAACTCTGAAAATTGATAGGTAAAAGGCAAAAATCATTGTGCCCCCATCCCCAAGAAATATCTAATAAGCATTTCTTTTATTAGATGGGGAATGTATAGTACTGAGAACACTTAAAAACAGGACTCATTATTAACATTGTTTCTTAGAACTGGGGGGTTTCATTGTTGGTTTTCTGGATTTTGTGGTGGTTTTTTTGTTTGTTTGGGGATTTTTTTGTTTGGGGTTTGTTTTTTAACTGTCTTCATTTCCAAAGGAAGTACTGTAGAAACTGAATCTAAGGTGGCTGTTGAGGACTGGACAGAGGATGATGTTTCAGCCTGGCTCTGTGCACAAGATTTAGCAGACTTTGTTGGGCTTTTCAAACTGAATAACATTGACGGCAAAGAACTACTGAATCTTACTAAGCAAAGTCTTACTAATGAATTAAAAATTGGTAAGAGTATGGAAATACAAATAGTTTTAAATCTATAAAGCATTTAAAAATGTAATAAAGTTAGCAGTTCCATACATGATTTCCCCCCCTGCTCTCCTCTGCAATGCCTTTTTATTTCATTACCATTTTTTTGCGTGTGTATTGACTTGGTCTGTATCAGGCCCCCCAGTATCTGTGTATCAGCCAGCTTTGTTGAATTCTAGAAATAACAGAGATGCTGGGAATCTGACAGGCATTGTCATTCATAGAAGATACCTGGCTTCCTCAGTTTCTGCAGGCATTGAAGTAGCCTAAAACTCTGCTCCAGCATCACCAGCTGAGGCCAGTCTTTAACACTGACTAGAAAATCCTGTGAGAATTGAATGACCTGCTGAAAATAGAGTTCTATGGGGGAACAGGAATCAACAAAGGTATAAAAATTATGGCCTGATAAAACTGACTTGAAGAATTGCTCTCTAACTGCCATGGTTCAAGCATTTAGAAAATAGGAATATACTGGCTGCCCAAGATGAACAAGATTTTCAGTGTTACTCAAATTCCAGTTTAATTAAATTTTAGGAGTCTTATCACCAGCCACAGTGCTGCAGCACTGCTGCACCTGTGCTGATTTTGCTGGTTGTTTTCCTTACTCCAAGTTCCTCTTGGGCAGCAGGAATGACAGCATGGGGCTGGACTGACTGGAGGTTTTTGGGTTTGGGGGTTGTAGGATGGAGCTGTGTTTCCTTACAGCAGCTGCTGACTCTTTGCCTTACCTGTCTGTGCTGTCCACTTCATGTATAAATAATTTTTCAGAGTCTCTAGGCCTGCGCAGTAAAGTTCTCCAGAAAATTGAAGAACTGAGGATGACAATGATCTCAGTTTCTGCTCCTGTCCCTGACGAGTTCCTGTGTCCTATAACAAGGGAGCTTATGAAGGATCCTGTCATTGCAGCAGGTGTGTCTTTACATGACATGGATTAAAATTAATTACCTGAGGGTAACGATAAGTGTGGGAACACAAAAATGGGCCTGTCTTACCAGAAGCTATTCTAAATACCTGTTGCAACAGAAGAGAATTGTGGTAAATGTTTAATTTGCCAAATGACATCTCTGATAGGGAGGAAAAATACGGTATCAAGCAATTTTTTCCTTTTTTTCATGTTCCTTCCTTTATCTGCCTTTGCAAATATAAGTCTAATTGCAGTCTTCATGGGGCAGCAGGCTTTAACTGTGTTAGCCATTTGCTCTTAATGAGCTTTTAATTCACATTATGGATCATTCAAACTGAAAAGAAAGTCTTATTTAACATGCATAATATACTTTCATGCTTTGCAGTCAAATAGAAACATGAAACTAGCCTGAACTGTTTATATTCAGAAAAAAAGCTTTCACAGACTATGAACTTACTCTAAATCTCAATTTTCCTGTTTGGATGTGTTTCCTTACTTCTGTTTTACATTTAAGTAACTAAAAGTTGTAGAGTGCCACAGTGCCCAAGCATCTGTAATAGGAGCTTTTGTTGATGGTTTCTTTGTAGATGGCTATTCCTATGAAAGGGAAGCAATGGAACACTGGATCAGCAATAAGAGACGATCTAGTCCCATGACCAATCTTCCCCTCCACTCTCTTATGCTCACACCAAACAGGATGCTCAAAATGGCCATTAGTCGCTGGCTGGAGACGCAGCAGAAACGTTCAACCACTTCATGTTGAAGGTTTTTGTTCAAGTTAATTGGAATTTTGTGTAGCTAAAGGAACTAATTTTATGAGAAACAACTGGAAAGTTCTGTTGCTATTCTAATCTGTGGCTGTTTCATTGGTCGGAAGCTCCCATTTAAAGTTACAGGTTGTTTTTCCTTTGGGGAATTTCTGTTCAAAAAAATGAAGTACACAATCACAGTTTTTCAAGTAAAGTTTTCTTAAAATTTTCACTACATTTATGACTTTTGAGTCTACAGTCTTTCAGAAGGTAAGAAATAGCAAAGTAGAGGATCTACATCATCCTATCCCATCAGGGACTGCAGCTCCTCCCACAGGTGTATCAATCCTCTTTATTTTTGTATGGAAAAAATACAGTAGCTGTGCAAAAATAGAACTACAGGACAAGACTAATATAGGAATTGTACAAAATATCAAAGAAATGGTAAACAATAAATAAGCTAAAGCATAATGATGCAAACTCCAAAAGGACTTGTAGAGGTGGGTACAGCTGTTTACAATGTACACAGAATGCTGTAACCAAGCACGATGGGTAGAGTGTAAAGCTGAGCTCTCCAACTGAATTGCACTCATAGGAATGGCACTAGAGCCGTTCCTTTTCAGAACGTTCTTGCCAATATAAAACCTTATTTCCTCCAAAACTAAAAAAAAAACAAAAAACCAAAACAAAACCCAAAAAAACTTCACAACTTCATCCTGTCATGCACCTGCACATACACTTTTCCTCAAACTTCCATTTTCACTCCACCCATTTCTTGGGTTTCCACAAAAACACTTACTAAGCATTTAATTGCTGTACCTTTTTAGAAATAAACAATAAATCATTTTGCTTTAAGATAGCACCCAAAGGTGATTAGATAACCTACATAAAGTGCGATTATTGTTAATAGGCCATAATATTGTGTTCTTCAGTGCAATAACCAATATGGTCAAAGCCTCTTGATACACATGCAAATGTCACTGTTTATTTTACTTGATTTCTTCTAGTTACTAAAAATAGTTATATTTACATGTCAAAACATGGCTGCTTATAGTTTACTCATACACAAATTATTTATGCTTCCTAAATGTACATCATGCAACCCAAATTAGTTCCCACTAGAAAAGTGATAAAATACTATCTTTGATTTTAAAAAAATGCATGCATGTACAGATCTGAGTATTCTGCAGCAGCTTATCTTCCTTAACACTGCTGTTAGAAGTAAGCACTTAAGCACTGGAGAGGCACATATATTATGTGTGAGATGCAACAGAACCAAAAGCCAAGACTGAAGCACTACGTGAAAGGAAACTCTTATTTAATGATAAAATGTAATGAAAAGGATTTCTCTGCTCA
This sequence comes from Acropternis orthonyx, assembly GCA_035583155.1. NCBI lineage: Eukaryota > Metazoa > Chordata > Aves > Passeriformes > Rhinocryptidae > Acropternis > Acropternis orthonyx. The sequence goes on from JAWWEU010000163.1 coordinate 202,631, forward strand.
GGGTCCTACACTGTTGGATGGACAACCCAAACTGAATCTTTCTACAGAACTCTTGTTATTCCAGTTACTGTCACTGTACTATGGTAGGAACAGTTTGAAGTGGTTGTATCCAAGTCAGGAGCAGCCAGCACAGACTATTCCCTGGGAGCCAGCTGTGCCCAGCCAGTGAGTGGTGTTAGAGCAGTCACACCCTGTGCTGTGATGAGCCAGGTTTACCCTGTAAATACCTGAAGTAATATTTATACATTTGATTCAATGAAGGATCGCTTTGGTTTTGCTGTGGTGCCGAAGCTGAGGTGCCCATCCTGGCTGCTGTGGAACAGTGGTTTGGCTGCAGCATCAGGGTATAAATGAGAAGCTTGGCTGGGGGATTTGTCTGGACAGTGGGGAGGGATGGGGCATGGGAGCGCCTCCCGTTCTTGCACACTGTTCTTGCAACAGGGGTTGCCATCTTCCATGGCAGCACCCAGAGAGGGGATTTTACTTTGGATGTGTTTGACTGAGAACTGCTCAAAGTTTGAGGACTGGATGCCCCCAGAAGCAATGTTTGTGGATAATCCATCTGATGCCTGAGCATGCCAAGTGCGACTGGATTGCATATTTTGCTGCTGGAACCTTGCAGTCTTGTCCATGATTCCCATAAATGGGGTGTTGCGAGGTCGGTGCTCAGTACCTTGAGCCTGACTGATGTTACTCTCCTTGAGTCGAACATCCGGGCCCAGCCCCTTAACACTGCCTGAAAAGCTGCTGCCTGAGGTGAAGCTGCTGCTTGAGCTGGCCAGAATCACACTGCTCGATGGAGAGCTCGGAGAGACAGCAGCGGGTACAGGGCTTTGCTGCCTTGTGTTACTGAAGTTCAGCTGAGCAGGGGCCGTTGACCTGTCAGTGGGTTTAGACTTACTGGCAAAAGAATGAGAAGAGAGAGTCTTGTGATGCTGTGGATGGGAGCACTGACTGGACATGAACTTCTCACTGCACAGTTCAGCACTGGGCTCTGTGGAAATGCTTCCAGATGACAATGTGCTTGTCCCATCCAAATGCTGATTTCTAGAGTGCCGGACAGGCAAGGGACTTTGAGGAAGATGCTGCAAAGACGATTGTGCCTTGGTGTTACCTTGACTGCTTCCTGGTTTAGATCCAGGCTGGATGGAGCTCAGGTGCTGATTAGTTTTTACAATTTGTGCCTGCTTTGTTGGCTGCATGATCAAGCCTGGCTCTCTCAGGTACTTTCTGCTTGTTCTGCTTTGAGGGGACACAGACCGAGCTTTCTGCTGAACACCTTCCTGAAGGGTCCTGCTGAATGATGAAGCAGCTGAGGAACATTGCAGCCTTTGTGGAGGGGGAACAGATTCATCGGGGTGTGACAGTTCATCCTCCCTGTCTTGAAGATTAAAATTATCATTCATGCCTGATACAATACCGTCCTCATTATCAGAGTTGTTGGTTTGCTCCAGTAGCTGTGGAGACTGATGCTTCTGTTGCTGTGTTCTCTGCAACTGTTTGCATTCTTCTTCCACCCGAGCCAGGAGACGTTTTATCTCCTGATTGCTGGGACACAGCTGAGTGGCTTCACGTAGGTCAGCAAGAGCAGCAAGTAGCTTTCTATTTAGGGGAAAAAAAGTAAACAATGAAAATCTGAGTCCCAGCATTGCCTACCACCTCCACCACTAGCAGAGAAATATTCTGATGTGTCGTTTCCTGCTGCAGATGGTGACAATGTAAGAACTGGATGTTCTCCACCTCAGGAAATTCTTCCCAATGGTGGAACCACAGACCCAGCTCTAAGCCCTTCCCCAAGTGTTGTGACAGCCCATGCAGGGGAACAGCAGGAGTTGACATTTCATGTCACAAGCCGTTCACAGTAACCTCCAGAGTAGGGAACCTGCTGAACCCCCACTTCATGACCATTTATTGATCTGTTTAGAAGAGACACTGTGAATCAGAGACATTGAATCAAAAAGACACTTCTCCCTGTCCTTCAACTCTACCTCTATAGTTCGGTAGTTTTCCAGCCTCAAAGAGATAATTCCACCTCTCTCCCCTTGTTTTTATCTTCAACTTCTAATAATTCAACATATCCTGTCCTGTAAAACCAGCCAGTATTAAATGATAAAAAACTTGGTAATAAATAATGCAATGATAAGGTTGGGTGGCACACTGCTGGCCACATTCTGGTGAGTCATGTGAGTAGCAGACCCATTCACTCATACACTTAAAATAATCCCTCTTCATATAAATTTGTTAGTTTCTGGACTGCCCAGTAATTACATAAGTATTCAATATCGCTATTTGGGTGTGGTTGGCTTTAACTGATACAGAGACCTAATACAGATGGAAAGTGCACTAAAAATAACTTTTCTTTGTAAATTCCAAATAGAACTAGTGGCAGAGAACAAGTTATCAAAAATGTTAAGTTTAAAAAAAAAATCTGTACAGAGAGATGCATAGGATCAAACAGTACCTGCTGTTCCTCTTGGCTCTAGCTCTGGCGTAATAGGCTTCGTAACACCTGGGCTTCAGATCTAAGGCTTTGGTAGCAAACTCTTCAGCCATACCAAAATCCTGACAATGGAACCGAACGCACTGGTTACAAACCAACAGGCAGAGGAAGCTGCAGGCTGTGGGCCCAATGTCCAGCCCCGGCAGTGCAGCCAGGCCCATGGCACTGCTCTGCCTCTCCTGGATGCACCCATGGCAAGGCCACGACACCAGGCCGAGCTGGGTGATAACAAAGGCTGGTGGCAGCATTTACCACATATATCCAGCAGTTCATCATTCCAAAATAACTGGATGACTTAAGATCATCTGTAATAGATCCCTCATTGCAACACGCCCTCACATCTTCTGAACAAAGCCCAAAATCACGGTATAGTGAAAAGGATTCTCAAATAGCACAAATAAATGTCCAGGTACAACCCCAACAATGCAGCGGGAGAGAAGTCTCAGATTCCCAAAGCCAGAGAGGCAACAGAGGAACAGCAAGATCTTACATTTGTTTTTCGGCGACATCGTGACAGGTTCAGGTACAATGAAACTCGGAGCTCAGTGAAGGCTTTCATTTCCTCTCCAAAGCCTTCCCTTGGGAACTTCCTCAAGGCGTACTGATAGCGCTGTGCTGCTTCCTTCATCTTGCCTTTCTGCAGATTTTAGGGAACAAGAGGCTTTTCACCAACTTTTAATATTGCAACACCGTTGCAAAAAAGCGTATTTATATTTGACATCCACCAAGAGGTGCCCTTCAAGTAGAAAACAGATTTTTTTGAAAAATAAATACGCACAGTATAGACTACACTGGCAGACAAGCACAGTGAGAGAACTTGCATGTTAACTAGAGTTTGTGTTAGTTTCTGAACTCAAAATGTTTAATGGTATCTGACCAGGATAATACTTGCATTAAAACATACTGATAGTAACAGAAAAAAATCATGTATGACACATCCATTTTTACTTTTTTTTTTTTTTTAAACAGACCAGTAAAATATCAGATGATGAAAAGAAGGTATAAAGAAATTTAATCTGCTTTCAGGCAGAAGTCCAAAGTTCTGTTATCAGAAAAAATACAGATCTACCTACTTTGTACAGTGTATTTCCTTCTTCCATCAGTTTCTGCAGCAGAATCAGGAGGATATCTGGTTTTGAGGTGGCCATTGCCCAGGCTGCATTTCCTGCAAGTTAAATTTTAAGGATCTCTGACAAAGGGGAAGTAAGTGTGTTTTTGCTGTGAATCAGACTAGAGAGTCTAATCCTACTTCAGGAAATATTCCACCCTTGTGAACAAGTACTACTGTTACCATCATCATCATTACAGTGTGCATGTATGTTTAAACTACATCTATCCCCTACCTGCCCCCTGACCCCCCACCATAAAGCTCAGGCCTAAGTAAGGACCTCTATTTGGTCATACTTACTACCCAAAGAATATGAAATAATGATTCAAAGGTACTAAAGTTCCAGTAATAATCACATACACAATGGCACCATACACTTGCCTATTGATAATACATGACTTGGACATACATTTTTTCCCCCCACCCTTTGCAAAAATACAATTCTATAATTTACTAGAAGAATACTACTTAAATGTAACACTTGCTAATCTAAATCATTAATAGTGCCAGACTTATGTATCAATAATAGCGAATCATCATTTTCTTGTTTAATTATATCATGACAGAGTAACCATGTACAGAGTGACTCCTCCAGACCTGGCCCTCAGCACACTGAAAAGAAAGGAGCAGAATAAAATTCCTTCATTTCCTCACTTGTAAAGTGAGTCTTGTGTGTCTGACTTTAGATTGTTTCTCTTGAGTGGACATCTGCAAACCGGACAACCAGAAAAATCTGGTGTTTTCAGTTATTTAATCTACTTTACAGAAATGACTGCTTCTGGCAGAGCGGAAGGCAGCTGTTTCTCCTGGCACAGGGCAGTTTCACTGACCCAGCTTAGCTCCTTTTCTCAGCAGCATGACCACAACTGAGGTGTTGCGGCAGCCGATCGCTCTGTCCAGTGGCCGCATTCCACTGTGGTCCACGTGCTCTATCATTGCTCCTTTGTCCACCAGATACTGCACCTGGGAAAAGTAACGAGACAAGTCTTGTAACATGACTTGTGGTGGGAAAGGCAGACCAGTGAAATATTTAAGCTACCACATATCCTCCTAGAAATACACTGAGGATTTGTTTGAGTCCAGTACAGCCATGTGAAACCCACTGAAGACAACACAGTATGGGCAGCAGTGGCAGGTTGGATGGAAGTAACAGTCCTTTTCCAAGGCCATTACTTGCCCAGGCGGGACCAGCAGTGATCTCTGAAGGGAGAAGGCTCCAACAGTCCTGCCCAGATGGGCCCCAGAATCCACAGCCATAGGCCTGCTCAGGGACCTCTTCGTTGGCACTGGCCCCGCCAGGCCAATGGCTGAGCACAGACCCCAGTGGGACCAGTCTGTGAAGGGACATGGCAGCTGGCACTGCTCCAGCTCAACCACCTACAGCAAATACAGGGACAGGAAGGGGCCCAGACACCCCTCACTCCCCAGCAGAGTCTAGCCAGTGTCACCTACAAACACTCAAGTGTCGGGAACCTGCCAAAGGCAGTGCAGAACCTGAGGGCTTATTTACAATTTGAAGTCAATTCTGGCAAAGGCTGAACAGGACCAAGTACTACAGTGAGTTCCCTGAACAGCAGTCCCCGAAGTGCTGTTCTGAAAAAACACTGTCTGCAAAATCAGAAACACAGATGTGTGAGAGGCTGTGCATGTGCTGTTCCTTCTAGTTCCCTGCTGACCTCTTGGATCTGTACATAACACCTTCCTCTTCCTACATCTTTCCCTGGGGTCTCTGCTGCACAAAGGTACCAGCTGGCCAGGACCCTGTCAGGGGACCTCTGTGGGTTTGCAGCGTAATTCTGGGCTTCTACCTCAACCAGAAAACGCTTTTCTGAGCAAACACTTGCACTGCAGTTGGGATGTGAGCAGCTGTACGCATCTTGACTACTTCACCAAATTTTCTTTCCATTTTGGTTGGCAATATTTTTTCTAAGCTCTGTTTTGTATTATGAAAATTTAGTACATGCTTAATTTATCTATTGTTATACATACAGTATCAGCATCGCCATAAAAAGCTGCCAAGTCTAGGGGTGTCCGTCCATTTTTGTCTGTCTGATCAGTTGTTGCACCTTTCTCTACTAAGTACTGAACCACTTCCCTGTGGCCTTTCAGACATGCCCAGCTCAGAGCTGTCAGTCCTTCCTTGTCCAGAGATGAAATAGTTGCACCTGTAGAGTTAAAATTAACTTTGTTAGGAAGATATTCTGTTGAATAGGAAAAATTGCCTAACACACAGATGCAGTCTCTGGTGCATCTGTGCAGCCTTGACCCACTATTTTCTACCTTCAGAAAGCAGAAATTCCACAGTGCTCAGATGTCCTTCACAAGAAGCCACCATCAGTGGTGTTCGGCCCTGCTTGTCACTTAAATTCACATCAGCCCCGTGCTCCACTAGAAGTTTAGCAATCTGAAATAGAAAACAGCAATTTAAAAATACATTGCTTGTAGTGGGGGAGGTTGAGGTTGGATATGGGAAAATTTCTTCTCTGAAATGGTTGTCCAGCCCTGGCACAGCTGCCCAGGGCAGTGGTGGAGTCCCCATCCCTGGAGGGATTTAAAAGCCATGTGGATGTGGCACTTCACGACATGGCTTAGGAGGGGACTTGGCAGTGCTGGGGGATGTTGGACTTGATGGACTCAGAGGGCTTTTCCAACCTTAGTGACACTATGATTTTATGAAATTGACAGATTGAGACTTCACAATATGGTGAAATTTTAAAACAGAGGACTGAGGTGTTATTTATAGCAATCACTAGGAAATCCTGTGCAGCTCAAGCCCTGACTGTTTGCAGTCCAGGACCTTGTCCTGGAGTGGCCAGTTCCAGGAAGGCTCCTGACTCCATGGTTCTCTGTCTGCACTGCAGCATCTCAGAGATCTGAAATGGCCTCTGATCTTGGTCTAGGAAATAAAGTATTTTAATTTGTGTTATTTTTTCAAGTATGTTACAACTAAGGCCATTGTGCAGCCGATGAACTTTATACATTATTTCAAGTGATACAAGGGGTGTGGAAGGGAAGCTGATGCAAATGCCTATTAGAAAACGTACACTAATTTATTTCAGAACTAGAGAGGGAAGGAATCAGGGCCCAGTTCCCAAGGAATCCCCCAGGTTGTGCAGACCTGCCAGTGGCCCTGCCGGACAGCACAGAGCAGCGGGGGCACCCCTCTTCTGTTGGCTCTTGTGATGTCCGCGCCGCACGCCAGGAGGAACTCGCACACGTCCAGCTTCCCTCTTCCTGCAGCAGCTGTGAGGGCTGGAGAAAGCATTACACTAGCACCAGCTCTTGGCTGGCTGACCCTTTACACACACACCCCATCATGCAGGTGTTACTGAATACCCCCTTGTTTCAGCTTTTCACTTTGACCCTCAGTGAAAGCTGGAAAGGACAAAAAAAATAAAATACTTTCTCCATTATGATTCCCACATCCCCCCTTCTATTTTGTTCAAATTGTCTTTTAAATGGAGCTTGAAATGAAAACTTTGTTGTGCTGAAGCCACACCAGTCATGCCAACACTGTTTAGAAAACACATCTGCGTGTGACTTCTGCAAGATCAGCAAAGGACTTGCCCCTCCAGTTTCTAAAGCCCAAATGAGCAACCCTAATAAGGAAAAATAGAACAAAGGAAATACCTGTTTCTCCCCACAAGGCATCAGTGTCATTGATGTCCACATCATGGTCCTTTTCAACTGTCAGGATGTAGTGAACTACCTACAAAAACAGAGCACAGAGATGCTGCAGAGCCACAAAAGTATCAGTTGGCACTTGCAAGATAAAGCAAAGGATAAAAGATATAAAAAAACGAGAGCCTTTCTCTCTTATGCATATAATCAAAGAAAATCAGTATTGTTCAAAGCAAGTCCAGTAGGATTTTAGTATGACTTAAAGGTGAGTGAATGTTATTGAAAACAGGTTAAAAAAAGCTCAGTGCCCTTCTGCGAATTGGTAGTTTTGCATGACTATGATTTAATGAGCTCTTGTATGACCTACATACACCAGAATAATCAAAATAACGCCAAAAATAAAAATGAAACATCCCAGTTCAGTGAGGAAATTTCCCCATTGTCTAAGATAAAGGATGAAAAAGAGAATATTTGCATAGATCTTGCAAAATGATAACTCCTTGGTTTTTCCTTTCACATTGTTTATATCTTACCTGTTTCTCTAAATTTCTTCCCATAATGGTTTAAACATATGCTGATAAATGGTAATTGTTAAAGCTGAAATTACTTATAAATTAAGTTTTGCTGTGTTATGATTTTATTAAGGAAATCTACGTTTTGAAAACCACCTGCTGAAAGATTATTAAATTAAAACCTCTTCTAATGGCTGTTTTAAACAGATTTTCTAGCAGGGCTCATGGTCACTGAGGCTGCAGGTGAGGGAGGAGAATCACACTGGCAGAAGTTTGGGATGCTACAGGAAAGGAGAAAGGATCTGGGTATTTTCAGGCTGTCTGAAAACTTGTGTACAACATATGGAAAATCCTAGAATTTGAAATGCTAGAACATTTTTTTTTTCAGTTCATGAAACACATAAGTCCTTTCTTCTAGCTAAGAATAATTGAGCTTCTTAATGTCTTAAGAATAGAGAACCATGGACATTTTCAGGTATGATTAATGTGATCTGCTTTGCTGATATTCAGGAGCTGACTGGTTTCGTTTAATCACTGGATAGCAAACAAGAACTTTTACAAGAATGAAGGAATTACCCATTAATCCCAGTTAACCATAGTTCAGAATCCTCAAGCTTATATTGTGAGACAGCAATGGATTATATACCATACCATAAATTGACTGCATTGTAGGCATTTCTATATGTGAATCTTCTAAACAACTTTAAAGATCAGAGTCTTGATCTTACAGCAATTATAACAGATTTAAAATAAAGAAATATTGAAATGGCTTTGCTGAAGAGATCTTTTTTCCCCACTCTTGGCACATCACTTAATACATAACAGGAAATCCCCTCCGTTTATTATGATTTTTATGTAAGTACCTTTACTTACTCATTACTTTTATATCAAGGTTCAATTTATTTTCCCAAAGAACAGACAACATACTTGTATTACCTAAATATCTAAAGCATTTTGAGTATTTCTTATGTGTTTACTTTTACTGTTCTTCCAAAACTTTATCTAAAGTGACATTAAGCTCAAGTCTGTAACTTGACATGTACATAATGTAAAAAGTTAAACATGTGCAATTATATGCAATTATCAAATTTGTTATACTATGAAAAAAAATTCACCCTGAAGTAGAAACATACTCAGGTGGATCATTGATACCAAAAATCATCATCACCACTAGAGATTTAGGACAACTTCCAAGAACAGAGAGGAAAAAAGTAGACAGAAAATTACATATAAACAAATCCTGAAGCCATATTATTGAGCAGTCAGTGACAGCATTTATAGCAGCTGCTGATACAAACTGTGGTAAATATCAGTAATTCTTTCAGACCTCTTTCAAAAACAGCTGCAGGTGCTGTTGCCCAGATCTGCTGCATTCTGGGAGGTGTGTCAGTGTGTGAGCTCCCAACCCACCTGGCAGTGCCCCATGCTGGCAGCAGCTGTGAGCGCCTGGAGCAGCGCCTGGCGCTTCCGCAGCGCGTCCTGCTCCCGGCACGGAGCCACCCAGACCAGCCCCAGCAGGTACTCCAGGATACCACGGTGCCCTCTCAGGGCACTATGGACCAAGGCACACTGGCCCTTCTTGTCTGCACAGTCAGCCTGCAGGGGGAAAAAGGAACATTTGGGGTTAAAAAGTGCAGTGACAGGCCTGGAGAGACAACCTCCTGAGCACTGTGAGAGAGCAGCTGCTACTCCTGCCCTTCCAGGGCAGGCAGGGACATCTGGGAAATTACAAGCCAGACGGTGCCTAAGAAAGTGATGGAAAATGGAATCCTGGAAACCACTGCCAAACACAGGAAGGACAAGAAGGTGAGCAGGAGCTGTCAGCATGGGTTTGCCAAGGGGAGGATCAGGCTTGGCCAGATGGACAGCCTGGGGCTCTAAGGGGATGGGATGGGATGGGAGGGGGATGCTACAAGGGGAGGAGATGGGGGGAAGGGAGAGCTGGGGATACTTCAAGGGGATGAGAGGCAGTGTGAGGAGAGCTGGGGATACTTCAAGGGGATAGATGCAGTGTGAGCAGAGCTTGGGATGCTCTGAGATGACTGGACGAGGGGTGAGGAGACCTAGGGAGGCCCTCAGCCTCAGCCTTAGAAGGCTCTGACAGTCCCTCAGTTAAGACAGAGACAAACCAATGAGAACAGGTCATGTAAGTGCACAGTGAGGTGCACCCAAAACTGGTTGAACAGCTGTGCCAGAGGGTTGTGATCAATGGCACATGAAAAATGCTTCACAGAAGTCTGCACTCCCTGGCAGGCCTATGTGTGATAATGATACACTTCTGCAATGAACAGGAGTTTTCTTAGGCCTTTGCCTGACTCTCTTGCTGGACTCTGCAGTCTCTGTGCACCAGCTCACCTTTGCACCTCTTTGGCACAGCAGAGACACGATGTTCATGTGCCCTGCAGCGGCTGCGTAACTCAGGGCTGTCATCCCATTTTCTGAAGTTCCATCAATAGCAGCTCCAAATTCTAGTAAAAGAGTGACCACTTCTTCATGCCCAAGATGCGACTGCACACACAGCACTGGAGCATTATTCAGTACTTCAGTCCTGTAATTCACATTCGCTCCTGCCAAAATCAGCAGCCGACTCACCTAAAATTTAAACAAAACAGTATTTTTGTTGTAAACAAAACAGTATTTTCCTCAGATTTGTCTGAATTTGACACCTTGCTCAGGTGTTACTCCCTAATTTTGATGCAGATTTTACTGGCAAACATCAACATTATTGCTTATGTAGCAATATATATGAATTTAGAATCTTCTCTTAGTAAACAATTACTGTATTACTGGCCAATACACTCTCGATAGAAGACTCGTTTCTCCCCTGAAAACTCACTACTCTCACCACAAATGCATGTGTGATTTGCTGTTATTCTGCAGATTTATGTAACTGTCTCCATTAAGAGAAAACCAGACTGCATAAAAAGCAATCTCAAGAAAATCACCAGAGCCTGCATGTGCATGTGTGTTCATGTACACACACATTTCCAACCAAAAGGAGCATTTGACTCAAATTCCAGCTTGACAACTTGAATTTCCCCTATCCATAACCCAGGGACTCAAATAACAGTGCGATGTTATGGCATTTTACATCCTTTCTTCTCACAGTATTTCCCCCTGTTACAACTGGCACATCCCATAGCAGCAAACAGGGCTGAGCTCTGTCCAGCAAGGCCACATGTGACATCCGAGCCCCACAAATGCACCCACACCCACCTGTGCTGCAGAGCATGGCTACAGCACAGCAAGGGCAAACCCTTCTTTTCATCAAAACCATCAAGGAAAACTGATCTGGACTTCAACCACAACTTGCAAAGCACACAAAGGCATGGCAAACAAAGGAGTTCAGGTTCAGGTGTGAGCAGCTTTTCTGCTACAACTGACTTCAACACCCACCAACCAGAAGCAGCACCAGATGAAGTGCTGACTGTATGAGAATGCTGATTTTCTTACCTTCACATTGGGTGTGTAGATGTTTCTTAGAGAAGCCAGGGCTGTGGACAGTCCATCAGCACTATAACCAATCCACAAGGCTTGGAGATGACTGGAAGAAATTCCGGTCCTTTTACTCAGACCCTAACAGGAATGATATAACAGGAGATCTCTCTATAGGATTAGAAATACTATTTTTATCTACAACTCAGTAAAAAGAGAAGTAACAATTTGGATTGTTAGCACTACCAAGTGTTTTGCATAAGCTCCTAACAAATTATTCAAGCAAGTCAGAGCAGAATCTCTACGACCCATTCATATGAGTAGGTCATAAAATTACTAAGCTGCAAGTTTTACCTTAAAAATGTGAGCTTTAAGGATGTGATGACCAAGTTCCATAGTTTGTTGACGGTTTAACTTTCCCTCTTGTCGAGAAAACATGAAAGCTAGTAGAGCATGTCCATTCCTAGTAAAAAGGATTAAGAGAGACCCACTTTTATAACTGTATTTCAATAAATATCCTAACATGTCTATGTGGCTGTTATAACAGCTCAACTCTGTCAGACTACTGAAACACACCACTACATCTGAACAAAATCCTTCCCATAATGAAGTGACACGAAGAGAAGAGAGGCAAATTTTGAAGTTGAAACACACTCCTGGTATTTTTCTGCTGTCCCCTTGCAGGGGGGGCCTGCGTCAGCTTTGAGACTGGCTTACTGCTCCCTTTTGTGTTCTCAGAGCAATGAACTGCAAGCACCTGAGAGAGAAGCCAATTGTTTTAGAAGCACAGATCTGGATCCTTTCAAAATTTGAGATAAAATATGTATTTAGTAATTCCACACCTACATCAGTGGTGGTCAGTGTTCTAGGAAATAGTGGCAGTGGCACAAGCCTGTGAAAACAAGGTTATCGTACTATTCATTAATCAGATATACACTGGAATGGGGCAATTAACCATATGCTAACTGGACTCTTCAGCTGGGGGTGAGGTTGCATGGGGCTTCTTGCCTTCAGAAATTTCTGGACAGAACTCTCCAAAGTCAGCTGCTTTCCCTAAGCCCAGGCAGCCCCCACTGCTGCTGGTGCCCAGTGCAGCAGAACCGGGGGCGCCACAAGACTGCAACCCCCCTGAGTCCCACCTACAGAACTGGCTCTGTTACAGCCACTCAAAAGCACAGACAAGTCCTGGGCTGGTAATAATTTCAAATGTCAGAATTATTTCCTCTTTTGGAAAACCCAAACTGTAAACACTGAAGAACATGAAAAAAATGGAAGGAGCCGACTGTGAGAATGTGACGAACAGTAACAGCCATTGTCTCCAACTCCAACTCCTGCCCCCCAAGTCACAGAAAGGGAGCTGGAACAAACTGAAACAATGCCAGGAAGATATAATTACAGAACAAAATGTCTCAATACTTTTATGTTTAAAAGAGCCCAAATGATCTGTCCCTTCTAGTCCTGCACTCTACATAGACAAGGTGCCACTGCACTTAATTCTTAACAATTCTGCTGTATTAATAACAACGCAGTACTCTCATTTCTGCATGAAGGTAGCAAAGTCAAATGCAAACTTGTGACTTCTACGGAGTCAATTATGCATTGTAACCTTTGATACTTCAAGTCTACCTCTAAACATATAGAAGTTTTCATTTTGGAAAAAATTAGGCATACTTGTGTTTTAACACCACTCTTTCCTCTCACCAGTTTGTTGCAATCAATTATACAAAAACATAATTGCAGGCATTTGAAACAGAATTACTGCATGTATTATTTACCTTGGCTCACACAAGAAGTCAGTGTTTTCACCATCTGCTCTCCAGACAAGCCATTCCCTGAAGGAAGGATGGCAGAACATGCGTGTTTTGTCACGTCTCTTGATCAGAAAACACGAAAGGGCTTCCATCCTCTGGCTGAAGTCTTCCCACTGCTGTTCCCCATTTATTTGTCCTGCATTAATAGCTTGGAAAATCTGGTCATCTGTCATGGGATGCAGGGATGCCAGTGCCACATTGAGTATGGGCTGGGCTCGCTCAAAAGCAGAGTTTGTCATGAACTTCATATTGCACTGCAGTAAGTACAGCTCTGACAGAGACACAGGAACAACCTTGTAGCTTGCACTTTTGATTACTAAATGACCTTTTTGGAAAAGATCCAGAGTGAGTTTCAAATAGAGATAAGATCCCAGGCTTCTCATGATCAGGTGGTTACTCACTTTCCCAACAGTAGCTGCATCAGCTTTTCCATTTAAAGATATGTTGTTTATGATTTCCTGGCTGTTATTAATTCTGTACTGAATGTAAGCATTCAAATCATCATGAATTTCTTTGTTGTCTGGAAAATTGTCCAGGGATATTGCAATAAATGGTAGTGAACTTACTACTTCCTGTGAGGGGGAGAGGGGAAAAGAAAGAAAGGAAAAAAAAAACAAACCCAGAGGTATTACAGTATTCCAGCACTGAGAACTCCATGGTGCATCTCTGCTGTGTTTCTCTTCTCCAGTGAGTACCAGACAGAATAAAATACAATTCAGTATCCCTTTGATGGCTTTGCAAATACTGTCCCCTGAAAACAGGTAGAGCAGCATTTCTACATTTTATCATTTTTCACAGGAAGATATCAAATACTTCGGAGACCAAGCTCAGCAACTGAAGGGAATGAGCTATAGAAATGATCACTTCAAAACTAAGGAAACAGAAAATTGGAATAAATACCAATAAAAAACCCAAACCAGTCTTGGACCCTAAGGCAGGCCAGGGAAGGGACAGGTAAGATGAATGATGTATTAGGTAGGAAAGATTTATTAAGAAATATCACAAATGACAAGAGAGAAAAGAATCTCCTTTTCATTTTAGCTTCCACTAACAATGTAGCTGAGAGGCACCATCCACACATCCCCAGCCCCATGTGGCTGAAGGTAAGTGCCAAGTATGGCACAGTCTGACACTTCAGCAGCTTCACCTGAACACATGTTTATGTAAATAAAATCCAAAAGATCTTTATTTTAAAGAAAAACGTCTCCAACTTTTAACGTAAAACTTATTACCTGAAGTGAAACTTCTGAAGTTTTACTTTTAAAATTTCTAAAGTTAAAGTTTTGGAACTAAAAACTTCTTGCACAGAGGTATGCATGAAAAGGATTTACCAAACTTCTCCGCACTTTCGCAACACAAAAAAGAACTCTCTATTCCACTTTATGTAGTTTTATGGATTTAAAAAAGCTGCCAGGCTAATGAGATGTTTTAATCACAGACACACATGGCTTCAGAGAGGCAACAGTCCCTACTGCAGAAAACAAAATTGAAAGTTTAGCTGAGAAATCAACTCTTCAGCCAGTTAGACACTCCGAGCGCTCCTGGCAAGCAACAGAGATGAGGTGAACTCCAGGCAGCTGTACTAAAGCACATCTGCACCTTGCCACTGCCCTCCTGAGGTCCCAAGATTCCAATTTCACTATTTATTGTATTATCAGTAACACCGGCAGACCCAAGAAAGTGATTCACAATAAAAAAGGCATCCAATATCTATTTGTGCACTGCAAACAAACATGTAGACAACAAAGGCAGTATAAAACCCAAGAGACTTTACGTTGAATTCCTCTAAACCCAGTATTTTTCATAATAATGCAGCTGCACCAATGTAAGTGAACATTTAGTCTTTAAGGGTAAGAAAAGTGTTAAAAGCTGTTTTTACCTGGAAGTTAGTTCTTACAGTCACAATGAGCTTCAGCCAGGGAGGAAACTTAGAGATTATAGTTGTGATAAATGAAGAAATTGTGTCACCATAATCAGGTTTATGAAATTCAGCATCATTTAAACCATCTACCAAAATTATGTAGTCTTCCTCAGGAATCTTCTGCTCTGAAATTTGAAAATAAAAAAGGAAAGGATGAAAACAAATTTTCCCATTAAATGACACATTTTTGTCCTCAAATTTTTACTCTCATCCACTTTGCAGATGTTTAGGCACAGAAAATTAAAAGAGAAAACGTGACAAAACTCAATAGCATCTGAAAACAAAATCCTTTAACGTGTATATGCAGCCTTAACTTCAAGCTACAGCTATGCTTCAGTTTTCTGGCAAAAAAAATAAATGTAAGTGACCTTTAATAAGTTTCACAGAATTTTAATTTAGAACACAAATCAACTGTTCAAAACCCACCAATTATGGTTAGAAACAACTACCAGAATTAAGGAATCCTTTTCTCCAGGAATGTTCTGCTTTATTTCTTTTCCGCTTCTTATGCTGGTTAAATTCCAAGTCCCTTCCTGCTTACCATACCTTTCCTGAGGTTTGAAAGTGGCTCCAGCACGCCCCTTCTGAAGGCTGCGGCAGGGTCCTGCACGCAGGACCTGAGGCTCAGCATGCTCTGCAGGTGGGGCTCCCTGAGCAGCAGCTCCCTGTAGGCTGGCAGCTGCTGGGAGCGGCACAGCAGGGCGGCCACGCTGTGCACGAACTCGGGCACCAGGCACGTGTACGTGTTGTCAGCCTGGCAGTAGTGATAAGCAACCACCTGGGGAACGGGAGAACCAAACACCATTACCTTCTCGGCACTTCAGCTGGTTACTAGTTAGTGCACTTTGAATATATTAAACTTCTCTCTCAAACTACAAAATACTCTTCGGTGTCAGAGCCAATTCTGATGGCCTCTGTTAAACACAAGGAGGAAGACAATGGAATAGATTTTTGACCTCGCAGGGTGTGCAGAGAGGAAAAGAAACCAAAAAGTGTCACGTTCTGACAGGAAAACAGCAATTTGAGTTTTGTGGCATTTGAATACAGAAGGGAAGCAGCTAATTAACTAAGCAGTACAAGAGAAGTAACAAGGCTCTGACCAAACAACCTACTAGCTGTAATTTAACAACACTGTCCCACACTGTAACACCCAAGGACTACTTTGATCATCACCAGGCAGAAGGAAATGACAGACAGCTATTAAAGACATGCTCACAATAAGCCAACTGAGAAATGGGACAACTGGCTTTATTCTGAGTATTGCAAAGGTGTGTATTACTTAAAAATAAACAAGGACCTAAGTCATATTTCTTTGAAAAAAAAGAAAATCCAACTACAAGGAAAACATGGCATTCATAGCAAACAAAAAGCCTGCACTTCAGTGGTAGGATCCAAGTGATTGCCTGCAAGGCAGCAAACAGAGACATCCCACAGAGGTGCCCAGGTGACTGCCCCTCTTCCCAGCACAGCAGAGTGACCCCAGCTTAGAGCTTCCTAACACACTGAGCATCTCTCAGGAAGTGAGAGCTCACCTTGGAAGCAAGGCGTCTCACAGCATCTCCTGTCTGAGTTTTGTATTCAGGAGTAGCAGGACAAGTCAGAGTCTTCACTGTACTGGTGTCACCTGCTGGAGGGGCACACAGGGATAACTGGCTTAAGGGAATGTCCTGGCAGGAATCACCACCTGTTTTTAAAAGGTAACAAATACAAGAGACCAAATTTGATGGTAGCAGATTGCTTTCTAAGAAAACATCATGGAGTACTTTTACTGTAGAGTAAAATTAAACTGTACAGTAAAAATTAAAACTGAGAAACAGCATTACGAGAAACCTGCAATTATTCTGATTAACACAGGCCAACATTTGCAACTTAATTGTAAAACAACTCCACTGACTTTTAGATCAAAACTACAGAAGTACTGAAAGCAAAACCATGCTGATGTGAAGTTTCCTTCACAAAACTACACATATGATGCCTCATTTAAACTAACAGTTATTATATAACTGAACTCTCGAGAAATAGAAACAATTTATCAATGTTATTATTAATCATAGTAATATTTCAAGTGTCTGCAGGGGAAGTAGCAGTACCAGCAGTCCCACCACCCTTCCAGTTAATGTAGGCATTGGACTGGTCTGGTGACAGGGTGCTATGGATCCCTGTAGAAGACAGGAGTTTCTCCATAGCTTTATTCTCACCGCTGCAGAAATTCTCTGGAAAGCATGTGGTACACAGAAGCAAAGAAACACTCACTGTTCCCTTTCCAAACTCATTGGAGACAAAGCTACTACAGTCACGTCGCAGTCTGGGGTACACACTGCCTGGCAAAGGAAGAGATCCTGCACACTGTCCTGTGTTACCACCTCTCTGATGAGCTGAACCCACACTATGTCATGTCAGCACACTAACCCAAACATGGAAAAGGAACCTACTTTGGGGGGATGAATTAGGGCTGTTTGAAGCTATTTGCCTCATGCGACTTCCATGGCAGCTGAGTGCCACCAGTCGTGAAATGATGGCAGTCTTCCCAAATCCCACATTGCCAGTAATGACCGCTCCCCTGTTCCCTGCTGGGTCAGGACTCTGCAGCTTTTCTTCAATGGCCTGGAACAGCCACTCTCTTCCAACAAACACCGAGTCTGTGGTTATGCTCGGCACCTCAAACAGCAGTGGCTTCAGCAAAATGTCCTGGGGCTTGTAGGGGATGAAACGAGCTGGAAAGAGGTGGCAGGGAGGAAGGTTTGTCAGAAGAAACTCAACATGCAATCACAAACAGCACAGCTTCAAGAAGGGAAGGGCATTTAGTGCCCTTGTTGCTATCAGTCGCAATCTACTTTTCAGAGCCTTCGTTATGAAAATAATAGAGACTGATCTGCTCAGTTCAGGTCACCTCCATAATTCCTGAATGAATTAAACCGTAGAGGTAAGAAGCTACAAGTGTAATTTGTTGATTTTTTTACAACTGAACTTGAGTTAGTAAGTTGCAGATCCAAAAGCTTTTCTTAAAAATGCATTAATAATTCTATAAATGGGAAAGTGCCAAATATTCTTCATTTTAGAGTGAACTATGCTGCTGAGTATCTCAATGATGGTCTTCAGATCTGTAAAGACACTTACAGAGAAAAAGAGAAAGGCACAGAGAAGAAATATTTCTGCTTTAAAAAACCTCCTTCTGTTTAAAGTAATATAAAAAAATTACTAGCTTGTTTTTCATACTTCTGAAGTCACAAGATCAGAAGCTACACATTTGATTACTTTGATCTATATATCTGGCAAACACCTCATGACTTAGAGAAGAATGTAGGTTCAATTGCATAAAATACATTAAAATTTGTGGGAATAATCATGTTCAATAAAAAAATATTCTATAAAGATTCCTTACCCATATCTAATGTTACACAAATGCTGTTTAAGCATCAATCCATACTTATGAAAAGCTGTAAGTGAAAGAGGACAGTATAGTGTCTATGTACGAACTCAAGATCAGTTTTAGCAGTTTACTCAAATTTTTCTGCTTTTAATTGTCATTGGTTGTGATGGATGCACAGGCATTCAACCTCTGAACCACAAGCATCGTGCAGGAAAAAGTGTAAGCAAGCACCTTATCTGCAGACATGGGCAGTGATCTGTCAGGGGCACTCTGAAGGGGCTGTGCAGGAAGATCACAGCCCATGCACACAAAAGCACTGAGGGCCTGTGTGACTGTGCCAGGACGTGCAGCTGCAGCCTCTGTGCCTTTACCTTCCTGCTGTGCTCTCCCGCCGGCTGTGTTGTGCCAAGGCAAGCGAATCGAAGTGCGCAAAGGAGCATTTCTCTGTCCATCCAAGTAACTCAGATCTTCCAGTTTGGTTGAACTTGTTGCTAGAGTATTAAAGGATTAAAGATTATTCTTCTCCCCACGTAAGTTACAGAGAGCATTATTATTTATTACAGTTCCTCCTCCATGCGGTACTTACAGGTAAGTCTTTCCAGACAATGGCAGCAAAGTCATTCATGTCATAACATTTATGAAATGCTTTTCAATCAAGGTCACAGAAGATTTGGTTGGGGTTTTCCCCATTTAGATGGCCTTCGCATCTGCCTTAACTTCCTCACGTTGCAAACAGTTCTCATATTAAGAGAACAACCACCTCAGCGAGGTCAGAACTGTCAGGAACAGGTACAGGTATTAGCTGCTAATCCACTTCCTGACCCCAAATAGATTCCTGGAATAACTGATGGACTTTCCAAGTCCTGACCTAACCAATACCTACTAGAAAGCACAGTAACATCCCTCTGGATGACAATTTTAAACAACTTAAGGAATGCTCATCTATTAAGTTCAGAAGAGAGGCTTCTGTCTTTTTGTCCTGCAGAGACACTTTCATACTAACAACGTAACTCTACAGAAAGATTCAATAGAAATGCCCATTTAAAAACATCCTTGTTTTCTACCTCAGAACTTTACCTGCAACAGAGTTTGGACGAGGCATTATTAAAGAGCCAGGACTCTGAGCATAAGGAAGGGGACTCTCTCCTGTTGGTACTTCTTTTGGCAAATTCTCAGAAGAGCCAATGGCCTCCTCTTCTGCAACTGGTGAACAATTATCTGTTCTTCGATTGCGACTGATGCCATGATGTTTTCCAGCTCTGAGACTCCCATCCTTGCTCCATTCCAAACTGGATCCACTACGATCATCATTTTCTGATGAACTTGTTATAGTGGCTGAAAGAGTGAAAAAACCCAACTAAAGTACACAGCAGAGGAACACAGCACAGACATGTTAGAACTGTCATAAACAGCACTGTGAGGCATAAATGACAAAAATTCAGTGTTGTTCAAGTCAGTCTCATCTCAAATACATAACTGCATTAGGATGACAATCAGCCTGCACTGACATACCTGGCAAACTAATTTGGATAGAAACCTTCCAGCAACTGAGCTATTTACTGCTCCTTTCTTAGCTACTATGACTTTTCACTGTCAGGAAGAACAAACAAGGCCAGATACACAACGGATCAGAACTAGCAGAGTATATTAACAAAATTTCAGATGCTATTAAACATACTGATTTAGGTTTTTAAAGTATTTCAGTGTGCTGCAATATAAAGTAAATCAGAGGCTCAAATCAAGGCTTTTTTGGGGGCAGGGGGTGTTTCTGATGTCACCATAAGCCAACAGAAAACACTTACAAATAATTTCTCAATACTTCCCGAAAGCTTCAGGCAGTCAGATGTGCTTTTACTGCTATGAAAATTTCTGACGCTGCACAATAAGCAACACAGATCGGGAGGGATCCACAGCTGAAGGCAGCTGAGAGCACACAGGTGCTTTTGGATGCTCTTACAGAGCAGTGTCTTCCAGTGCTGCAGTGACTCACTCAATGGAAGACAACACCAACTGAATTATCCAAGGGATTCAAATATTTCGCTTTGGTGGCTGAGGTTTATCAGAGTGTGCCTTTAGCTGCTTGAGCTTGCATTTAATCAAGGCCTCCTGCAATGACTGAAGGTGTGAAGAATTTGTACTTCTAAAGACCTATTCAAGTCCTGCTTCATAGAACTATGCTCACCTCTTTGCCTAAGAACAGATATACACTTCTTAGGTATGTTTAATATTGAAACCACTCTTTCATTTAAAATTTTCTGAATTACTTACATTAAACTCTCACAAAATAACTGAACAAGTATTTATTAAAGGTTAAGCCAACACTCAAAGCATTTTGAACACTTTAATCATGAGAAGAAAATACAACATAGGAAAAAGAACATCAGGATGAAAAAATGCTGTAAAATTAAAAAATAACAAATCAGTATGAATTCAAGTAATAGTATCCATGTGAACTCTGGGTCCTCCCCTGGCTAATAATTTAAATGTTAAAGCCATATATGTGGCAATTCTGCACTCAACTGGCCAATTGCTTAAGTAAAACATTCTGGCATATTGGAGCTGTAATGAAACCCAAACATGTGAGCGGCTCCTGGAACTGAGCCTGGTCCAGGCAGGGCAAGGACCAACTGCTCTCTTTCCACACCACCTGCACTGCAGCTTCAGCCTGGCAGGACGGTGAGGTACTTGTATAACTCTGCATTTCTCCAGCTTAGACTCACTTGTCTAAGGAATCTGATGCTTAAATTCAAGAGCTTGTATTCCAAAAAATACCAATAATATGACACACAATTTAGAAGCAACAGAAGTGAAAAGCTTCCCAGGCAGTCCATTAATCCTTGCACATGGCTTAAACTGTACTTCTGTGTGACAAATTTATTTCATTTCGAAGGTCGTGTTAGAAACATTTGGCTCCTTCTGAACTATGAAATCTTTAAACCTCTGATTCCTGCTGGAGTGAAATGCAAGATCAGGAAACCTGGCTGTTCACGATTTTGTACCTGAAACGGGGGCAAGGATCCAGCAAAGCTTACATTTTGGCCAGCAGCCCAATCTTTTCTCCTACTCAGCTCATTGCTGAAGATTAAAACCTGCCTCCACTACTATTATGTCAAACTCAACAGAAGCAAAGAAGGATTCAGATACAGCACTAAAACATTGGAAAACTAAAGGAAACCTGAACGTAACTGAAAAAGAGGGACACGGAGAAAAGACAGATTTCCCATCAGTCTGCTGGCCCAGAAAACACAGTGGGAATAGAAATACAAAGGAAGCCCAAGTAAGCAGCATGAAAGAGCAAGATATTTTCATGGCTGGATGAATGCTGTCAAAGACATCAGAAAACATACACTTGTTAAACATAATTTAAAATGCACATTTGCTACTAAAACCAAACCTAAATGTACAGACATGTTTGCCTGTAAAAAACCAAAAGCCCAGGTCACTTATCAGAGAGATGCCTCTTCTTTCCCTTCTTGGTTTCATGCCTCTATAGATGCAAGGGGTGCTGCCATGGGTGGCCAGAGGGTGTGCAAATTTTTCCTGAATCTGAGACATGAGCAAGAGCTCTACAAAGCAGCAGCAGATGATTTTCATGTGGGCCCCCAACCATGAACCACACATTGCCTGAAGGAACTACACCGAAGTTCTCTCCCTGCTCTAGTTTTCTCCTTTCTGCTCTCACACTCACATACTTCACAACTCCACCACCCACTCTTCTCCCTGTATAGCAAAGGACTTATTTTCATGATTCTTTTGTTTTTGGAATTCCTTCTTTTTCAGTAGTTCAATAAGCAAGTTTTATCACTGTGTTCTAAAATACTTTCTTTAAAATATTAGTACTTAGAAGGTTATAAAATGATGATGTAGCTGTCACGCCAATACATTATTTTAAACAAACATGAGGCTAGTTCTGACCTTGTTTAGAACATGGACATACTCTTGGACTACTTCCAGCTTGTAAAGCCTCAGTAGTAGGTTCATACAGCATCTACATTTGTGCTCTTTTCCCAAGAGAAACAATTCTGATATACCCTTTCCTTTACATCAAGATGTTCACACTGTCTCAAAAGTAGATCTTACACCAAGCTGATCACGTAACAGCCTGCTATGGAATCAGTTCACAAGATCATTTTCTTAAACTGAAGTACTGAAATTTTATACAAAAGAGTCTTTTGACAAATGACAAACATGTGTCTTAGGGTAACTGATCAGTAACAATATTTATGTCATTAGTTATGACTATTAATTACCTCACTCTATAATAAAATGCAAAAGCATCTATAAAATCAGAGTGAAGTATTACTAGTGACCATCATGGCAGAATTCACAACAGCAGGGAGGGATCACTTGCACTCGGAATTCCTTCTCCACACAGAAGTTGTAAATAGAAACACACTAAGTTCACAGTCAGAGACAATGACACATCTTAGGGTTACTTTGTCAAATTCAAGCATTTCAGATTTAGAACTGCTTCCATTTTTCAGCCTCCCTAAATTCAGTCAATCAGCTGGACTCAAATAAAACCAAAAGCTCACTTTTGTGTATTGAGAAAGCACTGCATTAGGGGGCATTTTGAGCTTTTTGTTGGCAAGCTTAACAGCTGTTAAAAACCGGTTTTAAAAATCACTTGGTTAAAGAATCAGCATTAAAAAAAGACTAAATCAGTAAAGAAGAATAAACCTTCCTACAGCAGTTTATAACAACATGAAAAATGTGGTTTTAGCATCTCAGTCTGACCTTCCAGAAGATAACATTAAAGCTGTCATTTGGGTGCCCAAAGGTGCAGGCAGGTAGTGGTACAGACAGAGACCATCTGGGCAGGGAGCAGAAATAGGGCAGATGGCACAAACGAGGAAGAAAAGGAATTTAGTATTTTCTTCAGCATTGAACAGACTGACTGAAATTCTCATCTAGTTGTTAGAAGGAGCTGTGTAAGAGCTGGGCTGTGAGGATGGCTGCCTCTCCTGATCACCAGCTCCCCACAGGAGATGCACCTACACCCTCAGCTCAGTCATCTTTCAGTGGAGGATCACACAATTGCACCTCTTCCATGATGCCCCATTTTAGCTTCATTTTCATGGTAATTACTCAGAAGTCTGCATTATTTTAAAACAGTTTGATTCTCATAAGAGGTCACACCAATTATTGTTTCCTCAGCTGGAAATTAAACCAGATTCAAGCCCTGCTATGCTTCAACTTTATGAGAAGGATTGAAGAGACCTATATAATGGAAAAGGAAGAAGACAGAAGAAAATAAGGAATGGAAAAAAACACAGGAAATTAACTATTTTAAAGGAAAATGTGGAAAAATTAGAACTGCACCAGGAAAATAATAGAATCTCACACCTAACAACAGCAACTGAGCAACTGTTACAGCCAAGAACAGGATTTTGATCTTTCAAGCACAGAGGATTTGAAACAGGATGCATGGACAGAGCAGGACCCAACACAAGGACATGAAGTAGCTGTCTGGACTTGTACAACCCAGAGGAAACTGATTTTTGTTACCTGCATGGCTCACCAGGATGCTCACCTATAATGCCACTGTCCTTGCTCTCCAGAGTGGAGCTGGGGGTGCTGATGGTGCCGCAGGGGCTGCCCTTGGCGGCGGCTTTGCCGGCGCAGCTGTTGAGGGTGGAGCAAGGGCTGTCAGTGCTGGGCGACGTTGTGCTGCTGGTCAGGGTGGAACAGGGACTCACTCCTCGGCTGGGGACTGCACACTGCTGTGGGAAGAGTAGGAACACTCACTCACAGCAGCAGGACACTGCCTGGCTGAGAGCTACACACCTTGAGGGGAGGCACAGTAAGAACAAAGCCAAGAGCCCATTTTCCAAGGAAAAACTTCAAGAAGTAAAAGCTTCGTCTAGATTGGGAATCTTAATCTTTCATATTACTCTTAAGAAGTGACCTCTGAACTAAAACAGGTAATTTCACAGTTCAGTGGAAGAACTGCAGTGAGGTAGATTTCTTCTCTATCAAACATCTTACTGGGTATCCCTCCCCTCTGCACCCTGTAGCTATTCTTTGAGTAAAAACACTCGAACTGCAGTCTTATCCGCATTTCACTGTCAATGAAACTCAAACTCATGCACTAAGATTTATGAGGACTGGGACTAAAAGCAGATAGTGTAAGGGGAAGGAGCAGAGGTTGCCAGTTACTGTGAAGTTCTGGTTAGCAGATGACTTGCACGTGGACAGTAGCTGCTTGCTTCTCTCCAATCCCTCTACCCCAAATGACAGAGAAAGACTGTTAAACTGACAGGAGCTTCTCAGGAGAACACAAAAGACACCTCTCTCCCCAGGCATGCCCCCATTTTAACACAACACTGACACTTTGCGTTCTCAGAAATTACTGAAAACAGAAGGAAAAAAGTTCCTTCTAAATACTAAAGTAAGGCAGAGAGAACTCCAGAAACTATCCACATTCATAGAAGATTAGATTTCACTTCTAGAAATTATGAGAAGTCTATTCAGTTTGTTTTGAAATCGTGAGTTGATCTTGCATTCTTAAACATTTGTTAAAATTAAAGTACAACTCTATAATAATATGTCTATTAAAATGGATTGTATTTTGGTAAATATCAAGTAACTGCACTAGAAAATAGAGGAAATAGCATTAGGCTTCTCTGAAACAGGATGAACAGGAAATATATTATATTTCATTATCCTACCATAGCTTCATTTTTCTCTTCCATGTGAGCAGAAGTTGGGATCCCTTCGCCCAGTAAAAAACCCAATCTGGTCATCAATTCTTGTGCTGCAGGAGAACAGCTCGAGTCCTTGTCAGGCTTTGCTTTAGAGTGGGGACAGAAAAGTTGGTGAAGATTAGTCTTGTATTTGGAAACTGATAAAAGAGGTAGAAAGAGTACAACCAAATTGTCCATCAACCTTTTAACTGCTTGTGGGTCTGGGATCCTCTGCATATCTGCACAAATTTAGGGGAGTTAAAGCCCACCCTGCCAGTCGAAACACAAATGGTTACGTGCAACCAGTTCATCCCTGTACTGATGAGTGACATAAGATGATGATTTTCCCACCAGCAACACTAAGCTCAGTGCTATCCAAGCTTAATGGCAGGCTGAGATTCTGCTTCTGTGATGCTAAAACGTGAAAAGTGGAGGTTAATAACACAGATGTTTTGTAATCTCAGTTAATACTACAACTAATACCATACATATTTGCTTTCCTTGCTATGCAAGGATCTGACACCGGTTCTCAACATCCCAGTGCTTCTGGCTGCAAAGATACAAAATTTTATCAGTACGGTGCTTTGAAACGTCTTCTGGCATCCAACTGATGTAACAATACAAAGTTCAAAATGAGGCAACCTCTACCAAAAGCAGCTAAGCACAGCTGTGCCCATGGCAAACACCTCTGGCTAATGGAATCTCCCAAACGAGCCATTTTCCATCTTCGACTGCAGCAGTTGGCATCACACACCGACCTGCAACCATCTGCTCTGGCAGGAGCATTTATAGAGCATTTATTTCTTTTGTCCATTAAAAAAAAAAAAGGCAGGTCTGTCCCACCCTCAGGTATAAACAGCTAATTGAATAAGGAGAATCATCCTATCACTCTGAGAACCAGTGGCCAGCAGGAACACTTAACCCTGAAACTACTAAGGGAGAGACCCAGGAGCACCTGCACAGCCACTTCCCAAACAGCACGGGTTTTACTCTGCAAAACTGAATTTTCTGATTCTCACTTAATCTCAAAAAGAGGAAGTCTACAAAAGCAATAACAAAACATTTTTTTATCTCAGAATTTTCACAAATTGATAGGCCTTCAAATATCTGACTGGAAAATATATTTGCTCTATAAAAGTGCCATTTTAAAGTTTACAATTAAAGTCACAATCCTGGAAGTTAGAGTTCATGAAATCAACATCTATTATTATTGTATTTAAATTATAACATTAGTAAGTCTGAATAAATGTTGGGCATGGTAACAAATTCAGTCAGTAACAGAGACCAAAGCCAGGAGCCTGAGATGTTCAACCCAACAAGCACTGTCCAGTCCTGACACAGCAGTGGTCAGTGCTGATCTCCAGCAGTCTGCCCAGGAGTACAGCTCTGTGAGAAGACCATCACAACATGGTCACCTTCAGATTAGGTGGATGAGACCTTTGTGCTCTCCCAGCTGCACCTAAAACTTTAATGCCAGCACTACAAAGGCTGTGAAGATGAAGGCACAAGGGGAACCAGAGCAACTATACTGTATCAAATAGATGGTGAAAACAATTACATTTAGTTTTATATTTGTTACTAAGTATCAAAAATAAGGGCCTTTTTCTGAAAGAAAACATTGGCTTTTCACAGTAGTTTCCTTTGAATGACTGGCCTCAAGAACTGCGCTGATTCTGACAATGAGGTGGGTGCAATGGCAGCGGCTCCTCCTTGGCACAGGGTGGGCAGTGCACAGGCTCCGTGCGCCCCGAGCCCCCCGCCCCACACACACACACACTCACCGCTGGGGCTGGCCTCGCCCGGCTCCGCGCCCTCCCGCGGGGGCACTGCCGCCTCACCTGGCACGCGGGGGCTTTCCACATACTTGGGCTTCCTGACCGGACCTGCAACGGGAAGGAGCTGACTGGATCCAACTTTGCACAGATGGACCACAGGTTTCCTGTGTCCTGTATCTTCTATGACATGAAAAAAGCAGAGAAATTACTTCTTACACACACAGCTGCTGTCATAAAGAGCAGTGAGCTGCTGCACTGCCACTCTTGTAAGAAACACACGCTCTGGGCTTTTTGGATTACGAGGTCTGCTGGAGGAGAAACTCACTGTATGTGGTGTGTAAGCTGCAAGCAACTCAAGCAGGTTGGCTTCCCTCCCTTCCTTCTCCCTGCTGGTGTGTAACTCCGGACTGCACCCTTGGCTCACACTGTTCCTCCTCCTGGTCTGCACTTCCCACCCAAACAGCAGGAAGTCCCTTCAGGGAGCTCTGCGGAGGGACTGTAGGGCTGATGCCAACCATACACATGGCCTTTGGCAAAGGGGCTTTCCTGTCTGCAGTTTAGGTCTTTAAACAGCATCCTTCTCCTTGGCTCAGAATTCAAGGGCACTCCAAAGCCCTCCCAGACATCTCACACTCTGTTTATTAAAACCCCACAGTATACTTAGGATATGACATTTCAGCCACAAAAAGCATCCCATCTTTCCTTCTGGCAGCAGCCTCAGATGCTACATTAAGTCTCTAAAACTACATTGATTTCTTGCTCATTTTCCTGAGCACTCTAAGGCTGATGACCGCATCTCTCTCCTCCTCAGCCTCAGGCTCCCAGGGTCACACTGTCACAGAGCCTGGCTGCCCCATCTCAGGGCATCACTCCCCTAGAACGACCTGAGTGGGCCCACCTGCTCTTTCAGACTTCCATCTAACACTCTAATATGGGAACATGGTGATAACCCAGTTTCTTAGCTAAGAAATGCTGGGCAGGAAACGTCAGTCATACATGAACACGTTTGCATCTCTAGTAGAGAGGCTTGAGTTGATTCCGCTTTTTGTGCCACCAACTCAAACCGACCATCAGCAGAGGGGGCTCTTCCAACGCTAATGCGTAACAAAAATAAGGGGCACTGGCCCTGCTGGGAACAGCCAAAAATATACTCCTTTGAAGCAAATTCACATCCTTTAAGGACACAATAGTTCACACCTGTCATTTGTAAGCAGAAGTATAATCACATATATCAAAATTGAACAACAAAAAGCAATCACTCTAAAAGAACCAGAACAACATGTAGCAGTCGTAAAATCACCGCAAAATGGAAGTATCTTTGGGATGTGTTTTTAATACTTATGCTTTAATATGTGAAGAAGATGCTTTATCGAATTTTCTTCCTCACAAACTGCTGGGGAAGTGACTTACACTACTTGCAAATCCAACAGACAACATTGCAAGAACTAGGAGAATTCATGGTAAGTTTATTTTCATGCATTAATCTAGAACAGGACACATGAATTAATCCATGGATGAAAAAGGACCCATGTAAATATGAACTGTATCTGCACAACAGAATTTCTTTTCCAGAAGTGTAAGATGGCTGAATCAGGTCTGATGGAAGGTCCATCTGGGACAGGGCTTTATCAGCAACAAATGGCAGAGAGGAATCCAAGTAAAGAAACCCAGACCCTGGCAGACTCTCGTGACTGCTCTTAAGGGTCTTATCGTTCCCTGAGGCAGAAGTGGTCACCTGCTATTTAGGAGTTCTAGATGGATTTTTCCCTGCAACAACACCTCAGCTATCACCACTTATACCAGTTTCCTCCCAAGGAGGACAAAGCACAGATTTATAGAATTTCATAATGATACTTTTATAAAATCATCTATTGTTTTCCTAGTAATTCTTAATGCTTTTTTGATTGCATAAGAGTTGATTTTAAAAAAGATCACTGTAACTTGTGCATCCCGCTCCTTTCCCTCCCATCAGCGCTAAGTGGATCTGGAGCTGTACTGATCCTGGGGATTGTCCCACGCAGGTGCTGGACCTTGGACAGGTTACTGCATGCAGGAGGAACAGCTCCCAGGGTTCTCAAGGGCAGGGCACAGAACTGCAGCTGAGATGAAACCGGTTCTCTGACCTAGTGTAATCTCAAGTATCAAGTATGCTGATAATTTGTTTATTAATTAGAAGCTTTAAGTCTGATTTCAAAACTAACTAAAGTTCTGTTGCACATTTGTGGCAGACTCTCCCAGAAGTCGTCTTTGACATTCACTGATGGAAATTCCCTGATTTCAAAGGAAAGCTGTTCCCTTTCTCTGTTCAAGCACTGTTGTATCAT
This sequence comes from Acropternis orthonyx, assembly GCA_035583155.1. Classification (NCBI taxonomy): domain Eukaryota; kingdom Metazoa; phylum Chordata; class Aves; order Passeriformes; family Rhinocryptidae; genus Acropternis; species Acropternis orthonyx. Next base: position 231,694 of record JAWWEU010000163.1, read on the forward strand.
TAATTTAAGCCAGCAAACATTTACTTTAAGGGCAGTGGCAGTAACTTTCCTTCACACCTTAAACTCCAACACCACATTTTTTTGCATTATCCTTTACAAATCAGTATTTTCATTCTTTTAGTTGACCCTCCTAAATCAGAGAACAATCAACTAGTACCCCTTTAAGAACATGAATACTGGTTTAGCTGCACACCTCTAAGATTACCAATCCAAGCAATGTTCATTCTAGCTTTACTGTAGAAGAAACTCAACTTACTGTGACAGTTTTTCATGTACTGCTCCCCTTCACAGCATTGTCCTGCTGACAACTTTTTCCTTGTGTTGTTTGTTTCTGCTCTTTTATCCACCTTCTCCTCAATGAACTACATCATTAAGGAAGTTTCTGACTCCAAATGATCCAGTAGCTTTAGTATGCCAGTAATTTCAGGTTCCTTAGTGATTTAAGATAGAGTTTTTTTCTTCCCTCATTTTACAGGCAGAGTTGAAGACTGAATTGGGGCCAGAAACACTGTTACTCTCCAAGCTCTCCTTAGAGAGAGAAAGCTCCCACCTCCTATGCAGATACCTAAAGCACAGTGTCACCCACCACGGCTGTGCAGCTCGCCATGTCCCCACGAGCTGTGCACACCTGCCCCACAGTACAGCTCTCCTCTTGAGTCATCTGGAGTGGCCAACTCCAGAGGTGTACAACACAGCGACAATCATTCCAAGCATAACATTCTTTTCCTACCACTGCAATTTTAATTAAACAAGAGAAACTCAAAAAAACCCTGAAGCAACCTAGAACATAAAATAACCTTCAAAATTAGCAAATGTTCACATGAGTAAGAATGTGCATGACAGGAAGGAGGGGGAAAACTACTTTTCCATTATTTTAAAATTATAAATTAAACAGTTTCTGTTTGGATTTATACATTGCTAAATGCAAATTTACAAACTGGCCTTCTTTTTTGTCTGCTATCGTTGCTGCTGTTTTTCATGTGGTCCTACTGCTAAATCATAAATTACCAGAATTTGCTAGGTTTTTCAAAATGTTTGCAACACTTTTTGCTTAACAAGACAGAGTCTAAGATTCTTTCAAGTCCCAGCTATCTGTGAGTGTGCAACATTTTAAAAAGATAAGAAAATTAAGTCTAAAACATACTTCCATCATTAGCTAGATTACTTTTGGTGGAATCAAAATGACGGGTTTTCCAAGTTTGATGTGATGGATAACCAGAGAGCGAGTGGATGAAGCATTAGTAGAAGGAATAAGTTTGCTCCAGTGCCACTCAAAATACTGGCACATTTTAAAGAAATGACAAGGAACAGCAATGCTTGTGGCTCAGGTGGGAGCAAAGCCAAGCAGAGTTGAAATCCGAACAAAAAAAAGCCCACAATTACACCTCTGAAGCTACAGATTGACACCCACTTGGAAAAATACAGGAAGGGCAATGAAAGGAAGAGCAGTAAGAGCAAGTAAGACAAGTGAAAACTTGTCACTAAATTAATTTACATTTGAGATTTTTCTGCTCTAGACATCACCAGCTAGAGTGTAATTCTGTGAAACAGGTTGAATGTTAATGCTAGTTACCCAAAACATAAAACATTCTACAGTGCATTTCTTACTGCAGAATGTTCTCCCATACATCATTTAAGACATTATTTAACCAGGAAAAGCTATTTTTATCCACTGATCATTGAAACATAGTATCAGGAAAAGAGGTGCAGGAGCAGAGATCAGCCAGAGCAGACAAATTTCCTAGAAAAGTAAGAATGCCCTGAGTATGCAGCCCTCAAATACAGATGTTTTCATGAACATTGGTGCAAGTAAGTATTGGTTAACTACAACATTTATTTTTTTAATTTATAACTGTGAAACCCACTGTCAGAAAACTCTGACTACTGAGCAAAATTTTTAACTAGAACTACTCAGGCTCAAAAAAAAAGTTACGAAGAACTCTTCATTAAAACCTGGGTAGCACATAGTGAGCATACGCTTTAATCATTAGCAGTGAGAATACACACAGTGTATTGCTTCAGTCTAGTAGACACTAAATAGAATTTTATTTCAGGGAAATACCTGATATACACCTGACCATCAGCCTGCTGGAGCTGTGGGGATAGAACCAATGGCAACGTGTCAAGGGACACTCTTTTCCTCTGTTCTATGACACAGTTTCAAAGACTTCAAAAAATATTAATGATATTATCTACACTGACAAACACATCTCTAAGTACCTGAAATTAGAATTTTGTTCTACCGCTGGTTAGTTAATTTCATCTCTTTCACTCACCATATCCTGAAAGATCTGTAACTTGCTATCATGCTACTAAAACAGAGAGCCTTGAAATCAGGACATTTGTATCATGTTTTTACTACTCTTGCCTCAGATGCAAGGCAGCTAATTTATATTAAACCATCTTCCATGAGCTATAGTTTGTTCAAAGTCAAAGGAGCAGCACAGAATGTTTCTGTCAGCATCCTATTGCCTGGTTAGGTCTTCATACAAAATAATGACACATAAATGACAGTGCATTCCCAGCACTTTATAATCTTAAGAACTCTTTTCCTTTGACAGTGAATCACAGTGGAATGACCTCCCAGTCACAGTGAGTGCGGCTTTTCACTCACAATTTATCAACTGTTCAGCATTTTCTGCAAGAGAACCAGTCAGCAGCCACTCCCTGACAAAAACGTGTGCCACTGCACTAAACCCAAGAGTGAGGAGGTTGGTAAAATATTATCTCAAAGACACACAGACTGCAGTCAAGTTTTCCCAACAGTAACAAAAACTAAGAGTTAGATCCTGACGTTCACTTAAGTCGTGGGCAAAAATCCCATTTTCTTCCCCTTTACAAGGACTTCACCCATCCTTTAAAGTTGTTTAGCACACAAATCACTTGTAGTAAGGGACAAAACATCAAAATATCATTCTATGGCTCAAAACTTCTACATGAACTGTCAAAACCAACCCAAAATTATTTAAGTATAAAGTAGGATTATTACTTTTAAATTCTGAAAGGAGAAAACTATTGATAGGCAAGTTAAACCAAGAATACTTTTTACAAACTGTATTTGCTATCCTACAGCAATTCTTTGAGCCACGTTCTTTCTTTATGTAAAATGGGTCGTTAAACAAGACATTTCTCAGTGCTGACAAAACCCACCTTTCCACACTCTCTGTTCCCAGACCTTATGAACTCAAACCTGTTGAGTGTCTCCACAGGCAACAGGAATATGGACAGTCTCAACGGGTTCTCCAGCTCTGCCCCCAGTGAACCCAAGTGATGCTGGTCTGCTGGAATGATCTCTATGCACAGAATGCTGATAAAAGGAGCCCATGGAACACCATATTTAGCCTGGCTAACACACCATTGTGCTGGCACCACTGAGGACACAAGCCCTGAAAATTAACGACTGTCTTGTCACTTCTACAGCCATTTCTCTATTAATACGTTTATGTTTGGAGAGAGGAGTGAAATAAATGAACTGCAAAAGCCACAACACACACTTTTACAGTCACTAACATATGCATAAACAAAAGGGTTTGCAGCAGCACTCTACCTGATACACTGATCATAAATAACTGGATTTAATCATATTCAGGTATTTCAATACATGTATTTCTGACAACAGAGCAATTTTTTGTGCTATGAAATAATACAGTCTATTTAATAGCCAACTACCTTTTTTCTCTTGGAACGTGCACTGCTTTCATTCTTGTTGCAAATGTTCAGTGTGACTTTGCTGTGTTACTGTATGTAACATCTACCAATAAGTGAGTTAACATTCTAGTAAGGTTTTAGTAGCTTACTGATTCATTTTACCTGGAGACTTCTTGTTTGCCCTGGCCTGCAGCAGGTAGGCCTGGCGTGGCAGCAGGGGCGAGGATGGCAGGGACATTGAGACTCCCTTGGCCACGTTCATTCTGTAGGTGTCCTCAGGGCCTGGCTGGTCCCCAGGGGGGAAATCTGCATTGTGGCCAGATGTCGCTACAACCTGCAAGGCATTCTCTGGGCAGCAGTCACCTGCTAAAAATAAAATTTTTGTCAGCCATTAGGTGATGTGCCAAAATAAACAACACAGAGTTGCACTGAAATACAGGTATTTAACACAGGAAAACCTCTGCCAGCAACAATTAAGCATGACTCGTCTTACTGTGCCCCCGTTACTGCAGGATCCAGATAAGCACTAGCAAAATGTAAATACAAATAAGCAACATTTTAATTCACTGTAATACAGACAGAAAGGAGGAAGACAAACCTCACTTTCAACAGAGTCAGTACTTTTCAGGTTTCATTCTTAGTGGTAAGTTTCCTATGAAGATAAAGGTATTTTTACAGCTAAAAAGGTGTTTTAAGATCACTGTGATAGCCTGAAAGTCAGGACCATCAGAAATATTGCTTACTGAACCAGTTAAAGGAGGAATTTAGATGGGTTACCTGTCACATGCAATAAAAAGGTGGATCACTAAAAGGTACACTCAAGACATGGCCAATCTAAGATGTTTTTCCACTTCAAGTAGAAATAAAGAGGCTAAGGATTTTCTTTATCTGTTTTTTTGGAAATCAAACTTTCACAACAGCTGATTTAAGCACAGATTTGACATTAGGCATATTGTTCTTCATTATTCAATATAGTAACATGAATTTGCTTCACAAGTTGTTGAAGAATGCAGACAAATTTGTGATACTCCATTTTTCCTTTGATCATAGCAAAAAGCAAGGAAGTAGAATGGGATCGCTGCTAAATACAACCAGAAAATACTGGAATTCTTGCTAACAGCTTTTTCTTAGATACATTGCCAGCCTGTAATTTGAGATTTGTGTAGTTCCATTCCTGTAAGATACCAGACCTACATATATGACAAGACAGACCCAAAATTATCAAGCTTGTGAGATCCACCAGGTAACAGATTATGTTTCCAATGCAGCAATTTGACATTAGGAACACGATACTACAAAAATGCATGAGAAATACCTGTCCAAATGCAATTTATTAAAATGCCCAAATATGAACAGAGGTCACACACCAATAAACACAGAAACCCAAAATTATTTGTTACTAACCTAAGGGTTAGCAGCTTAAAATATTATAGCTACTAGAACAATACTTTAAAATTATATGTCATTCTTGGTGCCTTCCCAGTGTAAAACTGATGATGTCAATTCTGGAGTAAAAGGAAAATGACCTCTGACAAGTTTGTTAACAATGTCAAACAAACACACAAGAGAAGGTCCTGTGAAACCCCCCTTTCTCTTTTTTTAAACCTCTGAGTTGTACATTTTCCACTGCCAAGTAGCCTCTGGACAAAAAGCTTTCATAAGCATCAATCAACACTGGAGTTCTTACTTAGTGGCCAAAGTAACCAGAGAAACAACTTAATAGCTTTAAAAACCACACACAAAAAGCTTGAAGAATGGAAATCAAGTACCAGTTTAGCTGCACCTAGGGATGCAATTGAAAGGCATAATCTGATTAACAAACTACTGTTTTTCTTTAGATACAAAAAGATACAAGGATGGCTGACTAAAGTAATGATTTTGCAGAGCTTAATAACCTAAAAGAGACCTTGAACTTTTAGATTAAACTAATTCTATTGAATAATGAAAACCTTTACAGTGTATATGTCAGTATCAAACACAATAAAATGTACTTAATTATTTATTCAATATAAGTTGCTTAGAAATCAGAAGAATGCCAACTATTTTACCGAAATATGTGTACAGCTGAGTCTGGTGCAGATGTGGGAATTCAGATTATTTTAACATGAAGGAATAGGACCAAACCTTTACAACAGTGAGAGCTAAAACAATGAATGGGCAGAGTCCTTGAGTTTGAACGCTGAGAGCAACCACATGTTCCATGGATTCCCTTGACAGGCCCTTTTAGGATAGCCCAGTTTGTCTTTTTCTCCTTTATTTATCTACTAAAGTGAAACAGAAGACTCAACCCACTTAAGAAAAACATCTGATACAAACTGTGCTACAGCAGAAGAAATCCTAAATTCTGCAGTTCTGTTTAAGATGTTTTAAAAAGAAAATACTAACACTGCAGGATGCTGCTCCTGACCAAGGAGCCCCATGGAGTGAAAGGCCCAGCCATATACCCCCAAAACACATGAGAACGCAGCTCTGACCGGATTCCTCTGCCATGATTGAAAACCAAGAAAGGAGCAAACAAACTCTGCCGTGTAAACAGCTGAAAACTTTGTACTTTGTAACGTGTTTGGGGCAGGAGACTGAAATGTGGCAAACTCTGGGTACATTGCTAAGGATCCTTGGGCAGGGGGAACATTCACAGGGCCGGCCTGGGGCTCTGTGTCTGGGGCACTGGTGGAATCAGAACTTAGCACACAGTGAGGGCAGGTGTGGGACTGGCACTCTGCACAGGAGGGACAACCAGCACTGACCCCCGTCCGGCTCAGCCCCAAACGCACTCGGGTGCTGGGCCCGCAGACAGCCACAGCAGCCCTGCTGGGACACGGGGATGGCGGCCTCTGCCAGCCACCAGCCCTGCTGCTGCCACACAGGACAGGGCAGGCTGTGCAGGGCACTCCCAGACCCCATCCCTGGGACGCCGCAGTGCTGCACTGCGACAGCTCCCGCAGGCACAGCCAGCGCCCACACCGCACAGCTCCTCGGGGAAACCCTGAGGGGTGAGCTTGGGAGGTGTAATTCCCTGCCACTCTAGAGCAATGGTCAGACTCGAGATGGAATTAATCCCCATGACATGGGAGGGCGGCACACGGGTGTCTCTCCCTGAGCTGCTTCACACGAGCACGTGTCCCACCAATCCTGTGAAAACTGCTGGAGAACAGCACAGGCGGCAACTGCACCACACAGAGACTGCTACAGACACAGCCAACACTCAGGTATGCTCACACCTTACTACTGCCTTACCAAACTCCATTCTGCAGAACAGGATGTGTTACACCCTAACAAATACCTGTAAAAGATGAGACTTACAGGTAGGTTCAGAAGGAAATTACAAGTAGGAAGAAGAAAACACTTGTATGGCATGAGGCAAGCCATCCATCCGTAAAGCCCCTTCCAGAACAAGGCATCACTATGTCTAAGTGGTAAGAATCTGTTTAAGGATTACCAAAACTAGTGGGTTTGATATTTTAAAAAACAGCTTTCTATGTTCCATTCCCACCTGATCTTTCAATAGAACTGGCAGGCAAGTGTACCCATGGCTCAGGGACTGTGTATAAGTTGCTTCATTTTAACTGCTGAACACTGATCATTGCCCTTTATAAAGGTTCTGTGTCTTTGGAAACTGAAAAGCTTCCCCATGTGTGCTTGTACATACACTGTGGGAGAGGGCAAGTACAGAAGGGCAGGGAGGCCCAGCACCCCAGTCTGCCCAGTTAGGACAAGGCAATCAGTCGCACCACTACCCAGACTGGCCATCCCCGCTCAGGGGAGCAGTCCACAGCCAGCCTTCTGGGGCAGGAAACAGCCTGGCATGGAAAACACATGCATGAGGGAAGAGCAACATTTCATTCTTTTGCTCTTGAGACTCTGGAGAGCAGAAAAGAGAGAAACTAGCACGGAATGGGGAGAAAACTCATTACAGCCTGAGTAAAGGAAGCAGTGAAGTGCACTGAGCAAGAAACAACCCAGGCAACATTAGAATAAAAGGTTTAAATGGACAACCTTTGCCAACTCTGCTTGTACTTGACATTATTTGCTCACTTTCTGGCATTTATTTCTGAACTCTGGATTACTTTTTCAGTACACAAAACGCTAATGTTCTCTTGTAGCTCTTACTTTAAAAACCAACCAGTTTTTAGGGAAGAGGTTATTTGGACCACTGAAGTGATTTCTATGTGTTTCAAGGGCAGGATCTTTTAATTTTTGGGGGTGGGGGGTGTTTATATGTTAATGGGATACATCACTGGAATTAGCTTCTGGGAAAAGACATTCACCACAGTAAATACTCAGTGCTCAGCAAAAAGTTTAAACTCTTAAATAACTGACAACAGCAGCAGAAAGTGGGCAAAGCAACACAGAATAATCAAAACCAGCTCCATACTTCAAGCATGAAACAATGCTTCTTCTGTTGCAAGATATTTTTAGAGTAACAACAAAAAGTCAAACTGAAACTTGAAACTATTCCAGTCCAAGTTCAATGTTCCAGGCAGTGGATGTGGACTTCATGTCCCACAAAGTCCCTTTGCACTTAAAATTCAAAGCTTAGTATCATAGAGAGCTTGGACAGAAAAAGCCAATTAAACTTGCACATTTATTTTTAAAATGTGAACTTGTTTTATTTAACAGCCTTTCCACTTGCCAGAATGGTACCGAAGCCTTGATGCTCCCAGCTGGGTTCTGAGAGTATCATCCAGAAAGGCTGAGTGAGATGCAATGTAAGACAGGAGGGTTCAAACATGCCTTGAGCCAACCATAGTCAGCTGAGAGTCAGACCTTCACTGCTACAGGCAAGTGAAAACACTCAATTGTAAAATAAAGATTAAGTAGTCGGTCTTAAAACAAGACCAGGCCTTTCTGCATAGCAACTTTGCTTTTTTTGAGAGCAGCAACTTAGCTGTCATTAGCAAAAAAAATAAAAACCCCAAAACCCAGTGTCAGTGAATTTCAGCACATTTCTGTTTATCATTCCAAGTGCTGCATATCAGGCTCATAACAAGGGCCTTGGCTGAAAGGAAAGGGAGAGAGAAAACAGGAATAGCAGAACATCATACAAGCAATCACAGCTCATGCCTTTGAAAGAGACATTTTTCTTCCAAAAAGAACACTAAGTATCATCTCAATTTCTTAATTGTATCTGATGATGTGACAAAAAAAAGGGAAGAAATTTCAAATTCACAGGTTTCATTCTACTTTTTTAGTATAAAATGTTCCTAAAGACAAAATAATTAACAATATTCCAATCTACAACAGAACATAATGCAGAAATAAAGCATCCAGCCTATCCCAACATTCAAAAGTCTGTATACTCACATTTAAGTCAAAGATACTTATACAAAGCAAACTAAGTCTCAAAGAGTATTGTAAAAACTTAAGTCTGACCTACCAGATCTGGATCAAACAAGATCCAAGAAAGACTATTAATATGGACTCTTTGTAGACCAAATTCAAAAGATCTGATTATGAGGCAATCTCTGAAAGCCCAACGCATACAAGTACACAAGCACTTCCATACCTTGTATTTCAGAACTCAAACCCACCCACTTCACTTCTCCAGATTCTCTAAAGCATTATATGCTACATTCTAAACACTCTTTCTGTTGGCATAATAATCTGTCCCTTGTTACTTGAGCAATACATTAACGTGTAACAAGCCTTTAAGCTGGAAAACCTAAAAATCCCAACTACTTACCACATTAAATTTCTACTGACATCAACAAAGTTTTCATGCATGCTATGTACTACACTTGATGTTCAACTTCTGATGGGATTTAGTGCAGGAAGAGCACTGCAAACTAAGCACAATACTGCCATTATTCGTGTTCCTTCAGGCCTGATACTGGGTCAACAGAACAACAATGCTCATGCTACTAAAAGCCATCTGAAATAATCGAGCATGTTCTGTAGCAACTTAATATACAGGACTTTCTTCTTTTTTAAATTGAAATAAATTACACATATTTTGTATTGAATGAGCTTCTGCTTAGTAAATTACAAAAAAAAAAAAAAAAAAAAAAAAAAGAAGAAGAAGTAGATTCCCAAATCAGGCAAGTTGCTGACTTCGGGACAGTTAAAGAAAACAAACATAATTATATAGTGGCAGGCAACTGGCAGTACAGAAACCCAACAGGAAATACTAATACAAACCTACCTCTGAAGCATTTTAAAGCATTTAAGAATGAGCAGCTGAGTAGAACTTCTAAAACAGTGACAACTGAGAAGTACTTTTGGTTTGTATTCTGAAGCTTATCGTGTACAGTCTTTACACTATCACCTCACCAACAGACACAGACAGGCCTTGCAGGTAGCCCTGCTCAACTTGAGTTTGAACAGCAGTCTTCTGGCTTCAGTTTCTTTAACTGTGACACTAATACACGAAGTTTCTGTGCTACATTAAAATAAAAAAGGCCAGCTCCTTCCAAAAGAGGCCAGAGGCAGAAAATCTCCCAGTGGTTAGAGAAGTCAACTTAAAAATCGCAAGGAAAGAAACTGGACAACAAGCAAACCTCAATCAACTAAAAAAACAACACAGAAGACAGAGCAGAAAGACACAATTCCATGGTAGGTGGGAAGAAAAGCAGGACATAAATAAAGACAGAGTTGAGATTATCTTAAATCTAGAAATTAAAGTCCATTAGCACAGCAAAGGCAAAAGGCCCAAGAGCAAGGAAGGAGAATGTATGCCCTCAGCAGGTCACAGGGCCCAGTGAGTTACACCAGACACCTCCCAGGGAATCACTATAGGATGTGGAAACTCTGCAAAGAGATAATATTTATTTGATAATAATAACCTGACAAAGAGGAGAAAATACCACATTTTTCCTTTGTTTCTGCATCTGCATGAAAACCTTGAGCAACAAGGGGAAACTGTGGGAGTAATTGCTGTACACTTCCAGCTCACTGTACATGAGACACTATAAACTCAACAATTACCTTCTGGGACACAAGAATTAATCTTCCTGTTTACACTCTCCCTGCTTGGTTTCAAACATTCCTAAAATAGTTTTCTCTTACTTTAATGTGACAGGTGCAGACTGTGGGTTTTTCCCCCTCAGGTTCTGTCCTTTACCAAGTGTGTACATCAATAATGGAAGGAAGGACAAGACAAAAGAAAAAGCAACTTACAGACAGACATTTCTGCTGTATGGAAGTAACTATGTCTGAAGGGGTGTAAAGACACATTGCTTCATGCTGCAGAAAACCAGAAAATAAACTCTGGATGCAGAAAAAGTTTGGTCAAAATATTGTTTTGTTTGAAATTCTATTCCTTTGGCACATCTGTTTATCTAAGTGGGATACCAACCACCTTGTACTCAAATCCACCTTTAGAAACACTCTTTTCATCTGTGTCCACGTGTGTTTGTACATATTGATAGTTACATATGTGCATGCTTGAATATGTTAGATTTGCTTCATTTAGATTTTACCTAATCCTACAACAGCCACCAAACTACCTCTCAATGCCTCCCAGCCACATCTAAATGAATTACTTTAACAAAACAATTGTAGAATTTTTACTGAAGCAACTGCAGGGTCTGAGCCCAAGCTAACTGCTTTTGGTGCAGCCCAAGGCATCATTTTGCCACGAGTGACATTCCCACGGCACAGCCTTCGACTTGGTCAGGGCAGAAGTTGTTTCTACAAAGACACACTACCAGTCTTCAGTACAGCACTTCAGTCTCTCTCCCAAAGCATCAATACCAATTCTTGCAACCCTCTTTTTCAAGATAACTCTGAATTTAAAAAGTCATTAAAAACTGCAATGCCCATGCTCAGCAGGTAAATTTCAGAAACGTTATGCCGTCTCTGCTCTTCAGCCCTTATGATAGGGAAAATGAGAAACTAAAACATGAACACCCACACAAGCTACTTTTAAAAAACCAGTCCTAATTTCTTTTTGTTCTTTAACCCTTTTACAGACTTTTTAATATAACAGCTGTGCCTTCCATCCAGGAAAAAACCACCATTCCTATTCTAAAGTGGTTCCACAAGGCTACCAGCTGTAGAACTAATAAATAGAGTTAACACACAAACAGGAAGTTCTATTCAGTCAAACAGGAATCATCGCACTCGAATCTGAATTACACAGACTTCCAGGCATTCCTTTCATGCAACCCATGGGACAACTGAGGCTACTTCAGTTTAAAAAAAAGCTATTGCAGTTTAGCCTAAACTTCTTTCAATGAGACCCACTGAACAGCCACTGAAATGTGGTCAAGCTGCAGCTCATGGCCATGGTGTCCCTCCTGCCCTGGTTGGGATGCCCAGTACAACCCATGCAGATTTTGCTGACTTCTACCTTCTCAGCATCACTCCTAAACCAGGAATACATTGGAAAAAAGACCCCAGCAAATCTTCCCAGTTGGGTTCAGGGCAGCCCTATGGAGCTGCCTCTCTGTCTCCTTCCTCCCACATTCAGAAGCTCTGAAAAAACTGAAAACATTTTCAAAACTTCATCAGCAAAAACTCAAGTCCACATGCCCACAAAGTTGAGAGAAGCATCTAAATACACTAGGCATTAGTCTCTCCAGAGTGGCTCGAAGGATGGCTATTTCCACATCAACTCTCCCTTCTCTGAAGTCAGCTCCCATTGCTGGTGAGCATTTCCACCTTCTTCAGGGAGTAGGACATTTTAAGAGCTGTTCTTGCTAGTACAGACCCAATGAAGTGGGACAACTCCACAATCAAAAAAACCCTTCCATTTCTAATGTTTTAAGGACCAGAGAGAGGAGCAAGCTGAAAATAAGCTCTACAAAGACTAATGTTCCTTGCCTTGCTTCACACCTTTCAAAAACAGAGAAATGTCTTACACCAAAAAGAGTTGGAAGGCCCTTTGGAACAAAGAGAAAGCCATTAAACTGGACACAGCTTTCCAGCAAGTCCTGGAGGTAATACAGAATGGAATGCATGCATTTCTTTTCAAACTTTTCACACCATCTTCCAATACAAAATAAGGAAAAATCTCTTGAATCCACTGTATAAATTACTTCCTTCCTTTTAAAAAGCAGCTCCTGCATTCCTCCTTACTCTAGCTCTCACCATCCAGGCATTACTCACCAGTTTTCCCCAATACTGGCTTGCCATAACATCCAATTAATACATGAAACTCTAGAGTTTTGCTGGGAAAAAACAAAACCAGCCAATCAAACAAACAAAAAAAAACCCAAACCAAAACAAACCACCAAAAAAACCAATCAAAAATTAAACCAAAGCCTTCCACACTCTAACTCTCCCCTTACTGTTCAGAAATACAGCAGCATTGTATTTGTAAAAACAAAGGGAGAAAATCCTGTCTTTTGCACACATTAATCCAGACAGATGTCATGAGATCCCAAATAAAAAGTGTGTTTTCTGACTTACAGGAAAAAGACTTTTCAAGCTTCAGATTTTAATCACAGCCTGGTCAGAGGAGCTCTGTTCCAAACACCCTGATTTTCCTTTTGAGCTTAAACCAATTTCCATCTAGTATTTTAAGGAAAAATGTACCAGTGAAAGCCTCACCACAGGAATCTTTAGACCACTCTGTTTAAACAACTCCAGCTGGTAACTCCAAGTGAGCAGCACACACAAAATTAACAGAATGCCTTTTGTCTTGCTCTGTGATCACTCCTGTGCATCTTTGATCTACTGTCCATGTTTTTTCTGGTCAGCACAGCTCCCATCATCCAGTCACTTAGAAAGGAACTGTGGCAGAGTGCAAACTTCACAAAACCATAAAAATTTCCTGAAGAATACATTACCTGCCAGATGAACGCAGAACAGCTTTTTTCAAAATAACACTGCGAATACCCTCCACTTGCAGGACTCAGTATAACTGTATAGTTTTAAAAGCTGCAGTGCAGGACACGTATATAACTTGCTTGTCCAAGAAAATAGGACTGCACTGTTTACAAGATTCCAACAAAGAAGGATGTGGCAGCTGTATTACACTCTGGGTTTTATACCTTAAAGAAGCATTTGGTTTTGCTTTTATTTATTCTGGGAGTAGGAAACTCATTTTGTCAGAGTGTAAATTCACTCTTACGGGTAATTTAGGATCTAACTCAACAGAAAATCAGATTTATTAATCTACATGAATAGTCTGAAGTTAAAAATGTAACTGTGAAGAACAGGTAACTTTCACTCAGGTCCATGAGGTTTTCAGCCACTGCAGCAAAGACTGAACTCAGCATGTCTGGCACAGAAGAGGCAGGGCTCATCCCAGGCCCTCCACACCATCTGCTTCTCCTCAAAAGGAAATTGCTGGGCCTTCTCTGCCCTTGGAAACTGCCATGAGAGCTCTTGTTACCCCTCTTCCTGGAAGGTGACACAGGTAAGTAGTGGCCTACTAAATCTATAGTTAATAGTAAAATAAGCTTTATTTTAAGTAAGATTTGTTGAAGATTAATTTTACCTTCAAAAATACCTGCAGTTAAAGCAAAAGCTAGAACATAATAGAATCTTGGTAACCAGCTTAGTAACTTTTCACTAAATTTTTTTCTTTTTTATTTTTTTGGCAAATACATGCATAAACAAAATTCTATCACCCATAATCAATAATCAGGGGGATTTTTATAATGCAATGAATAAGTAGTTTCCAATGCATTTCTGTAGCTGAGGGCTCTGCAGCCCTGGCCCTGGGCCGTGTTGGAGGTGGCAGCACAGTACACGTCACATTGATACTCATACCTGGGTCTTTCTTGGTCCCTTTTCCACTCTCTCGGCTCTTTTTTAAAACTGCCTTTAACATTTTAAATGTCGCTCCTAGAGAATAACAGAGAGAAACAAAAATAAATGCAACATCAGTAACATCCATTCACACAAATGCAAACAGGATCAATACAAATAGAACAGTGAGGTCATCAGGAGAAACTTTTTGGTAGTTACATTTATTTCTTGCAGCTTCACTTGGTTAAGCGAAGTCCTGAGGCATGAGGAATGTTTTAATACTCGAACTAAGCAATTAAGAGTTCACTGTCTTCTGGTACAGAAAAATAATGCAGCATTCTCCACATTCCACATCTAATTACAGTTACATGGCTAAACCCGAGCCAGTTGCTGTAAGACACTCCAGCACAAATAAACCAGTATCAAGGTCTAACTCCTGCCTGGCGTTCAGCACTAACTGGGAGCAGTGGGAGCAGCCTGGCGTCGGCTGGGAATGCCAAGTGCAGGAGTGTAGAACAGGGGGACAAGAGGCAGCACCCCTGTCCTGTCCCACACACAGTGAGTGGCACAGGGACAGCAGAACAAACTCCTCCATTCCTGCAATGCCCCATGCCCTGCGAGCGCATGACTTCTGCCTTCCACACCTCACACTTAACAATCAACTTAATTGAGCACCCGCTGCACATTGCACAGGAACATTAGGCGTAAGAAAAATACATTTGGGCTGTTAAACCTGGAAGATAATCTTCAGTTATAGAGCAAGGAAAACAAAATTAAAGGAATTATGAAGAGCTTTTCTTTCTCAAAAAGCTTTCTAAGAGCATCTACAAATTGTAATTTCATTTCTTTTCTCTACTGAAAAATTGCACAGATATCTCATTTTAGAAAACATGCAGTACTGAATAAGAAAAAAGAAGGGGGGCGGGGGGGGGAAGTAATTTGACAGAACACCATAAACTCCACGTGAAGCCAACAGGAAAACCAAAAGCCTCCCATCCAAAAAACATGGATGCTTCACAAAGTTCACTTCATTTCAGGAAATAAAGCAGAAAAAGAGAAAATCAGTCCAACAGAATTCTTCAGCTCCTATGAGTAACATGAAGCACATACACTAACACGAAGTTTGGAAGGTTTCCGGAGCGTGGATCATACTCCACATGTGGCTCCCGAATAGCTCCACGCACACCACAGGTTGGATCCCACGCAGTCATGGAACAACCCCAGTGGGTTGTGCTGGCAGTGGCACTGCCTGGTCCCACACACGCTGGGGCACAGGGCACCACATGCTCCAGCTCCCGAGCTCTGCCCCACGGGCACACACGGGAGAGACACTGCTACCCTGCCAGCCCTGCTCACCGCCAGCCCTGCTCACCACCAGCCCTGCTATCCATCCCTGCCATCCCTGCAACCAGAGCGAACAGGTTCAGCAACACTTACAGATGTTTCCTGAAGAATGCAAACTCATCGGCCCACCCCAGTTTCAGCAACAAAAAAGCCCAAAACACCCCCCCAAAACAGGATCATTCAACTGAAAAATGGAATAGACTAAAAGAAAGCAAATTATGATTATTTGCTGGATACAAACCATCAATAAATTTATCAAAATCAGCATCACTAGACAACACTAGAATGCAGAATACCAACTGGGAAGGGTGAAGCTTCTTTTTTTAAAACATATACTACATGTGCTTACACGGTCAGTGAGTGGGCAACAGTCATGTTCCACAGGCAAAGGCTTCGTGCCAGTTCTCAGCATGTACAGCAATGTCCAAGAGGCTGGACTGAAAGAACATTGTCAACTGCACTCCCCTGAACACTGCTCAATTTGTTTTAAGATTTCCACCACAAGATCCTGAGAAGGAACAACTAAATGCACCATGTGGAAACACTCTCCCTTCCTTGCTTGTCTGCATGAGCTGGATACAGAGACAATCCACAACAGCAAAGAATTTTCTGAAAGCAAGAAACAGTCCTGACAACTAGACATATGCCGTGAACAAAACAGTGTTCAATCATACAATCGAGGCTGAAATACAACACATAGGAATGGGAAGTCCAATTACAGCTGCAGAGACATTCTTAATTTGGTATTCCCTAACTTGTGCCTAGCTTTGAAACATTAGTCTTTCCCCTAAAATCACTCAGTATTGTACACTGCTCATATGTAGTACAATAAATTTGACTTAGAGGTGCTCTAAAATCTCTTAAGTCATGCAGAATAGTGACTTTACTAAAATTTAGCGGGTATCATCACATGTACAAGGAAGAAATAGGCTACCTAAACTCCTGCTGAAGTTGACAGAGCAGGTCTCATCTAGCTCCGCCTTATAGAGACCACTGGATGCATTTTTTAGTTTGTTTTTTTTTTCTCTAGAAGTGGTGAAGCTTAGTGGTGTAATGCAACCAGAACAATACAAGAGGGTAATTATGAAAGAATTTGGTTTCACAGGATGGCTCCTTGCAGGGAGGCTGCTGCAAGTGAAGACAATGACAGTTTTGCAAGAAAACTGCATTTTTCCTAAGAAAAAAATACAGTAACAATAAAGCACATTTACAGGACCCTGAACAGGTGCAGTGCTAAAAGAAACCCTGCACAGCAGCTCAAAGAGAGAAGAAACAGAAGCTTAAAAAGAGTCAGTGATAAAACTAACAGGGGCAGATTGGAATCCAATGGACCAAGAGGAAACGGGCACCAACTGAAACCCGGGAGGCTCCCTCTGAACGCCAGGAATGCTTCTTCACTGTGAGGGTGACCACACACAATGGCTCTGGAGTCTCCCTCCTTGGCAGTCCTCAGGAGCCAACCGGACAGTCCTGGGAAACAGGCTCCAGAAAACCCTGCCTGAGCAAGGCTGGACAACGTGACTTCCCACAGTCCCTTCAACCTCAACTGCTTTGTGATCCAGGCAGAGGCAGAGCAGGACTGGCCTCAGCTCCTGGCCTCCCACTGGACTCATGCCGCAGACCACCCGTTCTGTGCCCATTTCACGGCGCCCCACATAGGGTACATGGTTCCCTTGGGGTCTGTCCACGCCCCAAGGCAATGCAGGGCACATGGGGCTTCCAAGGGATAACCCCCACTCACTCATGCACAAAACCAGAGGAGAGCCTGGCAATGTATCCAACATACTGAGGGAGGAGGATGGGACAGCAGGAAACGCAGCTGTGAATCTCTTTGGCCGCTTCAGGTACGTTCCCTCTCCCCAACACAACCCGCCCTGGACTACTCTTAGCCAAGGCCATCAATAAGCAGCTCAGGGGAGACAGACAGGACACCTCCTGCTCCAAAGGGAACATCCCAACACATGGCAGAATAAAACCATTGCAGAAGCCAGCTGTACTTCAGGAGAAAGCGTATTCCTACTCACTCCATCTTACTTTCAATGGCAAATGCCTCCCATTACTACAAGATCTAAAAATTCTAATTATCAGACTCTAAAAGAAAAGAAAACCAAATCCAAGCACTTTTTCTAAATGTACAAACACCCTCTCCCAGATAATTTCCTAAGCTAAGACATCAAACAGAAAAGAAATCTCAATGTATTTGTTACACACCGCTTTTTAAATAGATTTTGTTTTTCCATACAAAAAACATCTGCCACGTTGGAAAGTCTGCATTATGCAAGGGTAAGAGCTGGAACCATTAAGGAATTTCAGAATCTGAGAAAGCTGTTTTACATACATAGCTAAAACAGAGTGGCAATAAAAAAAACCAAAAACAAAACACCAGAAAGCCCATGTACTATATTTAACTTATTTTACAAACATAACAAGTATAAATTTTTTATTAACCAGAACAGAGAGGCTTGATATAGAACTCAAACTTTACAGTATAAGTCATTCCTATTCTTAGGACATAGGCAAGTGGCAATGAGAGATCGAATAAAAGGACAATTCCATCCTAGATTTTCTGTTTTTGGAATTGAGGTCAACTTTCCTACTGTGCAAACAGTTCTTCATGGATCTACTCCAACACAGAACAGAACTGCCATGCCAAGATGGTCACTTACTCAGATCACATTCAGAGTAGATCCAAGAGGTGACTTACCTGGAAGCAAAGTCCATTTCCTTCCTTCTCCCCTATAAAATGATACGCAAAAATGAAAGGTAAGCACTTCCAAAGCAACTCACCTTTTGCTTTGTGAGTACACACACGGACTAGAACAGCAAAGCAAGAGCAGTGAAATGGGCTGTTCGTTTGTAAGCTGAGAGGTACAAAAATCAATGGCTCTTGAAGCAATGCTACAGCCACAGCCTTGGATCCAGGGTAACATCATTCCCATTCCAGAGTGCACAGGTGAACATTCAGGGAATGAACTAAATACTACACCTCAGAAATACTAGTTACCAACAGTGTTTTGAAAAAATTAAAAAAAAAAAAAAAAAAAAAGGCAACAACAACAAAACCAAAACATACAGCAAACTTATTTGTACTTACTGTGGCTCTTAATGACATACATCCCAAAGCATTTCAGCTTCAGGTAAAGTATTTCTTCATACCCATCTTTCACACTTTAGGAAGACTGATCAAATTGAACAAAAATAGTGTGTACTATGAGGAGTTACTATGTTCCTCATTCCTTGAACCAGGCATGGGATATTGGACCTTGTTTTGCTTTAAAAACATCTGTATTAAGAGGATATTTCCCAGTAATGCTGACACCTTGTCTTTCTAAGTACACTGTACTTCCTCTCTCCC
Organism: Acropternis orthonyx; assembly: GCA_035583155.1. Lineage (NCBI taxonomy): Eukaryota > Metazoa > Chordata > Aves > Passeriformes > Rhinocryptidae > Acropternis > Acropternis orthonyx. The sequence goes on from JAWWEU010000163.1 coordinate 250,679, forward strand.
CTCACAAGTAAGCTGAAGTAAAATCATTCCCTGACTCAGATTTCAGGAACCCTTTCAGCTATTGCAATTGTTTCATCTTGGCAAACAATTCCAGTTCAGATTTTCTTGGTTCCAATTTTTCAATTCTGCCATGAAACCACTTGTTTATTGTTTGGTTGGGGGTTTTTGTTTGATTTGTTTGTATTTCTCTGAAGATTTGAAAGTCTTTTAAAAAGTGTCATGTCAATTTTAAAGTGGATACCAGATTCGGATTTGTTATCCCAGGGTGATATTGGCAATGTCCCAACAAAATTCTTTTGCCTGTGGAACTGAAGACCATGTCAACTATTGACAAAGATGGATCCCTCAGCTCACACCAAATACATTTTCAAACAGGTGCTGCCCTCCCACCAGCTCAGCTGTGTCTTCAGATCCACAAGATGTTCCATACAACTGCTTCCTGCTCAGAGCAAAAAGGGAAGGGGCAGAAAGTTCCTTGACTCAAGAGTTTGTGTGGTCAGCCTTCTTATGAGGGACTCCGTAACATGGTCAGCTTTATAAGACAAATGCCAGGTCATGGAAAGTGTCGGGAGCACAGACACATGCAACAGATCACTTATTTCTTGACCTTTACAAATTAAGTACTTGATTACTTGGGAAATCCCCTCTGAAAAGCAAAGAGACTGGAAAAAGTCTCTCCACATTTTCACTCAGTTGTTGAGTCTCCCCTTAAAACTCAACAACTGCCTTGCATTAGAATATTTTCCATGTAAAGCTACTAGTGAAGACAACAACATCAGGAACGAGCTGATTCACAGCTCCTGTTTGCATTCACAGCTTTTATTCTACCTGCCTTTCCTACCAGAGTGGGTTATTTTCAGAGATCTACCCACAGGAGTCCAGAACTTCTGCAGAGGCCAAAGAAATGAATCCCACACAGTACGTAACCACCTGAACCAATGCTCACAAACTCCACATGTTCCACCTGATTCCTACAGTTGTGGAAGCTCTCTTACTTTACAGTTGTTCAGGCTCTCTTATTTAAATCATGAAAACAGTTAACATTTATTTGCAAAGAAATAAAGGGTAGAACATCTTAGTCTACTATTTACACAGAAGTGTTTATGGATTAACCACCTTTCAGTGAGTGATTTATCAAACATATATTTCAAATAATCTGTATTTTTAAAAGTTTATTTTTTAGTTTTTAATCCAAAGATTCAAACATTTGATTCCCAAAATCCCAAGTTTTCCATAAAACTGCTTTCACTGACTTCAAACGCATTCAGTGTATCATTGTTTACACACAGAGAAGTCTCAACATTTCCCTTTTCTGGAAAATTTAAATTCCTTTAGCTGAACAGTAGATTTGAAACAAGAGCAAAACACAGAAAAACCCCAATACTTAAAGGAGCACAGTGTTACTGATGTAACAGTAATCAAGACAGTAAGTAAAAATCCTTTCAAATGACTACATTTTGGATCATCAATGTCTGGCATTTTATAATAAAGAGAGGGCATATTCCCAGATCTAAGAGACTCCTAATTCAAGAATGAACACACATTTGAAATGAACTGTGGATTTACTTTTAAGGTACAACTTCTGATGAGATAGATTTGTTTTATTATGATTCAAATGCATGAATGAAAATAGTAAAACATACACTGAAGAGGTCTGCCTCTGACTTCATGCAACAAAGTAAAGTGGCATATATATTTCCAGTGGGCTCTACATAGTAAGACCCACGGAAGTCAAATAGCTATTAATGAAATATTTTATACAACACCCTAAACAACTATTATCTTTACCCTTTGTAGGCATTTCTTATGCAGGAAAATCCATAGCTACCAAACTGACAAGCTATAATGCATTTGTGTCATTTGCTCCTCCCCCAGTAACCTATTTATTATTAATATCATCTATGAGACACTCCACATTTCCCCCCTCTCACCTGACCCCAGGAAAGCTATGCTGCAGTTTAACAGGAGACTGCAGAAGAACAGCAACGTTCCCAGTCTGCTGTTCACTTCTAAAGTGGAATTATGCCTTGAAGCACTATTAAAATACACCAAAAGAGGTGAAAGATGAGGAAGTGTGAGAAAAAAAACTCATTATCATGTCAGCTATTAGAATATGCTTTTGCAGTAGCTCTTTTCCCACCAGTCTGGATCTAGATTTGATTTCCCAGGTGCCACAGATGTACTTATTCTGCCCTGCAATCACCCAGCTTTCTGCTATGCTACCCTTTTACCTGATTGCAGATTATTTTGGCCAGCGTCCTGAGGATTGCCCACACAGGGGAAAAGATGGTCACCTCACTTCACGGCTGACCAAAAACCACTGGCAGGTGCCAGCCACTGCAGAAATGACTCTTTATCACTATTTAAGACATCACTATTTTCCAGCTACTTCTTACTACCCTGAAGCAGACGGAGAGCACTCACAAGTCAGAAACATTCACTTCAAAGGCAAGCACCTGTTTGAACCAACCCAAGGATTCAGCCATCATGCAGATGGAGGATCACAAGTGGAATCACCTGCTGGGGAAGAAGAGCAGCAGTTTTCAAAACAGCCTGAAAAATGTTAACTGTTCACAGGTGTTTCTTGTCTGGCAAATATCTGACCACAGATGAGGCATTCTTCCTTTCTATTCCCATTCTGCTGAGACCCTCCAGAGAAAATGCCAAGACCATAATCTTCTACCACTTTCAGTTTTACTAGCAACCAGAAAACTAATCTGAAGAACAAGATCATGTTAACCAAAATTTTGACCCAACTCATAATAAGTCTTATTTTACCAAATAGTTATATGCTTAGGCTGTCACAGCCCTGTCCTCTCCAGACAAAAGATGAAGAGGTACAGAAATAAAATGTGTCTCTAGTTTCTCAGCTGTCCTAGATACAGTCCTAATCTCAGAAGAACATCCACAAACTGCTTGTAAAACACCACCACTGACTCCAACCAGTCACCAATAAGGGTGAGGCAGAATGAGCCACCTTTCCTTGCACAGGCTGCATTTAAACAGCTTCATGGGCAAAGCCTGGTCCTTCAGCTCTGTATCAGTTTAACCTGCTCTTCCAACACTGGGCAAATCCACACTGTGCTCCTCACCTTCTGGAGACAGGACTGATGGAACAAAGTAAAACTAGGAACAGCCAGCACCCAGGCACCTGATGAATGAGCCTGACATTCCAGCAGACTGGATCTCTGGACTCTTTAGGCATCCTGCAGGTTCCAGTACAGCCACTACAAGGGTTACAGGGTCCTGTGTTTCTAAGCTGAGGCTCATAGCCAGCCTCAATGGGTCAGTCTTTGCCATTCAGATTCAAGCCAGTTCTTTTCTGCTCTTGTCAAACTACAGTTACTATTAAGCAACCACCATGGTCTAGAAAGCTAAGTGGGGGAAGCAGCAGAAGAAATCAACCTAGATGTAACACATACCTTTGGTGTTAAAGACAATTAATAAACAGAAATAACACCTACTTTGCAAGAAATCTGTAACTACAGGACAGGCCACAAACTTCACATAACAGTGCCAAATTGACTGGCCACACATCAAATCTGTAATAATTTTTGGCAGGATTTTCACAGGGCTGCATCACCTACTTGTGATCAGGGATCCGCCCTTCTCTGTGCTGCAGCACAGGGAGAAAACTGTGTCCTGCAGCACCAGGAGCTGTGTCTGGCCATGGGAATGCTGAACCCAGAGACAGTTCATATCTGCACAGCACAGCAATCCCACCAGTGGGTTTGGAAACATCACCCGGCACTGGATCCACCACATCTCCTGTCTCATGGCCAGGAGAGAAACTCTCCAGGCTAACTGTGGCTGAGTAGCCAAAGGCTACACTTCCCTTGTATGTCACTACTGAGAAAGTTATAAGGTACACCCAGTGAAGTTGAACACTAATGACTTAACCCTCCCAGACTAAAATATCACTATTTAGCAAGTGAACTACTGCAGCTGGGACAGTGGAAACACCTCCTGCTTGTTTAGTGGGGCTTTCAGGCTGCACGTGACATAGAGAAACAAATAAATTACTATTTATTTCAACACATTAAAACTTCAAGGGAAGGAAGTTATCCCATATAAAAAGATTTTAATATCATGAAATACTTTATCAGAGGAAAACAGGCCAAACCAATAGCAAGGGGGATAAAGTTATTAAGTTTCACTTTTGACTTGCTAAATACTGTAATCAACAAACTTTATATACAAAAAAATCCTACATAAACCTGTGTAGTTATCTGCCTGCATGGAGTCCTGTTTTCAAATGTGTATTTGCAATTCAGATCTTGCAAAGCAGACACTTTTTTTTTCCTTTTCAGTCCAAAGAACACCAACCAAGCTTTTATCAGCCTTCATATTAAAAAAAAAAACCACCAAACCAACCAAATAACAAAAACAAACAAAAACCCCCGAAAACTCACAAACTATCTCTTTGGAAATCAGACCTGATCAAAGCAAGTAACATGTTGAGCATTTCGGTGGAGTACAGAGGTAAACGAAGGCAGCTCTGAAACATTTCCCTCGCAAATATCCAACACAATGTGACCTCCAAGTGACCTCACACCACAGGCCTCTTCTGGACATACTGAGGTAGCATGTGGCCCAACAAACACCTTAATTTCCACACTTGTTTATTTTGTCTACAAAGCCACACATAACCAACCAGCAAACCCAAACAGGAACAGAGGGGAAAAAACCCATGAGGCAGCTCCAGATTTGAAGAAACATTCCTCTACCTGAAAATGAGATTTTACCACCAGGCTACATATAAGCTGGTAGCATGACTGTCTTCAGTCACACTGCTGCCAGTCAAAGGGCACGGGTTTTCTATACTGAAAATGCCACCTGCTGCATCTATTGTATCTAATCTGACAGTGGTACCCTATGTACAGAAAAAAAATCACTGAATTGCAAAGAGCAGACTAACTGACAATCCTTTCAGAAAACAAAAACAAATCCCCTCTAAAGGCTAAATTAAATCATTTGATACAAAGCCAAGGCACTAGCGGAACCTGGCAGTATTTGATTAGTAGGTGCACAGAACTCAAGGAAAATATTGTAGAACATAGTATGAAAATATATGCCTAGTGTCTAGAAGTGAAGGCTTCTTCCATCATTTCTTTCACCCACAGGAAAAAAAAAAATCATGGATTACTTTCCTTACAGAACTCCACTGCGCAACAACAAGAAAGGGGACTAGGCAAAACCCTGTCAGTGTTTTCTCCAGAACAAAGAGGTGACTTTTTCATTATCACAGCTACTTTCCAGGTTTCCAATGAATTGAGTATGTCTGAGACTTCCCTTTTTAAAGAAATATCACACTAATACAAACAAAATCCTTGAATGATAGTAAGACAGTGCTGATAAAACTCAAGGCTTTTTTCTGTTTCAGTTTCTTATATCTAGTTCCAGATCTCCTATATTCTTCATCCTTCTTATGAGATATTCTCAGGACTTTATTCTCTGTTTTTTCCTGGAATTTTCCTCCCTTTCAAAAAAGCAAAAATGGTCCCTCTCCATGTGTTTTACTAATAACTTTCTCCTAACACCACGGGCATTGATGCCAAATACAGGTGTGTGTTCTGGTCTATTTTTCCTCTGTCATGTCACCTATCCTTAGGAATTCTAGGACAGCATGTTTTCTATAATCCCTAATCACAAACTACCTGATTTGAAACAGCTGGGAATCACAGTCACTCACTTTTGCCAGAAATCAAATGCAGAGCTCCACGCAAAACCTGTACATGAAGGACACGTTACCTATTTCCTGCTTCACAGGCCTAAAAATAGAGATCAACACATCTATTAGTAAGTGAGCACTTTCACAGGTTTTAATCTGACTTTAAAAATATTCTCCTCTGGTGTCAAACTGATGTTGATGTTTTCCTCATCAGGATAACTACCCTTAGCCTTAGTTATTAGAGGTAGAGTGGTAGGTGTGCAACAACATCTTGAGGTACCCACAGTGACAGAAAGGAAAGAGTCATTAGGAATGCTTCGATTAGCACAGAGTCATGGAATGGCTGAGGTTGGAAAGGACCTCAAGCAGGGCAAGTCACACAAGAAAATCCTGGAAACGTGTATCAAAGATACAGTGCAGAGTTATTTCCTTCAGATAAGGCAACTGTGGATTTGTTAACAAACATACCTCCTGCTGGTTTGGGATGAGATAGAGTTAATATACTGTCAAAGTGCCACTTGCCACACCCTCTAAAAATAAAAAGAGCAAGATACAACTTCTAAGTGACCCCACCTACAATGCGGGAATGAGCAGAACACAAGAAACACAAGGCTCAAACACACCAGACTGTCCAGGATACATTAGCACAGCTACACACACACACAGAGAAAAAGGGTATAAGGCAGCATAATCTTCGTGGATAAAATAAATTAGCAAACTTTGGAACTAAACATTAACATTTTTGAGGATGTCTAGAGATCAGACATTTAAGTTACCTAATCCAGGAGGTATGCTGGGTATCTGTATATACTACCTCTTCAACCTCAGAGCATCTCACCACATATGCCAGCCCCCAGCAGCCTGCCGGGCAGGTAACAACCTTATTTCCCTTTCACTCAGGAGAAGCAAAGCCCAGTTTGCTCAAGGTCATACTGGTGGAGCCTTTACATGAGGGGCAGTGGAGCCAGGCTGCTCCCGCAGCCCCTGCTGCCTCATGCCAGCCATGAGTCATCTTCTCTGTGCTCACTGACCTCCACTGTGGAGCCAGAGCAGCAGAGACGACACAGGAAAAGAGCAGGATCTCACAGCAGGCAGAGAGGAAAGGAAAACCACTCCTCTGAATCACAACAAACTGTTACACTGGCTCAGCTATTTCCTGAAATCTCACCCACTGGAATGTGGCAAAACAGAAGTAGTACCCTCCCTGCTTCCCACATCAAATCCTGGGATGCTGCCTTTTTCTGTCTCTTGTGAAATGTAAACCTTCAGTTTTTAATTACCTGATTGTGTTGTTTTACAGACAAGACTCAGGCATTCTCCTGTAGTGCAAAGGAAACATTAACATCAATGTTCTTTCAATTCCTTTTCACTTGCAGCACTTTTCATTGTAATGTACAGTGCAGTGACATCCAGAGGCCTTGATACAGCATCAGAACGAGCCACTTGCACGGTGGGCTCACGCACGAGGCGCCAGCCTGGCATACGTGCATGGTCTGTCTCTACACACACAGGCTCCAAAACCAGTGAGATTATTCACACAAACTAGACAGGTGCTTTAGGCGTAACTCCTTGTCAGCCACAAGTCCACTGCAGAGCTCAAACCAGGGCCAAGAACATGGAACACGTGGAACACCCAGAGTTCACTCTTGAAGAAAAAATTAAAGGCTTGTCTATGCAAGGGGAAAAGTGCTTCACATTCACATCCTGCCCCATCCTGCAGTAACTCCCTGGTGTAGACAAGATCCTACATGCTTTTACCAAAAATATGGAATACCTGGCAAGCCCATATTTATTAAAATTTTACAGTTGTCCCGTTGTTTTCAGTAATTAACCAGCCAAGCACCAGTAAAACCTCTAACTCAGGTACCAGAAAGCATTCCTTCCACAGGCAAGACTCCAAGAAAGAAGTAAATTTAAATCCTCACAACCAGAATTTAACTAGTAGTGAAATACAAACCTATACCCTTAAAAAAAAACAAAAAAAGGTAATTATTCACTAAAATCTTAGGTCTGTGCAAATCTTTACAAGCTTGCCAAGGCAGTGTATTCTGCTTCTCCTTAACCTGTCCCCAGGCTGCTTTGCAAGCCCACTGTACATCAAATGAGTCAAGTTCACTGAAGTTTGGGAAGAGATGCAACACCAACAAGAACTCACTCAGCTCAAAATCCTATGAACAGAAGAAAAACTGCAAAGAAACAAAAAATTTTTCACCCCGGGAAGGCTGAGAACTGAAGAAAGGAGGCTCAAGCAAGGCTCACTAAGGAGGAAAACATCTGTTTTTCCTATTAGCAGACATGATGAAAATAGGAAGAAAATAATCTAGTTTCTACCAGATTGAGGGACGGTGTGAGATTCCTCAGACACCAGGTAGGCAGATTCCTGGAACACTTTGCTACCAAAATGAGCTTTCTCTGGAAGCCCAGGTCCCCAGTGAGACCCAAGGCAGCTCTGGTGGTAGACCCTGCACAGAGGGTGCCAGAGCCCTGGGGGAACTCCATCTGCTCAGGCATGGGGAGGCAAAAGGGGAAAGGAACAAGTCCTCTCTAACAAACCATTCTGCATATTCCTCTGGTGCAGACTTTTACACAGCTTTGAACTCTAGCACAACAAAATCACTTAATGTCCTGCTTATTGTCTTTTAAGGACAAAGTGCAGCATTTTTGGTCAGGAAAAAGACAACATTAATTTGGTCTTTCTTCCCCCCAAACTGTCCAACCATGCCCAGTATCTCCAAGTGAGTGCAAAACATTTATAAACTGCTCTGTCAGTCACTGGTGACTTACTGCAAACTTACAGAAAACACCTGGTGAGATGCCACAGTGGCACAAAGAATGGCTTAGACAGAGAATCAACAAAAAGATACACACCAGCTCTGTATTCCCAGAGTTTGAATATACCAATGAATTCTGAAATTGCACATCAGGTTGGTACATAATGCTAGGAGGCACAATGTTCCTACACTCCATGCTACCTTTGCCAAGTATTATCTGAGGATAGAGCAAAGTTTACCCCGATGTGTTGTCACATTGTCTCCTGAACTTTTTAAACTAATTCTTGCATGAACACAAAGATTCTGTATCAGTAGCTGGGAAGTGCTGATAATACTACTTTACCAGATCTAGACTTTGTGGCAGTAATATTTCTCTTTTCTTCAAACTTTCAATTGCTGGTAAATTCTGTACAAAAATCCAGGAACTAAGTCCTTACTAACATAAAAAAAAACCCTTTTGTGATTACAATGGGAATTTAGCCCAGTGTAAAACAGACCTTGAAGCATATTAACTAAATAATCGACCCAACTCAAAGGCATCTCTGCTGTAAAACACAAAAAGAGTCTCCCTCCAAAACTCACATTAAGAGTATTTTGTGTTTTGTCCTTCTTACTCAAAAACAGAAAACAAGCAACAAAACCCCCCACACAACACAGTAAAAAGAAGAAAAACAAGCCTGAATCAAACCCAACCTACACATTAAACTCTCCACCAACTTCCATCTTATTTAAGTTTCAAAAAGCAAAGGTCATATTTTGCTATTTCCTCTTAATTGATATTGTTCAAATACTTGTTAAAGTATGGTCAGAAATGTAGAAAGGACATCTGCTAAGGGAGAAACAGATTAGTTTCACTGTAAATGACTGAAAGGAGAAAAGCACAATCTGTATACTACTCAGATTGTAATATTCTTCCAGATAAAACAAAGCTGAAGCAATTCAATCTGGACTCCACCTACTCAGCAATTAAACACCTCTGGTATTTCAAGTGCAATAGCTTTGAATTTTACTTAAAACTACCAGCTTTTGACAAATTAGAGACATTTACTACTTAATGCATCAGATATTTAAGTACAGGGCAACAAAGTTTCACCAGAACCTAATACAACATTTAAAGGTGTAAAACCATTGTGACCTACCCAGAGCTCCCCAGGCCTGACTCCAACGCGGATCTCCAGAGTTCACATTCACACAAACACACACATCAAAAACCTCCTGTCAGGGCGTTTCCTGTGTGCTAACAAGTTCCAGCTTCTCTCCTGCTGGAGCTAAATTTAACTAAGATTCAGTTTTAAAAAAAATAAAAATAAAGCCAAAAAGAACCGAAAAAACTCTGCTAACAAACAGAAACAACACAAAAAATCCAACCCACACCATATACACAACTTCAGTGCAATGTAGCAAACATTTTACAGGCACTTTGGTTTTACAGCTGTTAATTATCAAATACATGAAATAGGCAGCAAACAAGCAGCCAGCCCTCACCCTGCACATTTCTGACACTGCCCTTGATGTGCTCCTCGGTGGCACAGGGGACACCAGCTCCCACTGATTCAGTGGTGTGTGACAGCCAGTGACTCCCCAGGGCAGGCAGAGGTTCCAGCACAGCCATAGGTGCCTGGCCATCGGCAGGAGCGCTCCCCACAGCAGCAGCCTGCATTAGGCCAAAAAGGCTCCCTACAAAACCTTCAGGCTGTGCTGCAAATATACTAATGCTTGAAGATTTTAATTACAGATTTGCCTGAGCTAGATGGAGGTATATGCAGGTGGAAGGGTAAGAAACAACCCGGAGTGGAGGAGGTACAGCACTCAGCCTTCTGCCCGCAGCACCAAGCTCCCCTGTCCACACCCCCGCACTGAGCCCGGACCTGTCCAGAGCTGCCCTCGGGGCCGACCCTGCGCCCCCCGCACACCCCTGGCACCCCCGCACCAGGCAGGACACGCGCCACCATCACCATGCGTGTCCTCTGCCACACCTAATTCTTACACAGCCTGGACATAATGCATCTTTTCTTAAAAATACAAAGGTGTTAAATTTGAGCAAGCTTGGATCACTAATCAGGGGGAAATTCTGCTGCAGAGCAAAATGAGATTGTGAACAATTCTATTCTACTGTAGGCTGTGGAGCTTTCTTCTAACACCACCCCTTATTACAGAAATCTAGAACATGCAGGGAGTCTGCATTTATTTATAATTCACAAGTTCTAACTTTAAAGCATCACCGTGAATTAACGCCAGCTGATAAAAAACACCAGAGAGATTCAAAATACAGATCTGTAGTTTTGTATACAGTTACGGTATTTAAGATCACTAGAGCTCTAAGCTGCATGCAGCTTTCCAGTTTCATACACATCTAGATACAGCTGAATTCCCCAAGGCTCACAGGAAGAAGCAGACTTCAAGATCAGCCATATTTCCATAATTATTTTGGCCATTTGGACTGGAGAAGTGCTGAGAAGTGCTTCACAGCAAGTGCCTCACCAAGTCAGTCACCTCACAAACACTGCAAAACCACAATCCCTGCACCAGCTGACAAAGAGTATTTACAGAAAAAGGTCAAATGGGCAGCAACTCATTGACCATTGCCACCAGCTTCAACAGCATCAACATCCTAAGAGCAGCTCTGGATTTGAGCGCAGACATTTGAATTTTTGCTCAGGGCTGTGCAAGGCTGCTGCGAGCTCTGAACTGAGCCCTGCATACGGTCCAGTGAGATTCCCAGGCTGAGGCATCACAGAGCCTGTGAGGCTGAGACCAAACCCTACCCTGCAGCACCCACGGACAAGGCACCACGGTGAGGTGCCAAGCTGGCTGATCCACACAGTGGCTCATCCCACCAACCAGCAGAACTCCTGCCTTCGCACTGGCACCCTGGTAGAAATCAGTATTGCAGACCAAGAAAATACATGAAATACCAAACCGGTGATGGCACTACCTCAGGAAACCAACCCCATACCCCATCAACTGCTCCTAATATGCTGTGGAGAAATAACTCCCAGGCAGTGTTTGTTACCTGGCCCTCTGCTTCCCGACTCATAAACATCCCTAATGCGTATGAGCCTCTCCGGACATTACACAAGCAGGCCAAGCACTGAAGCAAAGACAGCGCAAAGTTGAATATTCTAGTTCCAAATTACCTTTACAGATTAAGACTTTATCTTAGTAGGCCTCCCAAGGGTGAGGGGGGAAAAAAAAACAGAATTTCTGAGAATTCCTGCAAGAGAAACAGGACTTTTAAAAGTTAGTCATTCCATGAACAGGAACTAGAAAGCATGTACTTCAAGAAGCAGGAGCGACAATGATGGATAAAAAAGAAGTCTATACAGCGATGTACCCCCTACAACAACACAGAAATGTGAAATGCTACACTGGACAACCTTCTGAAGGTTCATGAAGCTGAAAGACAGGGAAGTGGAGCAAGAGGACATTTCAGCCATGAAAACAGACCAAAAGCATCCTGCTTGTCTGAAGCACAAAACCAAGTGGCAGAAAACCTATGCTCCGGTTCAGACTCTCCTTCATCCCAGTGAGCAGGAAAGGGACACTGCAGAAGACTCTGACAGGTATGTGGAGAGCACAAATGCAGCACAGAGAGCATCTTGTGAGCATTTAAAGTTTTATACTCAGATAAATAATCTAGTCAGGTAAGCCTGCTGAAATAGCCTTACAGAACTTCTTAAGTACAAGGAATACTGAAGGATTAAATCAGTCATGCTAAAGAATGAATTTTAAAAGGAGAAGGTAGTAAGAGACAGCAGAGGAAGCAGACATTAATATTAGGCCGTGCAATAGATATTCTGCCTTAATGAGCAAGTGGTCCCTTTATTTTCTTCCCTGCAGGACAAGATCTGAGAGTTTAAGGCTCCACCAAAACAAACTTTCTTTTTTTTTTTTAAACAAGGCACTTTTCAAACTAAAGGTAAACACAAACCCAAATGCAGTGAGGATCATGGGCTGTTCCAGCAACTGCTTCCGGTGTTATAACATGCCTTCAATGCTCAGAAATCAGTTTTCTAGCAGTGGTGCTCCCTATACACAAACATATTGTTAAAAAGTAAGACCTTACACATTTGTTAGGCCATATATTGGGTTTTTTTACCACTGGCACAGCTTTGTGATAAAGAAACTCTCCAGTCTCCATGTCAAGTCTTCGGAGCTGAAAGCAAACCAAAAGACACGAACTAACCCAGCTTTCTCAAACTTTACCCACCCACAAAACTCGAAGCTGACCTTTCTCTGTTTTTCTGGAAAACATGCAGATCTAACTCCTGATGGAGCTTGAAATACCACTTTTTAGTCAAAACAGCATCTCTACAGATAAACCTTAATTTTAAAACCATAAATATAAATTTCAATTTATAGATGTTTATGGATGTCATTACAAATAACCAACACACAAGGGTTTTAACGATTTGCTGAATAATCTTCCATCTTCAAAGAAAGGTTTAATCTTGATGAGAGTAAGTTCAGCTAAAGAAAAACAGATCACCTCTGCTAAGACTGCTTAGCTGCCTGCAGACGTATACACTCAGATCACAAAGTTGCCATGGCATCAACTTCAGGACTGTGGTTACACACACAAAATGTCTTTTTCCTACAGACTCTTATGGGAAGCTGAGCAACTTTGGCCATGAACCAAATATGTTTTGGCTCTAAAGTAGACATAATTCATTCCCATTTGAGCATTCCAACGGTTAGCTACATTGAGAAAGCAAGGCAACCAGCACTTCAGAGCATCCATGTAAATGAAGCTCTAAATATACCGTGCTAGCAGTGGCAAAGAGAACCTCTCTTTGTGCTTATTTTGCCCACTGCCATTAGATAACATAATACTGTTTTTTCCAGCAGTTAACCAGCAGGTCAGAAAAAACAGGAAAGGTCACTGTATATCAAACTACAGTGGGAGGAAATTTTCTAGAATCTAAGCTATCACATTTCTTCCCCTTAGTCCCTGATATTTTCAGTTGTACAAGCATCAGGCTACTTTTTAAGCAATAGCTACCAAAAACACGAGTTAACATAGGAATTCTGCAGGTACTGAAAAACACTGAAGTAGCCTGGATGAGTAAAACATTTAACGTAGTCTAAACTAGTGAACCTCTTGCAAACTGTTTCTACAGGCAGCAGTCACAGAGGCCCAAAGCAAACCTCCCACGTCCCCAGCTGCTGGCTTCCTCAGAAAGCACCCTGTGAGGCAGAGCAGGGAGTGCCACTGTCACCGCGGGGGCACAGACACACAGACACACAGCTGGGGCAGGGGGGGCCCGGACACACACACACCCACCGGGGG
>JAWWEU010000163.1:264435-281511 GCA_035583155.1 Acropternis orthonyx
ACTGTCACCGCGGGGGCACAGACACACACACACACAGCTGGGGCAGGGGGGGCACAGACACACACACACACACAGCTGGGGCAGGGGGGCACAGACACACACACACACACACAGAGCTGGGGCAGGGGGCACAGACACACACACACACACACAGCTGGGGCAGGGGGGCACAGACACACACACACACAGAGCTGGGGCAGGGGGGCACAGACACACAGCTGGGGCAGGGGAACCATAGGTATCACCGCAAGGCACATCTCAGCCCCTTCTTCCCCCGAGACTCACCCTCACAGAATGATGTCTCCAGTCGCATTCTACTTCTGAGAACAGTAATTTAGGACTCAGCTCACTATCCGATAAATATACATCATGAGGCTATGGGAAACAGGCGCTGAGAAATCAGCTTTAGAAAAGTATGTTGTACAATACACCGTTAGTGTATTACTAGCAACTCACGTATTAAAGACCAGTCAAGTTATGATTTTATTCTTGAGATCACAGCAGGAACACTGATGACCTCGAGGGCAGCACCTTCTGTTTGAGCCGCCGCCACCAGGTCTCACCCCCAGACACGCACATGTCCTGCGGCCCCTCCCGCCTCCGCCCGGGCACGGCCGAGCCCCGCCGTGTGCCCCGCTCTCAGGGGCTCCCCCTCACTTTCTGCCAGCGAAACCCGCCCCCGCTCACCGAGGAACCAAGTCTTCCCGAAAGCGGCCACTGAAGGCATGAAAGCCGCGCGGGTCCCCGAGCCGTGACAGTGCGGGCCGGGCAGGCGGAAATCGCGGCCGCGCCTCCTCCCCCGCCGCCCGGCCCGGCCCGGCCCGGCCCCGCCGCGCGCTCCCCCGGCACAAAGTCCCGCCGCCCCCGGCCCGGCCGCAGGCAGGGATGCAGGCAGGGAGGTCTCACCCGGCGGCGGACCCGGCCCCTCGCCCCGGGCTCCGCGGCGCGGCCCGGCCCGGGCTGCTCCGGGCTGGGCAGGCGCGGCGGCGGGATGAGCTCACTGGAGGGGCGGCGGCAGCGCCCGCCCCCAGCGGGACGGCACGGGCCGGGCCGGGGCTGCGGGAATGCGGGCGGAGGGCACGGCCGGGCCGGGACCGGAGCGGGGCAGAGCCGGGCCGGGATGGGCAGGGCAGGGCCCGGCAGGGCCCGCCCCAGCGCCCGTCCGCGGGTGGAGCTCCCGCTCATCAGCACCGGGCCCGTGGGCCTTTCGCTGCTTTGCCGCCCCACAGCCCTGCGCTGATCGCTGCTCCTGAGAGCTCACACGGATGGCCCGCGGATGGGGACACCTGCCCCCAGCCGGGGACCACCCATTTCCAACAATGCTGCCTTTCCATCAGGAACCTGAAAGTAATCACACTGGAGCTTATAAAAGCTGCACAAGGCAGAAGATGGATGGAATAGAAATGATATGAATACTATAAACAATACTGACAGAAGATCCGGAACAGATTGCCCAGAGAGGTTGTGAAGCCTCCCCCCACAGGCAGTTGTGTTCAAGAACCGCGTGGTTCTTCATATTCAAGATACTCCAGAACCATCTGGATGCAATGCTGTGCCCTGTGTTCTGGGATGACCCTACGTGAGAAGGGAGGTGGGGCCCGTTCCAACCCAACCCATTCTGTGATTCTGTAAAGGTCTCAGACTGATTCAAATTATCTGCTGAAGTGGGCCATGCAAGGCACTTCAGCCAGCCAGATTAGAACACCAGGTGTAGGAACAAGGAGAATGCCCCTGCCCACAGCACAGAAAGGGACCAACTGCGTCCTGGAAAGCAGCACCTTTGGAAGGGTTTGGGGCTACTGCAAGCAAACTGACACAACATCAGTGCTGCTGCCCCCCAAAAAGCCAGTGTGTTCTTAATCTATAGAAACAAGGGATCAGCAACCATGTGTTGAGGCAGCATTATCTCTGAATACAGCAGTGAATATGGGTGCCAGTC
This sequence comes from Acropternis orthonyx, assembly GCA_035583155.1. NCBI lineage: Eukaryota > Metazoa > Chordata > Aves > Passeriformes > Rhinocryptidae > Acropternis > Acropternis orthonyx. The sequence continues at coordinate 266,375 of JAWWEU010000163.1, forward strand.
TATTCATCCATATTTTCCAATGTACTGAAAAATGAAAGAGTGCAGAAGAAAACCACAAAACTGATCTAAAGGCTGATGATGATGCCAGGAAACAAGAGTGTTAAAATACTTAGTTCCTCAAAGAGACAAGTAGAAGATGTCCTATGAGAAAATGAGGTACTGGTATTTTACTGTGGGGCACTCAGGGTAACCCCAATGAGCTGCACCAAAGTAGCCACCTCTGACTGGGGTTGTCACATGCAGACATCAGTGGGGTTGGCATTAATGAGCCAGGTGCTTTTAGTATGAACACAGAGGTTTAGAAGTGGTGGTTTGCACAGCACCGTTAAGAGCACAGAAGTCAGTAACATCAGCAGGAACATTCATCTGATATGTTTGTTTCTCCCAGCCTCAAACTGCTTGCCTCTTCCACCCCAAGTGTCCAATACTCAGCTCTTCCTTACACGGAGGCCAAAGCACTCAGCTTTGCTACATGCAATCTCTACAATACAATTTCACGCAATTAAATAAAAAAAGAATCCTCCTCACACCCAAAAAGGGAAATGTAGAGACAGTCCAACATACACTTATAAATAATAGTAAGGGTTTGCTGTACAAACTATGATTGATTTTCATATGTAATTCATAATGAAAAACTAAATTGGAATTTAACTGCAAAAGGATTATTAGTGCCAGGGTACTCTCAAGAACACTTTCTGCGCTATGGAAGCATTTCACAGAGTGCCTCTGAATGTGTCTGTAAGGGGCATAAAAGCAAATCCATGTGTGTGTTCACAAACAAGTGACAGACACAAGCACCACATTCTATCGAGAACATTGTTTCGTGTCAGAGTAGAGGAACTGGAGACAAAGCCCTCAGGGTGACAACAGCCCGGCAATTAGTGATCTTACACTTCTTTCACTGCCACTTTCAGCAGCTCCACAGCTGAAGGCTGGTCCCAAAAAAAGAGGAGGTTGCAGTGTGTGCCTCAGCCAGAACCACACAGTGTCTTTCGTCGGATGGAGAATCCTCCAAATCACATTCCCTTCCCTCCACTTTGCCAGTGTGATGAGGCATGTATCTGGAAAGAAAGGAATTTTCTCACTCCCAGAGGAAATGTCTTAGTTCTGGCAGTCTTTTATGATTTTGTCTGTATCTGAAATCTGAGACAAGAAACTGAGCTATGACTCCACTGTTGTGGGATCTATTCCTCAGGTCCAGTGCTCGCTGTCTCTTCCTCTAGGTATGAACACCGAAGTTTTGAAAGAGTATTTACAGTCAATTGGATTTAGGTCCTGCTGTTTCACAGTAAAGCTCAGAATCAAAGTATTTTTAACTAGGGTTTGATTTTAGTGCTTCCCTATTTCTCTCAGTAGAACAATGCCTTTGTGATACCAGCAACATAAAAGCTCCCATCAGTAGATTCCTTTTGGGAAGAATGTAAGCCCACAGCTGTTCTTCTACTTTAACTTTCTGCCCTCTGCTCCTTCTACTCATTTGTTCACATGATTTATCCATTTCTAGCCACTGAAATTCTTCAGCTCTTCCTTCTTTCTTCTCACAAAGGTTATGGATGTGCTCAGTCTCACACATGAAAGCTTCTAGTAGGTTTTTTTTTTTTTTTTTTTGAAAACAGGAATCAGACCACACAAATATAATGGCAGCAGTGTTCACTGTGATGGTGGGGATAGAGAAATTAGAAATCAGACTGCTCCCTTTTTCAGCTCAGCTTCAGTGTTGTTTATGTTAGTTCAGGTTTCTCCTCTTAATCTACTATTGCAATTCTTGAGTTTGGAGGGCTCCTTCAAAGAAGAGAATTTTGTAAATTTTAGGGGCTTCCTTTCAATGTAACTGCTTTTATCCCATCAGATTCATTCTCATGCAACATAATAATTTGGTAGAAAATTCTCAATTGACTGATTTTTAAGGTAGTAGAATCAACACCACCTCATATTCAAGAGCTTTGTGACTGTCAAGATTTGCCAGTGTCTAAGAAGGTCTAAGTTCTGATACAGGTTTTTGGTCTGAAAGTACATTCATGTCTCTCCAGGCTGCAGTTCACTGACATCTCAGCCTGTGACACCACCCACTAGGTATGCACACAGGCATTCATCTCAGCCTCTTTCCTCTATGGAGCTGGGCACACATCTCTACAGAGCAAAATAAGAGTCAAGCTAAAGGGTTTCAATCAACACCTACATCATATTACTTTAGGATCACTCCATGCACCAGCTTAGGTCTGACAGCTGCTGTCCACAGTAGATTCTGTGCAGAACCTCAGTCATTTCACTGATACCACGTAAGAACTTGGGTGTACTTGCAATGCTGAATCTCTGAAGATACTTACTTGTAAACAGCTTCCACAGGTGTAGATGCTACTTTGTAGAAGTCTTAATAGGATAAATAGTAAAAAATTATCAACATTGACTAAAATATTCCAAATGCTACAATTGTTTCCATTTATTTGTGCTTCCCCGTGCTCTTTTCTGTCTTCTGTTTTCATGCTCAATTTCAGTTATTGTTCTTCCTTGATACTTTGCTTCTATGCTGTCCACCTATTCCCAACTCTTTCCATTATGTTCTTTTTAAAGAAATTACATGAAAGCACCCTGGATATCAGGTCTGTCTTGCACCAGCAGCCTCAAGATCCCAGCATTAGCATGGGCTGCTTCCCTGTCTGCTGCCAGGACACTCCTGGGAGGTGTAGGGAGGTAGGATGACAAATGAACCTTATCACTGACCATAGGAACTGCTGTTATAAAATGAAGGGGGCAGGGACTTGTTCTGTGAATATATACTTACATCTGAATGATCTTCTATTCAAGTACTGCATTTTAGCCAGAATCCACAGAGCTTCATTAGACAAGATCAGATGCCGCTTACAAAAGAGGGGAAAAGGGAAGCAGTATATCCTACCTCATGAGAGAACCTGGACTGACAATGAACACAGAAGGCTAAAGCAATTTTAAGTCAGAGGTAAAGTATTGCAAGAGTAGATCTAAGTTACCCAGTAAGTTTTCTGTTTCATCAGCAGATAAGCAGTTATTTCCTTGTTGGACTTTGGCATAATTTTTTGGAGGCTGTGTGGGAGATTTTGTCTTCTGTTGCTCCAGTGAATCAGAGAAACAGCAAAAGACACTGAATATACTGTCTGGGATGGACAAGAAATGTTATTCAATTCATGTGGGTGTAATGATCCATGACCAGAGGTACAGGCACTGCTCAAGAGACAGTCATTTGCATCCTGCAGCAGGAGGAACAAACCTGGGACACATCCCTTCAAATGTGAAATTATGCCAGTAGTCTACAGTCAGAGGAATGAAGAGAGAGGGTGCTGTAGGAGAAGCAGAATAGCTGAATAGTGTATTGCAGCTAACAATAATGTTGGCAGGTAATTAAGATTCTACATGACACCAAAAGCAGCTCTTGTACTTTCAGAACGATCAGAATTTGGATTCCAGCCTTGCTTCTACAGGTAGTCTGCAGCATGGACACATCTCTGAACTCCTAAGGAGACACTGACATTCGAAATATTGATAAGGGCTACTGATCAGAAAATTCCTATCCACTCTACATCCTGTCTCACTTTCAGCCACAGGTCTAGTATCAGGGAATCTTTTAAAGGAACATAACAGATAGTACATAGAAAATTATTCCTGGTTACAGGACACAACAAGAAGCAATAAAATTTAGCAAAAAATGTAGGGTGGAAATTTTCATGCAGCTCCTGCTTGAAATCCAAGAAACCACACGACAAATCCAGCAGATCAAAACATACCTCCTTGGCAGAAAACAGCTGTTAATTCAGAGGGCAGCTCAGCTGGCAGAGCTGGAGTAAGCTGTAGGTATACAGCAACCTCTTGTGGCAAATGCAGCACACACAGAGTAACGAACAACCTTTGAAACTGCTTAAGCTTCTCTTCATATGAGTCATAAACCTCTATAAAAGCACATTAGCAAACAACTGGAGTTGGAGAGTCTGTTAGCTGAAGACTCAGCAATACTCAGACTTCAGAGCTGTAATAATCCTTCTATTTGATTTAGGGTGAATTAAACATTGGTAGCCTGTTATAAATGAAGTGCCAGACTGAAATTTCTGTTAATAAAATTATCTAGAAGCTTTTCATTAAAGTAGAGCAAGAGTGGAATAACGGTCAGGAGTAGAATCTGTGGCTATGTATGACAAGAACATGCTATTATGTTGAATTACTGTTCTCTGCACAGTATTGCTGAATAAAGGGAAAACTATGACTGGTTTCACCAGGTACATCAAAGTGCCTTTCATGTTTACAGGAGTTGAGCAAGACTGAGATCAGTTAAGAGTACATGCCTGGCTCAGTAGTGTGTTCTGCAGAGTGCTGGCAGAGAGTAGCCCTTCAGCTGACAGTGGGGAGGACAAGAAACAGTCAGACAGTGCAACAGGCCTGGAAAGGTAAATAAAAGGAATTTCAGTATCTGCACAGAATCCCAGGACACCTACCTCTTCAAAAGGATGAACTCACTAGTTGTCCAAAAGCATCAAGTGCACATTCCTCCAGCCATCTGACCAGCTGCAAATGCCTGTCCTGCACAGGCCGAGGAGGGGAGGAGCAGTGAGAAGGGCTGGAAGGGAACAGGAAGAATGGCACCATGTGGAAAAAGGGTCCTCAACAACAACAAGGCTTTCCAAACAAGGAGGTGCTTTCCTGGAAATCTGGTGTTGAAGTTGTGCATCACAGGAACAATTTACAATGTGAGTATCATAGATGACAGTCACCAGATCAATGAACTATTTTTTTTTATTACATTGTGGAAATATACTCCTCTACTGCTGGAACTAAGCGTGAGCTCAGGAAACTACTGTGCTTATGTATACACCACTTACCAGTACTTTGTAGGTTTGTATGCCAGGCAGAAGTTACTAAACTTGAAATGATTTCCAAATCTGTGCATACCACTTAAGAGAGGAACAGGCTAAACAAGTATATCCTAAAAGGGATAGAGGCTTTAAACAGAACTAATATTTGTTTATTAAAATTCAGTCTTGTGCTATAGTTTTCTTTTATTGCAATTCCCCAGACTTGCCATGTGTAATTTCTTTGCCATTTCATCCGCTGCAATTTCACACAAGAGTCAGAAATCACATCCTCTCAGTTCAGGCCTCAGACTGTGCACTGAGCAGCTCCTGCCAGACCAGTAACAAGGTGCACACTCCCAAATTCCCAAGCAGCTCTGTCAAGCACCACCCAACCTATGAGTGCCAAGTGCTTAAGGGTAGTCTCTTCCTTGCCCCAGAAGAAACTCCTCCCTGCAGAGAAGTCCAACAAAACACATTTGTCTCGGGCCATCAAACAGCACATGTGACATTGCCAACTTGACCAAGACATTGAACCAACCAACATGCATTGAAATCTTGTTTTCACAGCTTTCATTGTCACTCGGCTTCAGTCATTCCCATCTCTGTAAGGTGTTTTGAGGGCTGCAGATAAAAACCACTGCTTATCACCCAACACTGTGTCCTCCAACATGGTGAAATCAAGATCAGCAGCAGAAATGTTTTCCTAAAAGCACGTCCTGGTGCAATGTCTGCGTTGTTGGGAACAGTCCTTGAGAAGTCTGAAAACAGACTTCCTGCAGGGGCTTGATTCTTCTAGAAAACCTATTGTATCTGTTCCTTTGGTGGCAATTCATATTTAAATAATGAAAGCAAAGTAATAAGCTTGAACTAAATAAAACAAACTCGCTACAACAGAAAACACAACAGATTTATCACAGTATCATCAATGATGGGGCAAACACAGACTGAAATGACACAGAATGGAAGGCACAAACAGGATGAAAAATGAAGTTGTCTATTATTTAGAAGTTCAAAATACAGTTTTCATTTCCTGCTTAACCCTTGTTATTAATCATACTACTGTAAGCACAATACCTTAATAAAGGGAAATAAATCAGAGAAAATAATGTACCTGACAGTGTACCTGTCAAAATACAAGAAGTGAGGAAAAGACTGCCATGGTTGAAAAGGAAGTGCTCTCAATTATAAAATATATTAAGCAGGTTCTTAATTATAAACTATATTTAAGCAGAATAGTTTAGTTTGTTTTCTATACAAATCTTTCAGAATCCCTCCAAAGACCAGTAAGTGCTACTGACACAAAAAGCAAGTTTGAAACACTTCTTGTAATGCCCCCACAGGGGACACCACCTGATAGAGCAGGACATGGAACAGACCACTTGCCAGTATTTCCTGCTCCACAAGACCCATCCTACAGGAGAAGAGGAGCTTGAACATGCTTTACATTTAGTAAACTCGTGGTACTGAGTTTATCAAAACTAGACTTCTCAAATTCTTATTAGGGCCTCTTTTTACCCCTGAAAGTTTTACCCAGGCAGTACCTGGAAGATCCTTTCCATCAAAGTCTGCCTTGTGCCAGGCTGTTGGGCACTCCCTGCAGCAGCAGTGCCCAGGACCTTTAGCAGAACTGTCCCATCCACAGCAGTGACTGTACCTGATTTATGTCACAAAGGGGATTTCCTAGAGCTCCTTTCTGCACCAAGCACACCATCCCTCCCTGAATGTACTGCTTTGAACAGTTCAATAACATTCGACTTCATAGAAAGTAACTGTCATAAAGGCTTCTAGAATAAGCTCCCACAACCTTTCACTAGCTACTGGTTTTCTTCAGAAACAAAAGCTCCAAGATTAGAATTCTGAAGATTTTACCAATATTCTTTCTGTAGGGAGCATATATCAGCCATTGATATGTTAGAGTGCACTGTGCTACTTTTGGCTTGAGAGCATGAATAATCATTTGACACATGCACAGTCTTAACTCAAGTCTGGTTTGATCACTGACATTCCTGTCGCTACTCCCTGCCACAGAGCCAGCCTGAGGAGTGGAAGTGTGCTGTACAGGATACAAAAGCACAAGCAGCTGTTTGCCAAACCCCATACCTAACTTCAATACCCATAAACTACGTTGCTGCTGTTGTTCAGGATAACACTGACAGTATTTCACACGTAGCTATCAGTGAGTTAGGGAACCAGGGAGAAAAACCAGTCATCTTCAAAGGAGAAGCATTAGTTTTTCCCATTTATTCAAGGTGTAACCAAATTATTTATTGCACATACTACTGATCACCACCTCCTGTGATCATAATTTAATCTTTAATCAACATAAAGTTATTTACATCTGATGAATGGATGAAATTACACCAACATTAGTGTTAAATGGCAACACTAACTCTGGGTAACCTTCTCAAGGATCCCTTGATTTAAGAGAGAGAGTCTCTTATGTTTGCAAGAGCTTTCCATTGCAGCCATGTGGAAAGCATACTAGGAAAAGAAGTCCCATTTACAATATAAACATTTTTTGAGTATGACTTTTCACATTCAGTGTGAATTTTAGGGTACAATTTAGCTACTCTGGTTATGCATGGAGCTGAAGTATACTCAGAACATGAGGTGGGGTGGGATAGAAATAGCTCAGTTTTTCTCTTCAGGGGAACAACCCAACAAAAAATTCAGAGGCTGCAGAATGATCCATGTAGCTGCACATAGGAAACCCACTCAGATAACAATGTCTAATAGAACAACAGGACCTAGAACAAAAGATTGCAAATCTTCTGCTGCCAAAAGGTGGAATTCTTGATACAATTTTACTCTGGTTAAACCTGTTTTTGTGGTATGCCTTTGGGACCACCATAATATAGAACTAACATTAAAATTCAAAATAGGTATTACTGAAACCAAAACAATAAGATCTTCCCCAATCAAAGAGGAGGAAAAAATTCTATCTCCACAAATTTTTGAAATTGGACCGTATGTGATCAAAAATGCAGGTCAGCAACAAGTGTTGTTTAATCCATCTTGGTGTCCTAAACGTGTTGAGTTGGTAATGCAGATTAATACTTCTGCACTTAAACTAAACTGCTCATCATTGTGAAGTGCTCCCTATGCAAGACGGTCAGTTTGGCTATAATGGCAAACCCTCACTTCTCTAAGAGGAACAAGAGATGCAACTGGAATCACAGGGACAGGATAGGGAGTTTTAAACTGTACTAACAAATAACCTGACCACAACCACAAGTGATTTAAGCAAATCAGAACACCCTCTGTGGTCGTCTCTATCAGCATGAGGAACTAATCTATGCCCCCTATCTGACACATGGCCTCAGTAGGAAGGAATCAAGGAGGGAGCTCATTGGCTGATCCCAGAAGCACTTGGGGCAGCTCAAGGTAAGGACTCTGCCTCTTAGCTGCACCCAAGCTCAGCTGTGGATGCAAGCAACAGCAGCAGCAATTTTAAGAGGTGAAGAAGGCACACTTACCCACTGGAATTCAAGCAGTAATCTGGGATAACATGACATAATTTGAAAAGCAATTCCAATCTTGGTGGTATTTAGTCAGTTTTACCTAGAATACCATCAACAGAACAGTCTCAGCACTAACCCATACAGGATGTCTCAGTGTCCATCACCCAATCACTGTGCTAGGCCTGAATCATAACCCAACTCCAGCCCCAGAGCACAGGACATGGGCCCAAAAGAATGTGAATGAATGGCAAACCATTGATGTGAGCACATGCACACATGGGAATAAGGACTCACTTGTGACTGTAACACCAGAGCCCAGGACATTTGTCTGGATATGGAGCAGAGCTCTGTCATTTTGAAACACATCCTGATGAAACTCCTGAACCTGTACTTGTATATACTGGAAAATAATGTGCTCACACAAGAGCCCTTTGTGGTTTATATTTGTAGATACCTTATGGTAGATACAAGTAATCACTCTAATGTTTGTGTTTGTAATTTCACCAAAAGTCAATGGATGGGATTTCAATTATTTAGCTCCTGTCAAGTCATATCAGCTATTGCAGTCTAATTAAATGCTGATTCAAGATCTGCTTCCCACCCGTTACGATGAATCTCATCTTAGAAAATTATTACAGCATGATGATCTACAACAACTGCTGAAACAAGCTCAGAAGAATGGATAAAAGGCTTTGATTTACTGTCCATTATGATGTGGAAAAAACACATTGAGTGTTGAAACAGGTGAAGTGAGATGAAGAATGTTGATGATGGGCCACTTTTCAGATGGTCACCTACCATCACTACAGGGATTTTCAATAAGATGTTTTACATTGCTGTTCTCCTAATACTAACCCTAATATGTTTTGTCTTAATTTTAGCACTGTATATTCACATTTGAGAAAACATGAAGTAATTGAATTACCTATTATCCCTGTGATTCATTTCAGGAAAATATATGATGGCTGCAAAGTGAGACTCCTGAGTCTGAAAGTAAGGAATTGATGAATAACAGGAGCAAAGTTCCAAATAACAAGATAAAGAACAAAGCAGTTGAGCTATGAAAGCAACAGCCACAGGAATGTAGAAAACAGAAAACTGATGGCCTAGGTCCTTGAAAGGAGGAAAACAAAAAAGATCACATCCTTCTTATCTAGGATGTTATATATGCAGGTTTGTCTGGTTCTGTAGTGAAAACCTGCCCCAGCTATTACTTTGGTCATTAAATCATCATCATAATAGTAAAAGCCACATCCTAGCTCAGCCCCCCCTGCCCACCAAGAGCCCACTGCCCACCATGCATGTGCCATGACTCCTTGGGACACCACACCTTGAAACCGAAATGAAGAGAGGAAAAGCCAACAGCAGCTTAAGCCATGAAGATCTGCTGATGGCCTGAGACTGTAACCTATAGGTGTGCCTGCCTTTGTGTGCCTCTGTGCCAGTTCTGAGGATTCACAACAGCAGGACAGTATCATCTGTGGCCAGGGTGGGATTCTACCAACCCTGCTGTCAGTGTGAGCAGGATGTGGCTCAGGACACTGCCTGGACAGAGATTTACACTTGCTCCTCCCCATTATTTAGCTTGAGCCCCCAGGACCCTCCTACTACCAGTCTATGCTCAGCCTCACACCTCATTCTGCTAACCCTAACTCCACACTCAAATCATGGCCTTCTCTGCACCCAGCTCCTCCCTGGTACCGGCCCTCCTATCCCAAGGGTTCACCTCCAAGTCACGTACTTCCTTCACTCATCTGCCCCAGCCCCAAACAGGTTCAAACAGACTGTTTACACTCAGTTCTTTCTGCTTGTTGGATCCCTGCAGAGGAGCTGGATTTCCTTACAGAAAGGAATGCAAGCAAGAAATATTTCTTTCCCCTGCATGGAAATCTTCCCCAGGACTTTCTGAATTACTTACCATGCAGTAAGCCTAAGGCATGTGTTCAGCATGGAACATCCCGTGCCTTTAAGTCATGACCTGCTTTCTTAGAATCATGTTTACTTCAGTTTTGCTATCATTAAATTAAAAAAAAAAACAAGAAACACCAAAAAACCTAAAGAAAACCCAACAGGGCTGACAGCTTCCATTCCTTCAGTCAAAACTCACACAATAAGTGAAGCTGTTGACACTTTTTGGCATTGAGCAATTACTACACACTAGTAACACCATGTTAGACAGAAGCCGTGATATTGTAATAAATCCTGAGTACATTTAGTAACTCTTCTAATGTTTTATTGTCAGTAAGAGAAACACAGCAAGATACAAAGCACACAGCTTTTGAGCATTTCACCACAGCGTGCTAAGTGCTATATAGAATAGAAACTCACTTTTAAGCAAACATGAGTATTCTAATGAGTATCTTAACATTTCCGTGGCTGTTGAATAATGTAAATTCTTTTAGGCAGTATGAACTTCTCCAAGGTAGGCTGTGGCTTTTGGTGAGCCACTTGTAATGCTGCTGCATGCATTTTGTGGCTCATCTGTAACATTAAATGGGGGAGAAAAAAAAGGTTGTGATAGAATAGTTTTTTCAGCTACTCTCTTCCTAAATTTATTCATATAATTTAAAAACAGCAGTAAAACCTAAATCCACAAAAATTTCAAGTGACCAATACATAAAACTCATGGTGACTCAGTACATTTAGTTATATTTCTGTTTTCAGAATTATATTAGTCTGACTACCTTCAGTGACCTTTTAATTGTTTTTTCTTCCATTTTTTAGAAGTTCATAAAATGAGCTGCCAAGATAAGGAACGCACAGCAAATAATCAATATGCCAGAATTAACAGCGAGCTGATTCAAATTCTCATTTTCCCAGATTCAAAATCATCATTACATTATCTAATTATCATTTTCTAAACCACTGAGGAAGCCTCATGTATGAGATTCTGGAAACCATCAGCAGAAGGAAATGGTAGGTCAGCCCAGTGGAGATGGGGACAAAGGAAAGTGAAACAGATCAGTTGAATCTGTTCTCCTTAAACAAGTCTAAGCAAAAAATCAAGATCTATATACTAAAGCTATAAACACATCTGTTGATGAAAGGCTTGTGTTGAAATGATGCAACTGATGTTTTACTGAGCTCAAAGGATGAGGAACTCTTGGATACCTCAGAATCTGAAGACTGCAAGTGTAAAACAAGTAATTGTCATATCTTCAGGTTGCCATGCAAATCCGAGAGCTGCTTGTGAAACGGGCTCTGGCAAAGGGCATGTGTAAGCTCGCACCACTAGCCGAGTAAGGAGGGCAGGCCATGTCCTTTGTGGCCACCCAGCATCTCAGCCACTACAGAAACAGATTATCTCAACAACATTCAGGGGCAGATGACAAACCTGCAACTTCCAGATGACAGCAGCTTAAGGAAAATTCACTTTTTGACTTTTTTTTTAGCTTTATGGAGAACCCCTGACTTGTTCTTCCAGACTTACTTTGTTCAGTGCTTCTGCTACCAAGACACCCATGTTCTGAGGTTTTGAAAAAGTGGCAACAGCACTGTAAAGCAGAAAAAAAAAGTATTTAGCATTTCCATCTCACAGAAATACTTGTCACTTTGATTTTCCAGACTTAATACAAAATATTTTGCAATAGAAATTTAGCTTTTGGAGCCAAATCCTTTAATCACATTAAAGACAATATCATATAAAAAAAGGCATGTTATTTCAAAATAGAGCAATACAAAATCTGTGTTACACGCTGTTTTATTCAATAATCTGTATGTGAAATATTCTCAAATATCTTAAAAAGAATTTTTTTTGTACACTGTGGAGTAGCTTCACAGAAACAGCACTGATATCCCAAACTACAAAATCCAACTTGGCAATTTTCTTGATTCCAACCCAGGCCTATGAAAAAGAGTCACCCTTTGCACAGCAGCTATTTGTCAAGCAAGAACTTTTTTCACAAGATTATCCCATTAACTTCTCTATATTTCAGTGAAGACCACCATGTTACCAATATTCCACAAATAAATCTGTGGATATGGAACAATTTAGCTCAAAAACAGAAAACACTTTGGATTGCTCACTCTTCTGATGATACCATTATATCCACTGACACCTGTGTAGCTTAAAATGGAGTAGAGAAAAATCATTATGAAAACCAGGTACTATAAATGTGACTCTTGAAATAGCAGAGACTGCTTTAGTTAATGATTCTGTGAATCAAGCAAGACATTTCCTACTGACATTACAATGGAGCAGTCAACACTGACAAATATAAGTTATTCAAGATCTGTTTATGCCATTAGGTAACTAGACCTATGAAAACAACAGCAGCAAAATTACACCCAGGCAATGGGCAATAAGTGAAAATAAAAAGCTGCTAATTCCAGAAAAAAACACAATCAGTCAAAAATTCAGGAACACCACAAGTCATTCAAATTTTACCCTCATATCCCTATAGCGGTCAATTTAATTTTTTGTTAAGTGACTTTTAAGAAAAGTGCACATATTTTAGAAAAATGTTCAGTCTTTGTTTGGAAAAGCTGCAAGAAAACACTTGTTTTAATGACATCAACCTGTCACTGCTACTTTATTCAAAAGCAGAAGCATGCCTTCATTTTTGGGGCAAAATAGCTTGATTAACCTTATGAAGTAACAGAGAAAGAGAAATTACATTTCAGATTGAAACAGGAGGTACAACCTATGCAGGAGATAACAGACTCTTTGTTGGGGGTGGGCAGTGTGAGTTTAATTCCCTTCAGAACGTGGACAACCTAAAATTCTGATTTCACTGGAAACTGCTTGACCATTTCTTTATTAGGCATAGGTATGGTACACTTTGTTTAAATTTCTGTTCCACAACACATGACAATAGAGATGAGAATCAGCCTTTACCTTTCATTGCAAGGCACTGTCCTTGGGCTTTGAAGTTGTTGTTTGGTTGGGATTTATTTTTAAGTTGTTAATTATTTCAAAGTTGCTTTTTATCTATATTTTGCACAAGTTAATTTAAGAATGAAACTCCAAGAGACAAATTGTCTTTGTTTTCAAAGCCCATTACCTATGAACTTTAACTGTAGGGCAGGAGGGAACAGGCCCTGCAGTGCAGTACCTTGACTTTTCTTTTCCTGGAGGTTTAATGTTTTTTTCAACAGGTCCGTTTTCTTGCCTTTTAGGCACTCTCATGCCTCCAGCTTTAACTGCAAGAAGAAAGTACAATTTAAGTAAAAATATCTGCAGAATTACATACCACATTACATACACTTAGAGAACAAAAGAATACTTTATGGCCCAGATAACTGTTAACCAGTAATCATCTTCCAATATTTAACTTCATGCTTCACTTGTAAACATGCACACACAGGAGCAGCCAAAGAGATCCAGCAAAGACTTCAGAACTCTGTGTCATGGCAGACTCAAATCAACTTCCAGATACCATAACCAAGAAATCAGAGGGGTTTCAGTCACTGCTAACTATATTAAATCTTAACACCTTACCATGTTATATATGCATTCTCCCCCAGAAACTATTACATCTGAGATTTGTATTTTAAATATAAAAAAGAAAACCAAACCAACATCTAAACACTTTCAGGTTTTTGAACAATGTCACTAACAGCAATGAAGATTTCATTAGTTCAAGGTATTCTAGAATAAATAATGCAGATAAGAACCAGCTGCATATTATTTGTATTCCAACATGTTTAATTATATTCTATTAAGATATCTGCGCGAATCACAAAACCAATTAGCTCTAATTAAGATACAGGCAACCTAACAATAACAATTTAAGTTCTGAGGCATGTGTGAAAATTCAAATCTGAACAAAGTTATCTCAAATATTCTCAATAAAGAAACACTTTCTCCCTCTTCAGGAGAGTATTTTAAGTTCTGGCATGCATGAAAAAGCTGTTTTGTAATTTGTTTTTCAAAGCAATGAAGAGCTATGTCAAAGTTTTAATACAGAGTTCAATTTTTGGATATTTCTAAGTGCCCTGTTAGCCATGTAATCTAACAGTTAAGAGCCAAAATCTTTACTAATTTCCATATTTAAAATACCATGCATTTTTAAAGTAAAAAAAAAAGAAAGAAGGAACATCCTCCTTTTTGCCTCCTACCAAAAAAAAAGCCCCCCAAACAAAAAACCTAAACAAAACAAAACCCAGAAACCCCACAACACAAAACCAACCCAAACACACCCAGAAGAAATAAACCCAACTGAAAACAAGGGCCCTGAGCTCAGCTGGTCAGAATAGCAGTGCCCACCTGAACTGCCTTGTTCACTGTCCGCATGGTTCAGATCACTGACTCCTGCCACGCCTCTGCCAGAGCTGGTCCCCACTGAGTCACAGACAAGCCTCACCAAGACTTGCAGACTCGTAAGACTACAAGTTGCCCTTTATTGTCACGGAAATTCAGGAAGGCCAGAACCTGCCCCAGGTCACTGACTGCAGTGGTGTGAAAGGCTTTTCAGGTACAGCCCTGACAGGCACACAGAAACCCGGGAAAGGGATGGACACAAGAGAGGCTGAAAAAATTACTTATACCATCAATTAATGTAAAACTAGGCTAAAAAACCCCAAACAAACAAAAAATACTTTCAGGAAAACAAAACACATCTCAGGGGTGAGACACACAAGTCAGGCCTGTGCTCTTCAGACAGTAACTGCTCCTAATACACCAGGGGGAACCCCAGCTGGCTTAAGAGTGTGTGGTGACTGTCCCTCAGCTCCAGGGGCTGAGCCTGCAACGACTGTCCCTCAGCTCTACAGGTGACCCAGCTGTGACTGTCCCTGCAGTGACTGTCCCTCAGCTCTAAGGGCTGAGCCTGCAGTGACTCTCCCTCAGCTCTACAGGTGACCCAGCAGTGACTGTCCCTGCAGTGACTGTCCCTCAGCTCTACAGGTGACCCAGCAG
>JAWWEU010000163.1:282219-319529 GCA_035583155.1 Acropternis orthonyx
CCAGAGAGGGGGTGGATTCACCATCCCTGGAGGTTTTTAAACTGAGATTGGACGTGGCACTGAGTGCCATGATCTAGTAAACAGACGAGAGTTTGAACGAACGATCTCTGAGGTCTTTTCCAACCCAATCGATTCTATGATTCTATGAGTGAGGGCGGTGAAAGGCGGTGAGTGAAAGGCGGTGAGTGAGAGGCGGTGAGGGGCGGTGAGGGCGGTGGGGGGCGGTGAGGGCGGTGGGGGGCGGTGAGGGCGATGAGTGAGGGCGGTGAGGGGCGGCAAGGGCGGCGGTGAGGGCGGAGGGCGGGAGAGTCGCCGTGAGGGACGATGAGGGGAGTGAAGGGGAGGTGAGGGATGAGGGACGGTTCAGAAGTCTTGATTGGATGAGGTAAATCTTACCCTCTTCAATCATTAAGTATCTGCTGGAGACAAGCAAAACATCGGCACTCACATGCCCTCGTTGGAAAAAACAGTGACTTTAACAAATGACATTTTACACAACAAACATAGTTTAAAATTATTATTTTACTATCCATTTTAAAGCCCTGACATATCATCGTTAGCAGTTTGAGTCTTCTGGTCATTACATACTAACACAAGACCTTGTTTTTTCTACATCAGTTATAAAAATTATTGTCCTTCCCTTTTTTCTTAAGAATCTGCTCCAAACTTGTAAACATTAAAAATACCTCACAACACTGCCTATTTCTACGTTATTTTTTGATTTCACCATGCTATTTCTATGTTATTTTATGATTTTACTATCTTCTATTACTAATGCATTACTGATATAATCTACACTGAAAGATCTTTATCTTGGTGATCCTGCTGCCTACACCTTACTGAAGTTGTATTTTTGGCTGTTACAATAACTTACATATCGATCACCTATCATGTCATAAATGGAGGAAGGAAACAGTGTGAGCAAGAAGGATATAAGTGCCAAGGAAGGACAGCAACAAAGCTGCTGGGCAAAGCCACATTAATGGTATAAAACATAGTCCATCATCATCCATAGGTTTTCCAAATCCTTTGGGGTAAAAGGCTGAACTTTGTCAGCTTGAACAAGACATTTGGAAGATCCAGTTGATTTTTTATAAAATTCCTTATTAGTTTAAGCAACTTTCCTTGCACTTCAGTGTACAAAACGGACTTTTAAGTACTGATTATTGCCCTGGGTGCTTAAAGAAGAAACTCAGTCTATAGGCAACGACACAGAAGTGCACAGTGATACTCACAAGCTCTTGTTGTTGACGTAGGAGAAAGAACCCCTTCGAATCAGAGGCAGTTTCAAAACACTCTCAATGTTGCAAAAAATACAAGAAGCCTACCAGTGGCAGGCCTTAACTCTGAAATCCAGCCCAGGGCACTGTTAAGACACAGAGATTTCTCTCTGCTGTAAGGAGTTACATAGCAAAGGAAAAGTTTGAAACTGCCCTTTGTTTCCAGGCCTGTAAGCACTTACTGTCACACTCCAAAACCACAACAATGTAGCCTTTAACAAACTCATCAAACTTATCTATAAGAAGGAGTTATGCTACTTAACCAGAATAAATGTTTCACAGAATTTATTAAAAAAATTCACCTGTCATAATGTTTTAATTATCAGGTATTTAATTACTTCAGCCGAAAGATCCGATTTTATCATTCAGAAAATGTATCCTGAATTTCATTTGCTCTTTGAAAAGCTGTGATATGAAATTAACTCTTTGGCCACAATGAAGTCTCATTGTCTTCAGCAGCACCATAATGTCACCCTTAATTAACACAGAATAGTTGTGAAGTGACATTTGTGTTAAACATATATCTTCAAGGTGAGATCATCAGTGATAAAATATGATACCAATGAGAATGGCATCCAAAACTGCAGTGAACTGAGAAACATCGGTTATTTTTCTTTGTTGCTTAATACAGAAAATGCTTCTCAATAGTTGTAGTAGGTTTCAGTTAAAAATTTCCTGGCATTGGTGGCTCAGACAGATTATTCATGTGTGATTTTACAACATTTCCCTTGTATAGTTCAATGTAATTATTTTCCTTCTTAAACAAGATCCCAACAACTTAGTGACAGAGTGCTAATGAAATATGCAACACTCTGTTTAAATTTCTTCAGTGACATGAAGACACCTGAACAGCTGGCATGTTTTTACTGCCTTAGCTCACACCAAGGAATCTGTCTATTGGAATGCCTGCCAAAGTTGAAGAGAAGTATTTACTGCAAATGACAAAGAACCTGGTTTCAAAGGTAGTGTTCAGCAGTGACTTTTCCTACTATGTATGAAACTTTTTGCATTATTAATACCTAATTCTAAAATAACTCTGCATGAACTATTACTTGGTAAGGTTTTCTGAATCCCATCTGTGGTTTTTATAATCCCAAAGTTCTGGTTCCTTACAATAAAACATAACAGCTGGAAGTATATACAGCTAATCTGCAATTATTCACTTTATAAACTTCTTCACATTTTCATTTTCAATATTTAAATTTGAAAAGAAATCAATTAAGGAATTATCATTTGATATTTACCATCCATGTTGTAAACCATAATGCATCATGTCAAACAGATTTTTCTGGATTACCGCAAACATGTTCTGCTCTGCTGTGCCAAAGCATTTCATCACAAAAATTAGCTCTTTTAGGGTTTCTGAAAGCAGAACATGAAGAAAAAAAATCGTTGGTCTCATGATTTATTTGCAATTCTCTTATTATTGGATCTCAACAATTAAAAATAAAAGGAGAGAGAGAATGTAAAAATAAGATGTGATTAAGTGGAATCAGAAGAAGGGGGAAATTAAGTAAAAAGCATGGATGAGTAAGAAACTGATAGGGATTTACAGCACAACAGCCATCTTTTTGGGTAACTTCTGTTGGCTTGGATTTTTAGAGCAGAAAAAGTGAAAGGATATCCAGTCTAAACCAGATCTATCTGATATTTAATTCTGTATTTATGAGGCTGGAAATAGCTTTGGAATGTAGTCATTTCCTCCATAGAAAAACAACTTATTTTGCAAATATTAAAGTCAATAGTGCTGCATGTCTCTGCCCATAAGCATTTTAGCCTGAAGTGATGATGGCAGTTTTGATTGGGGAAATAAATTCTTTCAGATACAATGATCTGCAGGAGAGATAACAAAAGAAACCTATTCTGACGTACTTGGTCAGCAGTAAGGGCTTTTCATATTCATGTTATTCTGCCTCAACAGGGAAATACTAATTTTTCAGTTTATTTACTTGAGCTGTTTGGATTGGAGAGGTGAAATGTCATTACTTACCACACAAGGCAGTCATGTAACACAGCTTTGCTGTGCTGCCTAAAGCATTAGTAATGACAAGGTTTAGTTCCATTGTACATCTCTTCCAGGAATTCTTGGGAAAAGCACGGGAACTTAGTTTAAATGAGAAGTTGTAAGTTCATGTTGTGGATTTCTTACAATATTAAATACAATTTACTGTTTCTTTTTTATTTTTCTTCCACCCTCTTGACTTCAATACCTCTGTCACTGGGTAATGTCTTTAAACCAGAAGCTGTTGTGAATGAAAACCGTATCTATACATCGTACTTGTTGGAGCACCTTGTTTTTGATAGACAGCCCTCGGCACTACCTCAACAATGCCACAGCACCAGATGAGATTTGTAAACCGAATTTTATGTAATGCTTTTGTTTATTTAGATTTTATTTTTCTATTGGAAATTATTAGGTTGATTTGTCTGGGTGAGAAGAATGAGTGAGAGAATCATCCTTCCATGGTGTTCATCTGCTGCTGGGAATAGATTTCTTTTAATGGTAGTATTCTGTGAACCACTGACTTAAGAATGGAATTGATACTGTAATGGTTCTACGATTTTCAGACTGTGTTTTTTTCCTCTGAGGCAGATGTAGGAAAGCCTGGAGGCAGACACAAGATTTTAACTTCGACAAAGAGACAACAGTCACAGGAAATAGCTGAGTAGTGCTCTGGAACTCTTCATCTTTCCTGATGATTCCTCCTATAGAATCTACGTTCTACAGGCAGGTTATTACCTGATTGCAAAGTTTGAGAAGTCACTTGGCAGGATCAAGAATCAACATGTTCCCAAGCAGACTGTCTGGTCTAATCTGGCTAATGGCTATTAGCATAATTATACACCAGGCACAACCCACATCTAAATCAAGCACTTAGCATGAAGACATATGGAATACTTTCCTCCTGTGTCATGTTTTAATTCAGATCTCTGTTGTTAAAATCTATTGCTCATGACTCTGCAGTATTTTCCCTTTTCCATCTTATCTCCAGTATTGTTTGTTTTCAAATGTCAGAATTACTAGATTGTGGCTACTGATATAACCAATAGTGATTTTACATCTGGTAATTGAATGGTGAAATACTACTGCTGTTTTCTTAAGATCAGTGACAGACAGGCAATAACTTTTTCAATTGAGTTAATAGAGTTGGTTTGAGATGCTGCAGGAGCCTGATGGAGACAACAAAAATTCTGGCAGAAGTATATGGCTTATTTTTATTTTCTGCTGCAGGTATATGGCTTATTTTTTATTAATACATGCTTCAGTTCCCCATCTCCGGGGTTTATTTTCTGTTCAAGGTAGTTCAGCACAAAATTAATACAATTAGAGAGAACATTATTGTTAAGTGTCTAAAGCATGGAGAAGACCAATTAGTGAAGGCAGCCATATTTTCTGTGGGTTTTGCATTGTTGTGATTGTTCACTAATGCTTATATTATGCATCTGACAAAACCTGTAGGATTTACATCTGTAAAACTTACCTCTTTCTTGTAGGAAACCTAAGAAGTTCTAGACCTGGTTCTGATCTGGATGCCAGAGAGACTACAAGACTACAAGACTTTCAAAGACTACAAGAGAAAAAGAAGTGTCCAGGCACTGTGTGATAGTGCTGGAAGGTAAAGGGTAATATCATTAAGGAGAAGAATTTTGCTGGCTATTTTTAGTTATAGAATCAATTTTTTTTTTACAGAAGGACTACAAAGTACACCTTTGTCATCATATGTTTTATCCACTGAAGTGTCCTTGTTTAAAAAAGTATTGCTGGGTATTGGAATAAGTGGATTGATTCTAAAGGATTACATTGCAACACCCTGAGCTGCATGGAAACACGGCACAGATTTCGTGAGTCCTGTTGTGTCGTAACAGCAGCCTTTGTTTCATCAAAGGTTAAAAATGAGAATTCACTACATTTTGTTCCTGTTGATTATGGGTTTGGACCTTCACTCCTAGAAGAAGAGACAAATAGTGGGAAGCAAAGGAAAGAAAAATATTTTTTAGTATCTCGCAGTTTGTACATGTTGTGTGCTATTGAACTCCTTGGACCTGGTCAGCTCCAATCACTTGTCATCTCTTGATTTTTCTATGCAATCACAGAAAAGCAACCTTTTGTGTCAGAGTGAGGAGCCACTAGAGGTACATGGCAGCTAGAACTTCATATTGCACCTGTTCGTGAACAAGATACGTACCTTTTTCTTGGGGGAGTGGATATAAACTGTTTCAAACTCTCCAGTAAGTGCCGTTGGAATAGCAGCTTTCTGAAACAGCTGTGATGGCGGGATACTCCTTGGAAGCATGTCAGTGAGCTGGGAAGGGCTGTGAGCAACACCTCACATTTCAGCTGACCACATGAAGTTGCATGCCCTCGTTCTGTGGTAGCAGTCCCCGTATCTCGAAATAATGTGTAGGAGTTGAATCGACTCTTCATGTGGTTTGAGTAGAAATAAATGCTTTGAACATAGAAAGAGAACCAAGCCCTCAGTCTGACGTATGAATGCCAGTGTTCAGTGATTGAATGCGCAGGTGCCTGTGATGGTATCTCTGAAGAAAGTGTTGCATTCTCCTTTTAAAACTCCATAATGTGTACCTGTTCCCATATTTGTCCTCACAGTCCCCTATAGAGCTTAGATGTGATTAATTCCTCAATTTTCTTCTTCAGTTTCACTCTCTTTTTTTTTTTTTTCAAACTGACAAGGGAAATGGCTGTCTTAACTGTTTGCATGAGCTATGTCACTGAAGATTTAATGTGCAGAGTCATAGCATGCTCATTGGCAAAGTATTTTAGCACTCATAATCATCATTCTTTGAACTACTAAATCCTTTTGCTATAGGGAAAGAATCTATTTTAAAATATTTGCAGTGTCAGAGTTCACAGTGGAAGAGCAAATGCTTAGTCCTTAGCAGGGCCCATTTCAGTAGAAATAGGGATAAAAAATGTTGATCTTTTTGCCCACAATATTACTTTTTAACTGTTCTCTAACACTGGTATGAAGTTTTGTGTACCTGCACATTCCAGTCTGAGGACTTGTGTGACCTCTCTAGGATGTACAGACATTGCCTTGAAATTTGGTAGTGAGAACACATCTAGGAAGAGCAAGAAGCTCGATTACTCACTGGAGTGTTTAACTAGCTTCCTGGAGAGATTTTGCAGCATCCCCCAAGTCCCATATTGATAAAGCTGTGTGTTTAACAATAAACAAAGTAGAGCAAAGCCTTCCTTCCCAAACTCTGTGGGCCTTTTGGATTACTGAGTCCATGTGAGGTGTTTCAGAGAAGTGTGTTGTCATGACAGTGTTTCCAGTGACAGGCAATACAAGTTACCAGCACGTGCTGTGCTTCATTCCAGTGCTCCTTCCTTCAGTGCAAGGCACAACAATCCGATGTAACTGTTACCAGTCTGAGGTTCTTAAATATCCTTTGTATGCCATGAGCTCCCCTGCCAGACAATTGCTTTACTGAGTGAAAGTTGAAACACGTTAATATCATTAGATAAATTAAATCAGTGTAAATTCAGGGTTAGTCTGAGCTGAATGTTGTCTAATATGCTTTTTCCTTATCTCATGAACTTTAGTTACTCTCTTGAGTGGAACATAGGAGTAACCCCCCGTTCTGCAGTTCCCGGCTGACCTTTGTCACAGCCCAGTGAACACGCCCTCACCCTGTGCACTGTGGTGCAGCTGTGCATGCAGAGCAGGGTGTGGAGGCTGCAGCACAGGGAGTCTCTGCAACTTGCTCTCATTGCAGCAGCATTGTGTTTCTCAGGCACAGATCCTCAGTCCTGCACATTATTTCTGACTCTGTCTTACTTCTCAGTGCTTATACTTCAGTTATTTTCATCTTAACTTCTTGCTTTTGAGGGATAAGTACAATTTACGAGGCCCAGTCCTGTCCAGCAAAGGGAAGTGGAGGACCAGTTCTAAATGGATTGTGTCAGGTTGGCGTATGTAACACATGGGACATTCTTTCATAGCTTTTATTTTTTTACTTTGTTTATTTAAATTAGTTGCATATGACTTGGTTTCAGCAGAGCCTGCTGTTGCCTGTTCTGGAGGGATACTTGAATATATAGCCTGTTGTCCACCTCATGTACATTTGTATGTGTGGGATGGATGGTACATTATTATGAACATACCTTTCCTAATCTCCATTTGAATAGCAAAATAATTGATATTAGAACCTGATATCAACAGCACACGAGGCTTACTTACTATAATAAACTATTGCAGAATTTGAATTTAAGCAGAGGGTCTAGTGCAGAAGTAGCAAGTCAGCTTAAAGCAGAGGGAGGCACCCACTGTTATACATGAGAGTCATTGACCTCAGTCAATGCTTTTTGCAGAACAAGTAATATATTCTAGTTGCATTTGCTGATACAGTACAAATGTCTTATGTCCTATGTGCATTATTTTTTTAGAAAGTGATGCACCCATATGAAACTCAGCATTTGCTCTCAGTCCAGATGTGAGTCATTGCACGGGAGATGTGAGCATTCAGGGTGCTCTAAGCCATGGAAGAATGAAAAAAATACACTTCCAGAAACTTATATGGAGAATGCAACTGTTCCATAAGAGGGAGTAAAATTAAATTATACTGAAATCTCACCAAGCATAAAGTTACTTTTTAAGTAAACTTATTAAACCTATGCAGAACTAGGAAAATATAACTAATCCTTACCCTTCAAACACCCATCTTCACAGCACACAAGGTTAAGCAAAAAAGAAAGCATGACTGGTTTTCTGTGTTTCTTCCTCTGTAGGGCTTTACTTTCTAGAGATTGAAAGATGTCTTCTTTCACTGAAGTGCCTGATGTTTGTGTCTTCCTACCATACACACTCCATCTGCTGAAGGAGCCTGTAGAAGTCTCACAGATGTAGTGCTCTGGCTGCACAGAACCAGATCAGAAATGTTTTCTTAGGGCTTATCTAAAAGCCCTCTAGAAAGTTCCAGTAATACATCTTAAGCATACCTCATCAGGTTCTGTGAAAATAGCACAGCTAAGATGATTGCACTAGCATGTAATTATCAGCTCTACTCTTAATTAAAATGCTATAAAGGAAGCTAAGTAAATAATACTTTTTTTTTTGACAGGCTGAAAAACCTACTAAGAGCCAAAAGAAATCTCTGTATTTTTTTTTTAAATACATGCATTTTAAACTGGTGAATGCTCTAAGTTTTGCACTTCTCAACACAAATATTTAGAATCTTTAATAAAGGAACTCGCAAAATATCACTTTGATGCTAATTGTGAGAAAATGAAGAACCTTGCTGCTGATCTCTGCCTTCCAGGCAGGCTGTCACTTCTCCCCCCACGGCAGTGTTTGGTGCGGTTGCCAAGAGGGACAGTCAGCAGTGAGTGCTTCCCTCACCTCTGCCAGAAACGAGTCTCTTCTGTACTGTGTGCCTGGGAAGGTTCCTCATCCCTCTCATCCATCCTTGCCCATGACAAACTTCCCAGGGGGTCTCAAAGTGACAGCTTTTCCCAAGTCCTTTACCTGCTGTTGTTTTCTGTTGCAGGAATTTTCCTTGTGGCTACAAAGTCCTGTTTTGCCTTGTTTTTCAAGAAGTTCATTAATGTTTATGTTACCTTTTGTGTTAGTCTCCTGTACAGTAACTCAGACACAGAATGCATATGAGCACCATCCTTGGCTGAGATAGGTTTTCAGTCTGTTTGCTCAATAGAAAAACTCTGTAGCCTTTTCCCTGTGTTCACAATCCTTCTCATGGCTAAATCTGGTTTTCCACAGAACTCATCTCTGCTCCTACGGAGCTCATCCACATGTTTCTTCTCTTGCTGCTTTGTGAGGTTGGGTTTGGCCATGAAGGTTTTCCTTCCCTTGGCAATTCCCCCCATTCCCTGGGCCTGCTCTGATGCTGTCATGCCACAGCTGGGTGTTGTCACTGGAGCTCTGTGCCCCTCTGTATGTGTCTAGCATTAGTATCCTGGAATGCATCCTAGATCTTTGTGCCACTCTGAGCCTACATGAGACACTAAGGCAGTGCAAGGCTGCAGCACTTGTGTTCCGCTGCAGTTTCAGCCATACCCAGTGTAGGCAGAGCTGCTGACTGACCTCAGGCCACAGCTGAGCAGACCAAGCACTGGTGGTTAAACATAGGAGATGCAGCACCTGATTCTCTTCAAGAGAACTAATGGAAGTCAAAAAATCTCATGAATATTGCCCTGAAACAAAACCTTTCATCTGTCCTTTTATGTAGACTCCTTGTCTGTAACTGGAGCAGTTCACCAGAAATGCAGGTCAGACTGTTACAAACATTCCTGTGTGACCCACATGGCCTGCCTTGTTCACAACGGACACTTCTCATTCAGGCAGCAGTAATGACCAAAACCAAACAAAATCAAAAGCATCTTTTAGGCACCAGGATTCTTTGGAGCCTATTTAAATAATAGTCCTGATTCACTTAGGATTCACCTCGGTTTATAGCACGCTGTATTCAGGTTTTTTACAGGACAGTTAGCCATGGACATGTTACTTTCCCATGTTCTCTGGCATTTAGTGAGCAGAAGTGTTTCCCTGAGGCCAGTGCTCCTCTCAGCTGTCCCAACAAGGGAGTCACTCACACAGGAGGACATGTCAAGGCTGCTGGGGAGTCTCACCATACAACCCCAGCCCTTCTGATCCAAATCGTATTTAACTCCTGGCTTTTGAAGTCTAATTCCTCTCTTTTTTTTCACCGTATTTGCAATTACTAGAAAGGTGGAATCAAAGCAGTGAGTTTCCCAGGATGCTGTTACTACCTATCTTCCAAATTAGCATCACCTTCTCCTAAGGACATTTCCTTTTTTGAAGTTAACAATTTTTATCTTTCTCAGTGAAGTATCAACCTGAGCACCAAATGTGAACGCAACACATTTTAAATGCATTCAGCTTAAATTTATGATGATGACATTTTGAAGCAGGCCCAAAAGTCAGACTCCACTGTGAAAGCGAGTAGGGAAAGGACACTGTGCCCTGTTTCTTCCCCACTTCCAGTCTGGAACTGCACAAGAAGGGAAACCAACCATCAAATGTACAGTACAGATCATTTGAATCAGTGTAGCACTAAGACATCATGCGTAAAAATACATAAATAAATGAGACCAATAAACCCAAAAGTAACATAATGAAATATAGGTATATATACACACACACATATATGTATGTATATTCTACAGCAGAAAAGAACCAAATTGGGTATGCTGTCCCAAAACTTGCTGGTTTTGATCTTGATGAAACTGTCTCACAGGAGAAGCAAAAATCATTCCCTCATCCAGCTGTTGTGTTGAAATGACTGCCTCTTTTCTAGCAGATTCAAAGGAGCAAGGAACAACAGACTGTGACCCTTCCTATCTATTATTTTATTACCTGGAGCTAATTCAAATCTTTCTGGGACAGGGAACTGCCGAGTAAGTCTGTTTGGCTCAGGGTGCTTCCCACCTTCAGCAGGCTGTGGCCAGCACAGCTCAGCAGTGACTGACAGTGCTGTGTGCCACAGTCGGCTCCTGGCAGAAGGGAGTTAACAGCAGTGCTGAAAGGTCAGTAGAGAAATTTCTGTTTCAAGAAACAAACTCAAAGTTGGGTAAATGGAATATGTTTTCCATCTGAAAGGAAAAGAAGAAAGTCTTCTAGGAAAGAAAAGGCACCATCTGCACAGCACCAGCCCTCAATCACAGGCAGTGAACGTGGGACCAGCACTGCTGCTCTCTGCTCTCACTGCTGCCCACCCCTGCTTCTCCTTTCCTTTCCCAGCCAGCGGCTGAAGCAGCCCAGCCTGTGGAAGAAAAGGGAATCTGCCATGTCACCCAAACCTGGAGCCTTCTGCTCACCTGTTCTCATGTCACTGGTGCCATCAGGATACTGGGAACACCGGAAACCCAAGGGAAGTGCAGTGATAGGGAGCAGTAATGGTGGTTACAGACAGTATGGAGGTAACAGACTGTACAGCACAAGGAGAGTTTGTGACCTAGGTACTTAAATAATCAAACATTTTTATTGGAAAGAAACCCAAGCAGAATGTAGTCAAAATGGAGACAATTTCTATGACAGCAAGGTGACCTTCATTTCCTTAGGGAGAGGAAGGGGGAGGAGTAGAGGACAATGGAAGGAAAACAGGCTTCAGTTCTGAAATATCTTGGATTGCCCACGTCAAAAATAAAAACAGGAGTCTGGGGAATCCTGGTAGGAAGGTGCAAGATTTAGCACTTTGGACTGCCAGCCTGACACATTCAGGGCATTTCCACTGGAGAGAGCTGGGAAAATGGCCCAAATGTTTTGATATTTAACCTGCTTAAAAACAATTAGAATTCATGTTCATGGTATTTGTTTCTGAGTATCACACACAGAAAATAATAAGAAAAAAATGAACAGGGAACAGCTTTCCATGGATGAGACTTCCATATTTATTGTTATTTCATGTGCATAGAAAATGGCAGTGAAGTTCCTTATGAAATAGGCAGGGAATGGGAGAGGTGTGGATATACTGGACTGGACTTTGTGCTTCAAAATTACATGATTCATTTTTTAAAGTTTGGGCTTTTTTCCTCTTAAAATTCATAACATTTTCTTGGGTTTCTTTTTGTGCATTATGTTTCAAATTCCTTCTCCAATGACACACTGCATTACAAATGGATGGCACTTGAGACCGAGGTGGCATTTCCATATTTACACGCACGCAGAAATGTACACAACGCAGTAGCATACAATCCTGACATTTAGTAATAGCAAGAAAACAGGGGCAGCCAGTGGATTTTTTCTGTACAAACTATCAGACCAAGACTTGTATTCACATAAAAAAAAAAAAGATCAGCTTTAATTTGCTCTGACCTACACACTTTCCAAGTTCATTGTACTCAATTCTCAAACCTTTCATCACATCGCCCACACCCTCACCAGACTACAGGAGCTACAAGTAATGATACCTAACACCTAAACAGAGCAAAACCGTCCCTGCCAGCTTTTCCTCCTGACAATTCCTCACTCAAAAAAAAAATAAAATATCTTCCTTGTTCCTTCTTGTCTTTGACTTTCACATTTCATAACCAAAACAACACGGGCCGTTCCAGTCCTTCTTGAGCCAGACAAGAACCACACTGGGTTTTTCTCTCTGGTGCTACACCCAAGAGTCAGGAGAGCCCGGGTACTGTTCTGCTCGGTAAGAAGATCGTCTGGTGGAATAAAAGTCTACATAATTGGTGGTTGATTTCAGTCCATACTGTGTTGTGTAATCCGAAGTAGCAGGAAAGTGAACTCGGTCGTCGAAGTAGGGGTCCTCGTAGCTGTGTGGGGATTGCAGGTACAACCGGTAGGCATCATAGTTTTTCCTGGTGGTATCTTCTTGGCTGTAGTATAATTGCTGATGCTGCTAGCAAAATGATAGAAAAATAAGCTTTCAAAATATAATTAACAGAGAAAATACTTGTTTCTCAAACTCACACACATTGTAAAGAGCCTTTCCCAAGTGCAGTTACCAGTGACAGTAACACAGGTTTCAAGCCTCCATGAAAAGTACTCAAGGAAATGGTACATTTCCCTGAGCCTGCTGCATGTCTCCTCCTACATCACTGGGAAGGAAGCAACTCTTCAAAAGTACACAACTTCAGACCACAGGTATAGAAGGTACAGAACGTGACCATACCTACCAAACCCACCCAAAGCCCAAATCAAATCAGAAGAGGTCTCAGACCCCACCACAAGGACACGGTGAAACATGACTAAGGAACCAGGCAGGTACCAGCAGCCCTGAGGCAGTGCCAGCACCCCGTGAGCCACAGGCCCCTCCCCTCCTGCTAAGCCACCACACCAGCCCTGGGCTCACCTGCAGCCGTCGGTTCTGTTCTCTCGCTGGTGAGGAATAGGAGCTGATGTAAATTGGGGAAGCTTTGCTGGAACCTGGGAGAAAACAGGTTAAGGCATAAACTTTGGTCTTTATTCTTCTGCCTGTTAAGTCTATTGGATTCTATTTTGCCTATTATGTAGCACCTGAACAATTATATTTGCAGATTTTAGCATCTACTAAATGATACAATGAATAACAGAGTAAAGGCAAATGTTCTCCCTCAGCAGCAGTTACAGTGAAGCCAAGAGGCTTTTTTGTGTTGCTGTTTTTGTTTTACAGATACATAATCTTTAAAACAAGGAATTTCCTTCTCTTTAGTGACTGTCATCTATTGGTTTGTGACTTATGTCATGTAGTAAGAAGGAAAAGGGAGATCAGAGAAAAGATTTTTGTCTTTTGGTATAATTTAATAATTAAAATTTATAACATCATCATCATATAATGTGAATAATACAACAATTTTCTGTGATAGTTTTTTTAAATACAAATTCTAACCACCTCTTACCTCCAGTATGCAAAGGGATCTACTCTGGCCCCAGGGCAGTTTTACAGAGACCAGCAGAGCCAGGTGACATCCTGCCCTGTGCCACAGCAGGGAACACAACCAATGGAAATGGGAAGCAACAGTTGGTACAACCAGCCCACTGGAACTGTCCATGTGTGACTGTGAACTCCTCCCACAAGGAACCTTTCCCCAGTGCACAGTTCCCAGCGGGTCCCTTACCAGTGTAGATGTCTTTATGTGCCATGACATCACCCTGGCTGCTGTAATACTGCATAGAGGGGTGCGTCCTGTCGTACTCGGGCCGGGGCTCTCTGATCCCCAGCAGAGCGGGGGATGAGGACGTGCTGCCAACTGGTGGGAAAAGAGAGGTTCTCAGAACAGATAACAAAAGCCTTTCACACCCCCAGCCTTTCTCACGCCTTCCTGCCCCAGGCGTTCACCACTGGGATGTGGGTAAGGACACAACAGTCAGAGTCGTTCGTGGGTGAACCACATTGGTGACAACTTCCACTGCCTCCCTTGGGCCTGGTCACACTCTGGGGCAGGAAAGCAACACTTCCTAGTAGGAGTTTTTACTAAGTAGTCTTTGAAGTACAAAAGCCTCTGAATATTACATTAGAGCTGCTCATCTACTTCCTACTTGCCATTGGAACAACTGGAGTGACACAGTCGTTCTGCTGATGTATCCTGGGAGAGAAAGTGCCCAGATAGGAATGTGACAGTCGGTATCGGAATCTCCTTTTACACTTGGGTAGAGTCCAGTCAGTTCCCTGACCCTACACCATACTTGCTTCCTTGGTAGTTGAGAGGAACTCTGGCATGAGAGACACAGTAATTTGCTTCTTGGAGGAAAATAAATCCCTCATGGAGTTCTTGTTTTTCAAGTCAGCCATGTCATGAAGGACTGTGTGAGAGTGGTTACTTTTATGTATAGAAGTAATTAAACAAGAGTATTGTAGCAACTGGTCACTGATTTTAGCAGTCATGGTAGGTAGGTGTTTCTTTGTATTAACAGAGATCTGCTCTAGAGAGTCTTTCTTTAGAAGAGTAAATTGCATAAAAAATGCCAAATGAAGACAAAGTAGAAGGCTTCAGGTAGGTTATGTACCAGCCCTCAGAAAGACATAAATCCTAGCACTGAAGACACTAAGGGAACAAAGGGGAAAAATAAGCGAGGAGGAGTCAGAAAAGTAACATTTTTGTATTTGGTTGCTCATCCTAATGGGACATGACATAGTTGGGAATGACAATGGCTCCTCGCTGTGGGTGTGTTGCTGTTTCTGCTGTCAGGTACCCACATCCATGGTGCCCACACAGCGCAGGAGCAGCAGCTCTGGAGAGGGCAATGGTTGGTACGAATGTCCAGCTGTGTAAGCCGAGGATCTCACTGTGCAGGAACAACCCAGGGAACACCCAGAGCACATGAAGAAATACTTGGCTCAAGCACCAAGGGAGACAGCCTGACCTCCATGTTTTAGATGGAATTAGAAGCAACCGGTTACAAAGTTGAGTTAAAAACATGGACAGCAGGTCTCTTTCACCCTCCCTGACTGACCTGACTGCATGACAGGTGACATCTGCTGATTGCCTGTGGATAGAGAAGGGTGGGATTTGAATCTCTCTCGCTCCAGTGTTGATACTGGTGTAATAAAGTGACTTTGATTCCATCCATCCTGCCGAGTGGCAAAAAAGAAAAAAACATCAGAATAAATCACAAGTTATAAATAAATTAGGAGGTTTTGTGGCACCATTTTCCAGCATAGGCTAATTCTGTAATTTACCTTTTTGTAAATGCTCCGAAGGTCTCGGTACTGCCACAACGTGTTGAGGACCTGGGCCGCTGCCTTGACAACCTTCAGTGAGGACCTGGGCAAGGGAAGAATACTGCAGTGTTAGAAAGCCGCTGAATCCCACTGCAGAAGAACAGTGTTCCTGAACTCTGTAACAGCCTGACCTGCTGCTGTGGGGCCAGGCCTGCCCTGCACCACCGGTGTGAGCACAGCGGAGCCAGCAGCCCAGCCAGATCAACCCGACAGCCACTGTCCTCTCCAGCCTGGAGAACACCCTCGTAGTAAGTCCATGTTCTCAGTTCTGTGCTTCACTACTGGAAACTTTGGTTGGGGAAACACTTTTTCACTCTCAGGAGTAAGACAAGGAAACCTGCTCCAGCTATTATCAAAAATAAAACCATGGTATCTTTTAATAGAGAAATAGAGTAAACTGGGAATGGTACTGTAGTAGTGACTGGACATTAAATGCCACAGCACGGACAACTGTGGTAAACACAGGCCTTTTTCCGTCACTGTGGATTCATCCAAATACAGTTTTTGAAAGAAAACACTAAAAAAATGCAGTTGGTAGAGCTAATTAATGAGTAGACACTAAATATGTTCACGAGATTTTAAATTTGTTTAGTGTACTTCATTGCCTCATAAATGTAAGTGCAGATGCAACTTCTCACATTGTCTCCACAGAGCAATGAGGTCATAGAATGGATCACTGCATCCACACCTGCAATGAGCTTGTGTCCCTTGGACATGGAAAGTGTATAAGCTGTGGGTGCTCAAAACACTGCCCACCTCCTTGTGAAACAGACTGTGCTAAAAAACCTGGTGTGGTTAATTCACACTGACCCCCATCTCTGAGAAGAGACCCCTGCCTCTGATCCAGTTTGGGACCAGCATGCAGGGCTGACTGTACCACCAGTGTCCCACTATCCATGGGAAGAGCAGTGACAGCCTGGTCTGTGCAGGAACCCTGCTGGGATGGTTTGTGCCGGCCCTGCTGCGAAGCACAGCGACACTGAGCACATCCCACAGCCACGGGGTCCTGGGCCCTCCTGCTGCCCCACCACACACTCCGATTCCTTAGCTGTCCTGCTCTCAAAGGTTTAATTCCCTCTACACAACCATGATGCCAGCACAGAACTCGTCTCACAGCCCCCTGGAGGCCAGGGCTGCCACACAGGGCAGCCCCCCTCAGCCACAACTGGCCTGGAAATGCCGTTTCAGGGGGATCCCCCTGGCCACATTCTCCTTCCACTGACCAAAGGGCTGCACCAGGTACAATGAACAGCTGCTGGAAGCATCCTGACAAAGGTGCCCACACAGTCTGACTTGGAAGAGCTCCAAGTATTCTATTAATCTTGTAGGTGTTTAAGAGGGGACAGTAACTCTTTCACCCTGAAGAGGCCCCATGACCATGGTTACTGTGGGCAGCTGTAGAAGCCTTCAGAAGCTTTGGATGGAGAACACCCTGCAGAGCACAGTGGTACTGGCTGCCCCCTCCCTCCCAGTGTTATTCCAACTGTCAGCTTCTCACACCCAGACTGCAAAAGCAGATCTTTTTTTCACTCAAAAAACTACTTCCCACATTCTTAAGCACTTTAAATGGAAACAGAACCAGTTCAGGTATGAGCTTTGCTGCTACTTGCCTGTCCCCTCTCCCCTTCGTTATGTTGACCAGCTTCTCGATGCCGCCGGTGTCAGCGAGGGCCTTGGCATTCTCCATGTTCTTGCTGGTGACCTCGTGCAGGGCACAGCAGATCGCGGCCACCGTCTCGTCTGACAGCACGCTTGGCCCATTCCCGCCCGGCAGCCGATTCACCAGGTCCCGCATCGCGTATTTACCTGGGAACACCCCAACAGAGCTGGGTCAGACTCACAGTTTGGGACTTCAGATTGGAAATGGCAGCACTTGGCACAAAACAGCAGCTGAAGGCAGTGAGAAGCAGCACAGGATCAAAACCTGCCAAGAATTTCCATTTTGTACAGAGTCAAGAAAGACCAGAGATCAATTTCTTGATTTTTCTTTTTCCTTTTAGCTTAAAAGTGTGAGAAGCTGCATTTTGCATTAAAACAGGAGTATTTGTAAATAAGAATTACTTTGAGAAAGCAGAATTGTTCAAATTAAAATGCTAGGCTTCTTGATGGAGTGGTGCACATTCCTGGGCTTCCCCTATAGGAGGGTTAAAGGAATCTTTACATTAACCGGGAATTCTTTCTTTTGGATGTTCTTTTAACCTTGTTTGTTACCTGTCAGAGCTCAGCTCTGTCAGAGTCCAGCTGCTGACTGATGCAAGGGATAAGCTGCAGACAAGGGACAGAACTAAAGATCAGATCAGGTGTTTTTTTCCTGTTTTGCTGTTAATTGAATGATTGATTTTATTGAAGATGTGTATTTACACATACCAGTGAATGATGAGGGAGCTTTGCACAAAGCCATTTGCTATCTATCTGTGTAATGTGCCTGAGGGGAAAAAATACCTAAGGAGGAAATTGGCAGGCAAATGGAAACCCCCTGGAAAAATCACCCCCACGATGCTGTCTGCAGCAGCACCCTATCAGTGCCAGTCCTTTAGGAAGTCAGCCACAAGCTGCATATTCCAACATACATTGTTATTGGTTGGAGCCCTCATCTCTCACTTCCTTCAGTGTGACCATGTGAGTCCATTGCTCCTGATCCACACTGGCAGAGAAGCTCCTGAAGAAGATTTCTAGCACAGGTGATGTGTTTTATACAGAGATCAGTTTCAGAGTGTATGTGAAAGCCAGAATTTCTTTCAGAGTTACAGCTTTGACTGGAAGAGGGAAGAGGTGGAGAAACATTCCTGAACTGAAAAGTTCTGTCAGGAATGGAAAAAACATCCTGACGAGAATATCACCCAAGTCTGACCTGCACAGGGCTGGTACTACAGAACAGGAATCTCTCTTTACTAATTCCTCGTGTGTGCAATGTCTGCACTTCAGGAAAACATGCTCTGAACATCCCAGATGGAGAAGCTTCAGAAACAGATAATAAAGTCCTGACCTCCTGAATCTCTCTTTTTGAGAATAATGATCGTCCCCTATCTGTATAAACAGTTGTTATATCCTCATCCCACAGGTTTACACACAGAAAATGCTTCTGTAACAAAAGAGATACTTTTTTTGGATCATGCCATGTGTTAGCAGGGTTCACTGAAGCCACAGCAGCCTGAGGCTGAGGCATGTTCAACATTAAGGAACTGAGGTTCCTTATCAAGGCAGGGAAGATGTTGTTTGAGATGTTCTTAATAGTAGATGAAAAAGGCACAGATGAATGCTTAAAGTGTTAAATACTAGAATTGACAAGCGAGAAATAGTAAATTCTTCTAGCAAGCATGCCTGTTGATGACTTAGTTCAGCAAAGACATACATACTGCTCTATATCTGGGTTTTCCTGGGCATACTTTGCCCGAAGAGGATTTCTTCCCTCTCTTCTTGTCCAATACTGTTAAAGCACTGCTGTAGTGGCAGCAGAGCTCTCCCATCCCTGAGACTGGGTGAGGGACCTGAACCCCCTGAGAAGGTGGGCAGAGCCCCAAGGAAGTTGAGCTGTGTTTTCATCCCATTTGGCACAGAGGGTTTCCTGTCAAGTTTGGCTGAGATGAGGTGACTCCCATCCACCCAAGGTGACCAATGGCAAACTAATATGGCAACACTACTCTGAAAAGCTGCTGCTGTCATGAGGATTCATTTCTGTGACACAGTAATATCTAGTGTGCTGTCCCCATCAGTGGAATCTCATCCTGGGCTTTTCCCACCCACGGCCTGACACCTCGGTGCTCTCCCCAGGACAGTCTGTACGTACCAATAAGCTCCTTGTTCCGGACATCTAATGCCATATTCCTTAAGGCAGTTGCCACAGAGGACACCACTCTGTCGTTGTCCATGCGCAGCAGCTCCACGAGGATGGGCAGCCCCTTCTCCTTCCTGACGGCGGCGCGGATGTAGGCTGCGAACTGACACAGAGCCCGTCACCCCGGACCCGGCACAGCCCCCGAAGGGACCTCGCACCACGCCGGAATTCTCAAGCGTGTTCGGGGACATTGCCAATCAAAGATGGCATGTGCAGTGTGGGCCTTTCCTGTGATTATAAAGGGCTGTCTCTTTGCCATTTTTCACTCATTCCTCTTACAAAGCAATGCTTAAAAAACAGAGAAAATACCAAAAAGAGAACACAGCAGTTTGGGTTTTCTTTGTTAGGGTTTGGAGTTTTTTAGGACCAATTTTATATTGGTCAAACTTAAAAAGACTTAGCTGGCTTGCTGCAAGCAAAGGAAACAATTAAATTTTGCTGGGTTTTTTACTATCTCCATGAGAAATACATGACATTAATAAAATGTTCTCATGTACTACTTTTGTAGCATATTGTATGCAATGGTCAGAATACATGAAAATAAAGCAAATTTATTTGTGCTGGTCTTATTTCAACAGCACCTTGACACCAGAACTCAGTGCTAGAACATGCCAGAAGATTGTTTTGACCCACTATGCACTAAAAAAAAAAAAAAAAAATCTTTTCTGTTTATTTAAAATAAATGGTACCAATTTCAGGGCCAGTTTCCAAAATGCCTCTTCCTGCTCGCCCTCCTTTCCACAGGTCTTCACTGTGAAAACATGACTGCAGCACAGGAGCACTAATGAGAGGGGAATGCTCAGGTGCACACATTCCAAGATCTTATTAGAAAAAGCAGCCAGAGTACAAGGAGGGGAGGAGGAGCAGGAATTCCCATACCTTCCAGTTGCCTGCAGAAAGGTTCTGGAGAGATCCTGCAGAGCCCTCCAGAGTGGCTGGGTTGGAGCTCTCTGCCAGGAGCGTCAGGTACGGCTTCACCACCGACGGGTGCCAGAGCATCTCCACCCCTTTAGGGGACTTGGAAAACCCTGGGATAGGGCCAACGCCGTCCCACTGAGAAAGGAACACAGATTTGTAACCAGACAAAACCTGTATTTTCATTGAGCACAGGATTGTTTTCATCAAGCTATGTCCTCCCCCACCATGAGCCAATCCCCACCTGAGGTATTTGCAGTATAAGGAAAATGCAAACCTGATCCTCCTGGGAAGTTTTTTTTTTCTTCTTCTTTTTCTTTCCCCAGCAGCTTGGCTCTGAATCTTTGCTTGGTGACTCTTTTCCCAGCAAGTCATCCAGTTCATTGATTCCCAGCAGCCGTGCCTGAGGCACCTCCAGCTCCAAGCGGTAGGAAAGGTTCCTCAAGGTGCACACACAATTCTCCACTGTCTGAACCAAACCAGAGAGATGCCTTGTCACCAGTTCTTTCTCACACAGAGATAAACCAAACCTGTCCAGCAGAGGTGAAAAGGCGATGGGAGCACAAGCTCTAAATTCTAATGCTGGGCGCTGGGCAGTGCTTGGGCCATTTCTCTGGGAAAACTGCAATCTCTCTCAAATCTGACAATACTTATAACAGTAGTCTCTGCTATAGTGCCTTATTCTTTAGTAT
The DNA here is from genome assembly GCA_035583155.1 of Acropternis orthonyx. Taxonomy (NCBI): domain Eukaryota; kingdom Metazoa; phylum Chordata; class Aves; order Passeriformes; family Rhinocryptidae; genus Acropternis; species Acropternis orthonyx. The sequence continues at coordinate 303,099 of JAWWEU010000163.1, forward strand.
TCTGAAAACGAAAAGCACAAAGGCTTGTTATTATTGTACTGGGGAAGGACTCCTGCAGCACGGCTGCAGACGAGAAGTGACGCTGTGCCCGGCTGTGCGTCAGGAACCCGCGGCTGGGGGCGAAGCCAGCTGGGCAGGGACAGAGCCCCCGAGATCCCACCCGACACACGGCTCAGCACCACAATGACTGTAGATGGGATGTGCACACACCTTGCTGTCGTAGTCTGAGGTGTTCACACAGGTATGGATCACATAGAGCAGGGAGTCAACCAGCCCTTCGCAGGACCTCATCTGCTTCCGCGCCTCCTCCCCAGCCGAGCTCAGGTTCCTGGAGGTTGGAATAACAAAGGAACATGGTGTATGCAGAGACAGACAATCAGTTATTGGAAAGTTTGCAGAGGGTTTTCATGTAGCTGATTGGTAATTAATTGGTCAGCAACTTGGTAATTTTCATATTTTTTAATAGGAAAATGAAGAACAATTGGAAAAGCTGCCTAAATGATGGAATTCTGTAATTTATAGAATAAAACAACTCTTCTGTTTTTAAAATTACAGTATAAAACGGACTTGGATAACATGACTAGTCTTTCAAAGAGAGTCTTCTGGAAGAGCAGATACCTCAGACATCCTGTCGTATTGCGCAGAACGAGGGAAGTCTGGAATTTAATTTTATGATCATCATCAAAGGAGGAGCTGTTCCATCCTGAGTGGGGCACTATCACAGTGTTTGTCAGCGTGGACAAAGCGTCTCTAATGATTGTCATCTTCACAGCATCACACGAAGACAAGTTCCAGAGAACCCCTTAGGAGAGATTTCCATTGCAGTAAAGTCAGCAGAGACTTGACAAACAAACATGAAGCAACATTCAAACTTAAAAGACATCACTTTAAATATGTGATATGATTCTAGAACAGGCAGAACCTGGAGAGCCAGCATCCAAAAAGGAGGAAAACAAAGTGGAACAGTGGAGGAGGGTATGGTTTTGGTTTGTGTTTGAAATGGCCTGGCCTGACAATCCTGCTCCCTCACACCATATGCCAGGATATCAGGTACTGAAGAGCAGAGCGGATGTAAAACACTTTCTTCCTGGAAACAACAGCAACAAGTCCAGAGCGTGTTCCAGTGACCTATCAGCCAAATGGAACTCCCATCCGCCTTTTATCCTCAGGCAGAAATCCCTATTTCCTTGCCCTGGACAGTCTCTGTGCATGACATTCAGATATGAAGGTATGAGACCTCACATAAACCACCAGCAGAATGGTATATGCAAACAACACGATAAACACAGCACTGAATCCTCTTTTTCGTCATGAAACACAGCTTAAAGTTCATCCAAAATCTCAGTAGGTACTGACCTTACCCAAAGTATTTCCCTCACACACAGCACTTTCCTGACTGTACAGTGACATGGCCGCACACACTCAGCAAACCCGGCTGGGTAGCAGCTCCTCAGCAGCCCCTCAACAGCTGCTCAAACCACTTGGGTTCCCCTTTGACTAGATCTTGGACATCCCTTTCCTCAGAAATAAATTGAGGGGACCAGGCAGCAAATGCTAAAGGAGTTAACAAAACCAGAAATTTATAAGATAGCAAAAGTTTTTAATACAACCCCACAAAACCAAGAAAGACAAATCTTTGCACGAGACACCTTGTCATCTTCTCTTCAGGAAAGTAATTAAGGTGCTCCATGGGGGGTTACAGACATGAGGATATTTGCTGATTGATTTTGTCTTGAGTTCTGGTTACAGCAGCTGAAGTTCTCCCTGTGTCCCACAGGGGTTCCTAGAGCTCCTGCTCTCAGGAACACAAAGGTAGTGCAGCCCCATCACAGAGCTGGCTAAAGAGTGGATGTAAAAAACCACTTCCACAGAAATGGCATCTGCAAAAATAGTCCTGTAAGACAGTTTTCTGGACATGATTAAACTACATGCAAAACTCTTCTCTAAACTGAAAAGACCTACCAACAATGAATACCGCACATTTTAAAGTGCTGAGGGATTCTTGATACTTTTAATACCATCACAGATACATTTTAGAGCCACATTAAACATATTATTTATGATTCTTAACTCCAGGCCCTGTACAGCAAGACTTCAGTAACAAAAGAGAATTGTTTACAAACTGGGAAATTAAAAAAAAAAAAAAAAAGTAAAGAAAATACCCTCTGAAGTTGTTGTGCTGGGGTTTATCACAAAAGTTCCTCCAAGAAGCCCATTACACTTGTGCAAATATTATCTTCTCCATGGGGATTAGCCTGTGAGAAAACCATGGGAGTTCCACTGAGTACCCATGGCCAAACCTGCCCAGAGGATGGACTAGCACGGAGGCAGCTCTGTTGAGTGATTAATGATTTATTTACTGTGTTCAGTATGCGAAGGCGAAAGCTCCCCCAGGACCCTCTGGTAATGTGAGAGAAGCCTTCAGCTGTTCCATCCCGAAGCAGGGCTGTGTGTTACACAGCCCTCCAGTCTTCACCTTAAAATGAGGACACAACCTGATTATTTGTAGGGTGCTTATTTTAAGATAATGGGAACCAAACCCAGTGCTTATTACAAATCAACCCTGAAGGTAAAGGCAGTTGTAATCTGGGAGGTTTCCATTCAAAGGCAAGGGAAGCGGTGTTAGAAACTGCTGCAATGCTGTGTTAAGGTAAGGGTACAGGATAATTTTGGATGCCTCTTTGTTCCTCATGGTTGTGGAGGTACACTTAAAAACAAGCATTTAGCTGCTCTGGAATCATCTGCCAAAGTCCAAAGAGACGGCCTGAAACTGTAGGTACAGGGGGAATCTCCAAAGAGCTATTTTTCAACAGCCATTAACTGCAACTTCCATCACCGTGGAAAGGGTGAACATTCCACACACAAACAGCTCTGGAGCAAGGAGTGCTGAGGCCATTTATCCACCCCAGCAGCTCCCTGCTGGCCCCAGCACCTCTGCATGTGGAAGGAAAGGAGTTTCTGCTCCCCACTTATGTGACATTTGAGTGTGTGTCAATCCAAGTGCCAGCTCCAGCTGCACCCGTGTCCGCCCGACACCCACAGCAGGAAAATCACACACACCATGAGTGCTTGGCACTGGCTGGGGGAGGGAAGAGCCTCCGAGGGGAAGGACAGGTTCAGGAGGGATCAACCAGCATTACCAAGCACAGGTAACTCTTAATGGAGGGAGGAAATCAGCAGCAACAGCACCAGGAAAAAAATAAAATTCAAACCCCAAACCAATCCATAAGCTTTGGAGGAGCCTAAAATGCCACATGAAAATGCTTCTGTAGCTCTAATGAAAAGAGAGCCTTTTTGTGGGTTGGTTTTGTTTGGTTTTTTGCTTGCCCTGTTTTTGTCTGCAATTCTGACCCTTACAGCTCTCAGACACAGGACCATGTTAAAATCACATTTCTGTGAACATTGTCCAAAATAACTCTACTCTGGAAATTAAAATAAGTAATGTTATCAGTTGAGAGCCTTAACTACATGAAAATTTGCAGTTGCTATCACTGACAGAAGGGGTTGGCTTTGTTAGTAGCAATGGTTGAAAATTTTTGCCACAGAATTGAGTTCAGACAAGACAAAGAATTTACCTGAATGTTGGCCTCTAAAGTGACAAGGAGCAAAAACCTTTAACAAGCGCAAATACCCATCTCCAAAGCCTTAGCCAGTCATTTAAATTGATTAGATCATAAGAATGAAAATAAAAACAACATTTAAGGAATCTGTCTGCCTTCTTCAAACTGCAGAAACTTTCCAGGGCATATTTAATATTATCTAGAACAGAAAAAAACCTGAATGTGTGGCTCTTGAATTAAACACTCTAGCAAAAGTATGAAAAAATAACAGAAACATGCCACCCCAGTTTAATTGTAGATAAATTGCTTCTAAATAGCTGAGCTGTACATCCAATGCACCTAAACCACGAGCCCTCAGACCAAGCCATACAGGCTCCTTTGGTGAGCCAGTGCTGCTGGACAAATTCAAAGTAGTTTTCCTCTTCCAATGCATTCCTAATGCCAACTTTTGAAGACTTTTTTTTAAGAAAAAGTATTGTTTCATTTTCAGGTAATGATTATGAAAAGTGAGTTAGCATATTTTAATTTTTGAATACTCTATAGCCATTAACAAGATTACTTGCTTCCCTCTTACACATCCTTGTGGTTCTGCAATTACACTGTCTGTAGTTTTAATGTAACTTTCTATTCAGCTCCCACTTCTTTCTCTCTCTGCATTTTGACGTTGTCATTTCAGTTACTGTTAATTAAATCTAGACTCCAGTATTCCTACTGTTTCTAACTCCTTTAAAATATGTTTGTGCAATTGGACCCTCCCCCAGTACACCTGCTTTTCAAACTTCTCACAATTAACTTTTAAGGCACATTCCCAAATATTTTCTGAGATTAAAAGACTGCTTTTGACTAAACAATTCCTCACTAATGTTATACAAATGAATTCCTGGGAAAAATATCTTTACAGATTGCAAGAAGTTTGTTGTTCTAATTCTACGTATCTGGGAAAATAAAGCTTCCATCTATCTAACTGCATTTTAAAGCAAACTGGATGAATTTCCCTTGCAATGACACCAGATACCCCTTTACCTCTCAAATGCAATTGACACTGCTAGTAACGAAAGTATAACCCAGTCACTGAGGAAGAAAGGCCATCCCTGGAAAACACAAAAGCATTGTACTCCATGAAAAGTGTTGCACTGGACTATCCATTTTGTATGAACTACACCAGCAATGAATAGGGCTAATTTTAACCCAGAAATCCCAGGGAGTGTTTCCTGGGGTGCAGACTGACAGTGGTTTCCCTGTATTTATATTACCTTAGTCTGGGCGCACACACAGCAAATGTGTGGTTTGCTAGTTTAGCTCTGACATAGGTAGATTTTCAATTATTAAACAAATAATCATTGGATCTCTTCCACTTCTTTGTATTGCATTTATAGAAATCTTTTTACAATCCCTGAGCTCTGACAGCCTGCTGTGAGTTCTGCTCCAGCACTGGGCTGTCCCTAACAGAGGGCAATGGCACTGCCTCAGCCAGGAGGGAATCGGGGCAAAACTTTCCATTTTGTTGTGCTGGTTAAAACCCTAAAAATGCGTGTGTTAAAAAGAGTTGCTTATGAATTCTGCAAGATCTTATTTAAAACTGCTGTCAGGACATGATAAAAAACAGCCTGTAATAAAACAAATGTTTGGAGTCAATAAAGAAATACCTGTCCAAGACCTGCTGTGTGTGCAGGAGACTCGTACCAGGGAAAATCCACCCTAAATGGAGCTTTAGTGCGACTTACCTCAGCATTCACTTCTCCCAATGACCCTGTACTCTGTGCTGCTTCAGCTGGCAGCAATCAAGATAAATGTCCAGAAAAACAATTTGCATTGTAGCCCTCTGCCTATGTCCCTTCCATGCTCACCCGTTACCAGCTCCTTGACCTCGGCATCGACCGACTTCCTCAGCAGCCGCAGGAGGGCCGGGATCCCTCCCACATTCTTCATGGCTATTTTATTCTCATCAGTAGACTTCCCATAAACGAGGTTCCTCAGTGCACCACAGGCATTCTTCTGAACTTCCAGGACTCTGTGATCCAGGAGATCCACCAGGTGCTTGATTCCTCCCAGCCTACACACCTGGAAAGTGGAATGTTGGGACCATCAGCACCCACCGATCTCACTCCACAGATGTAAAACACTTTTGTCTTTATGGGACTGATACATCCTGTTCTAATTCCAGAAGAAACAGCTGCTAAACCTTACTGACTTGACTGTTACATGGGACTGAAACTCCTGGGAAACCCCCACCACTGCGAAGACTGAGGGGCATTTTCAGTCACTTGCTGTGTTCAGAGAATTGTTACTGCTTCAGTTTTGTTTCTGAGCAAAGCAGTTTTAAAAGTAATTTCCTATACCTCAGAATATATTTTTAGGGAATAGTAGAAATAAGTGCTGATTACCACTGTGATTGTCACTAGAACATCAAAACTACCACCACCTTTTCATCTGCCTCCCAGCAACAGTGAATTATGTTGGGCTATCTTCTTATAAAAGTTGCACCAGCATTTTATTAACATAAACAAAATTTACACTGAAAAGAACAGATAACACACATAGGATGTGAATGAAAAAGCAAATTTCTTCAGACCAACAGCTCACAGCTGCTCTGTGAAAAGAACAGCTCTTCAAGTGCAAAGTTTCTAGAAATTTCAACAATAACAACCCTAATGTTCACTCAAATGTATCCTTCCCCCACATCATAGTGATATAAACACTGTCCTCTATGTATTTCCAGGGTTGCACCCCTTTCCTTTGCCTGACACTTCTCTCATTCCCTATGCCTTAAAACATATTGATCAAAACAGTGAAAGCCTTCTAGAGCTCCTGGTTGTTCTAGTCTACAGTCATCACCAGGTTACACAAAGCTAGGCTGTAGCAAACAAACTTTACAGTTCTGTTGGGTTACACAACTTGGACATAAAAGACTTCCATAGAATTTCCATGCAGGAAAAATCTGTGTGCAATCTATGTGCAATTACACCCCCCAGGTGCTTCAATATTAGCATCCTTGTGGCACACACAGAAGCACGAGGTCCCAGATACCGTGCTCTGCTGCAACCCAAAGGGCAGAGGCCTGGTGTCCCTGCCCAGTGCCCGTGCCCAGCAGCACACACCTCTGTCTTCACCCGGTTATCCCCGAAGCACAGGTGCTGCAGGTAGGCGGCCGCGTTCGCCTGCACCGACGGGAACTGGTGCTGCAGCATGTGGATCACCTCGGGCAGCTCTGGGTCTCGCCACGCAAACTCCCTGTGTTGGAGAACACAGTGCAGAGAAGGCATTACCCCCAAACACAGGGTATTTACTAAGGGCAAGAACTGGAGCATCTTTTCAGCAATTCCAGTTCTGTTCTGGAGTAACAGGGCAAGGAGAAAAACCAGGTACGTTGGGATAACGACAAGTCACATCACCTCTTGGTCTTCCAACTGGACAAGAACACTATATCCAATGAGCTTCACTTGGCTTGTGAACCACACAAATACAAATATACACTAAAGTTACATCAACTCAAATGCTTCAACCTACATAAATATCCTAAAAGTTAATTATATAAGGCAACTGATGCCCCCTCAACAGTGCTGCTCAGGGGCATCTCTTCCGCAACATTCTCCCAGTGCTCAGTGTTTTTCCCAAGCTGAAGCCAATTAAACCTCAACAAAACCTGCAAACCCTGAAGAGTCATTGTCAGGATCAGATGCAGGAAGTTTGTCTGATTTGAGTTATTCAGGGATTGTAAATTTAAAATTATCAAAATAAAATACCCTTCATTAAACCACCATGATTTTTGTGCAGACCAATCCTAGAAAAGTCATGAAACACAACCATGCCCAATTTACAGATTTAGCAATACAGCCATTAACAATTGCTGGGCAATCTGCCTTCTGTAAAGGAGGACTTGGGGGGATGAAGTAGTAGTATCTCAAGTTTTCCCATGCTCAAAAATCCAAGAAAATAAAATAAAAAGCAAAATATGTTCCAAGAACAGTACTTGAGAAGCTGTTCCAAGGCTAATGTTGGCCTGGCCAGTCAGCTCTCCCCAGGACTCACAGTTACCCAAAGGGGACGCTCAGTTCTGTGCCCACTTTGAACTGCTCAACAACTCAGAGGTTTATTTTTCCATGCTAATGCTAGAAAACCTTAGGGAAAGCTGCCTTTCTAGTAAAACTAGTTGCTTTCCCTCTCATTCCAGAGTGGTGTTTCCCAACAGCCCACTCTGGGGCTGTGTAACACACTCCCCTGGGCCCTGCCACAGCATGGTATGCACATCAGAAACAGGAACAGATTAAATGGAAGGTAAAAACTATTCCACTGGGAGATTAGAAGCTAAGAGGGTGAATCAGCAGTGACAACTGAGTCAGAATTTCTTTAAAGTTCCTTGCTAGGAATGTGAAGCACACCTGTTATAAGCAACTCTTCTTGCAGGCCAGAGCAGACAGGCAGAGTGTTTTTTGGTTTTTTACTTAAAGCTAAGATTATTCTATTAGCATCATTTGGATGAATGTACCACTCATCTGAATGAAATTAATCCAGTCTCTCGATATCTATTAAAGAAATTAAATATATCAATTTCCACCAATAAATAGAACAACAAAATCCATTAAAGCAGTGTTTTTGTTGTCAAGATGGCAGGACAGGCCAGACTGGAGGAACGGCCTGGTACTATGACGCACTGTGGGCAGGACCAGGGATTCAGTGTGAGGCTTCATCTCACCATCTCTGCTCCAGGTTTCCCGGTACCCAGAGTGTCCCTAGGACAGCCCCTGAGGCACAGCTGAGCCCAGTTCCCAAAGGAGCAGCTGCTGCCCCACTTCCTGCTCCCTGTGAGCCAGCAGGACGTGCAATGTGCTTGCACAGCCAAGGAGTGTCTGGGAGCTGCCTCAGTGATCAGCAATCTGAGGAGGGACCAGAATTCCTACCAATCCCAAACCCACACTGAACATACACAGTGCCGTAAGTCCCTCCAAGCTGTGCATGGCCTGGGCTTTGATACTCCCAGGTTCAAATATAAGGTTTCAGTGCACAGTGTCTACAGTAAATGGCAATGACAATATTACCCTTGTCACTGGCCCACACTGTGCACAGACATTTCCAACATCAAACCAGTAATTATTTAAAAAATATGTGTGTTCGCTTTCAAAATGGCACATCTATAAATCATTTCTAAACTTACTTTATTTTGAAATTTAAGCAGGCTGCTCATGAAAAATTCATTCAAATAAATTAGGTCTGTAACTTTTGAATTTTCAAGCCTCAATTCTCATTCATATAATGAGAAAACTCACTACAGTATTACAGGTTACTCTGTAGACTTACTAAAAATATGTGGAATAATCCAGTCAAATCTCACAAAATTTGTTATCATTTCCTGTAATAACTTCTCCAGGAAAACAAGCATGAAAGAAAAACGTAACAGGAGTAAAATGTGTAACAGCTGGTCTCTGTTACTGCAAGGGGCAGCCTGTGTCTGTTACTGTGGCTATAAAGGTGGAGAGATCTGAGTATCTGAATGAGTCATGACTGATTAAGCCATGGAAAACTGTACCACGAGACTTGCCTGGGGTCCTTGTGGATGCTGTCGATGGAGGGGGAGCGCGTGGTGCCACCGTCGGGCGCGGGCAGCGCGCGGCCGTAGCCAGGCTCGGGCAGCCGGAGCGGCACCGCGCGCAGCGGCTCCGCGAACGCCGCGGGCAGCCCGTAGTTGGGTCTTTGGTATGTGAGGGTGCTGCGCTGGCTGGCGGATCGCTGCAGGTTGCCCACGCCTAGGACAGAACAGTGTCAAAACCAACCAGGTAACAAAGGTCTGCTGAACAGAGGGGGCTGTACTTGGTTAGCAGCACAAGCAGGAAAATGGCAGCCTTGAAAACGCGCGCAATGCCCCGTGTTGGAAGCTGTCATCAGATTTCAGGGAGCATTCCCCAGGGTCCCAGGGAAGCTGGAGAGGTTAGTTACAGAATGAAAGGTTTGGTGGGACCAAGCTTGTGCCTCAGTTTGCCTCAAAAAGTATTTAAAGTGCCAACAAGCAGAAATCTGGGTGAAAAGTGTTTTCAAAGATTATAATTATCAATTCACCAACTGCACCAAAAAGGCAAAATAAGTAAACAAAAATTTATATTGTTCACTGTTTATACAACACTTTGCTTTTCACAATTACATGTATGTTTTTCCTAATAAAAGGTAACAAGAAGACCAATCTGAAGATGAAGCTGGGCAGTTCAGGAACAGGAACGTGCATCTTCCTGAGTGAACAGAGCTGTTCTGCTGGCTTTTGTTCTTCCAAGGTAAGTAGTATTAAGTAGACAAGTAAACAAAAAATTCCAATTTCTAGTTATATTTCCTCATTGGCACACCCTGACACACTCCATTTACTGTAGGTTGTAGAAGGCAGGAGAACTGCAAAAACTGGTGCCTCGTTCTGCACTCCATTCTCTTGATATTAGCAAACGTTAAAAAACCACTTCAAGTGTGTGAAAACATGACGTGTGAATTTGCCAGTTCTCTATAAAGTCTTCTAGAGTTACTTAACTAACTCTAATATTTTAAGAGTTTTTTGAAATCACTATACAAATTATTAATCAACCTTAAAGAACAAACTGCACTGCAACATACATTTACCTCTACAGAAAATAAATCCTGATACTAATCTAATGCCTATGCTCTTCATAATACACAAGTAGCAATTCTATGAGATACTGGAGGAATATTTCAGTTCCCATAGACAATCCTTAGCAGTAGCATTACCATTATCCTTTGCTGAGAAGTTGGGTAAAACGGTATTGTTACTATGAAAGATGCAGTAGGTAATTTGAGTGGCAAGCTCTTGTTTTACTGTATTGATGAATAAAAAAGCCATGAACCAACTCAATTCATAAGAGAGTGATGCACAGAGAATGCAAGAGGAAGCAATAAATTCTGCGTGTCATGAAATATGCTTATCTCAGATGTACCTGAGCATGCGATATCAAACAGAACGCACTCTGACCCCAGGCTGCCACTGATATATAGCCCCAAGCATTCCCTGTAAACATCACAAAAGCCTTTAATTCCTGCTGGTTATTTTAAGTCCTTCAAACCTGGCTTTATCTCCATTAACTGATCCCCTCTAGTTCTTCCTTTGCGCTGGCATTACCTATCTCAGCCCTGCTCTCCTCTATCCCTGTGTGCTGTCACCCACCGGAGCCGGTGCGGAACAGGGCGGCCTGGGAGCCGTGGTGCAGCTCAACGGCGCCGTGGCTGGGGCTGTGGAACACGGGGCTGTAGAACGTCCTGCCCTCGTAGATGGGGGTGATGTGCATGTCCGGGGACACCGCCGGGCGCAGCTCCTGCCCCAGCTGGCTGTGCTGGCTCGCGTACGAGCTCCGCAGGCCTGCAACCAAGCACAGGGAAACACGGTCGTCTCCTACGCAAAGTAAGCCAGCTGTCAGCACTGAATCGTTCTTCTTTCAGCCAAGAAAAGGTGTTGGTTATATCTACCGTCATAAAGATTTATTCATTACATTTTTTGCCATTACTAACTGACCCACACTGAAAGACTCACTGACAGAGCAGCATTTCTTTGACAAAAAGACACTGACAACTTGAAGCTTTCCAACTCGATCTTTTGGTAACATTTGCAGTTGAAAGTCTAAACCATTTTATATGACTCAGAATAAAAGCTGAGTCGCATGTGCAGGGCACAGATCCAGCAGTGAATCCCACTGTGACAGAGGGCACAGCCTAAAGAGGGCTGTAACCCTGAAAGTGAAACAGTCTGTAGCAGTAAGAGCAAACATCTGCATGGTAGTGGCAGCAGAGACGTAAGCACATGAATAAAAGTATTCATAAAGGTTTAAATAACCCATGATATGAGTATATATATACAGCTATGCTGCAGCTGGGCTAGATTTTTGTTTGCACCTTGCTAGATATTAGTATTTCATTAAATGTATACGTATAAAGGTATACAGTTTTATCTGCGTTGGCATTACCACTGCAGGCACTAAACCTCTGGCAGCTATCAAAGTAACAGAATATGCAAAATGAACTTTGCAAGGCTGACAAAATGATGGAGATTACAGAACAGCTTCAAAAATACAAAGGAGCAGTGACGTGTAGCCGAAAGTATCCTGCATTCGAGTACTTTTCCCCCCCAAATCACACACCTGCTCTGCCACAGTGTCTGCACAGAAACCTTTGGGCCATCACTAAGAAAGGGTGATGGGAACAGAGAGACTTCACCAGGCAAAGGGGACAGCTGAACCCACACCTCCAGGTGACAGTGCCATCTCCTGGGAAGACACTCACCTCTAACATTATTGTTCTTCCAGAATACACACCCCATGGAAATGGAGACTGCAAGCACAGAAGGAAGAGAGGAGTTGATCATATATCCATCCTCTCTTCCAGTTTGCACCAGGGTTTTCTATAGCTGTGGTTTGTACTCAGTTTTACCCGTGTCTGTACCTGTTACTCACCTGTGAGGCTGTCAGGCCGTGGGGGGACCATCCTCTCATAGATTTCATACTGCTGTCCATACTGGTCAATGTCATGAATTGTCCTCTGCAGCGTCGCTCCCAAGTGCTGTGGAACTGCCGTCATGCCGGAACGCTTTGGGGAGGAGGATCCCAGTTGAGTTTGGGACGGAGAGCCCACTCTGGTTTGCACATCAGTGAGGGTTAGAGGAGAGCCCACTCTGCCCACGGTCTGATACTGGGAGGTGCCACCGTTGGGGTTCGCCTGGCGAGACGTGAGCGAGCCGACGCGCCGCACGGCCGAGGGGGACGCAGGTCTGTGCGCACCATACGGGGATGCTGCCCGCTGCACGGGCAGGGTGGTGGAGGAGTACCCGTGGGAGGCCAGGGATCTCTGCTCAGCGACACTGGGAGAACCATACCCGCTCCCCAGGGACGTCCGCAGTGAACCCCGCGACGGGGACACGCCGGTGCTGACCATGTAGGAGGGAGACTGTGCCCTGGATGGGACCGAACTGACCCGTCTCATGACTCGGTTGGTAGCAGTATTTACTGAAGGCTGTTTAAAAACAAAAACGTTTATGAGTTCCAACATTTAGGTCACACAGTGGATACAGTTCTCCTGTAAGGCTGACAAGTCAGCAGGAAATGCACACAATTTAGTGGTATATACAGGCAGCTGGAGAGCAGCTTTAACCCTAAACATAATCCCTTCAAGTTTTCCCGTAGTGTTTTTTCCTAACCAGTGTTTCATAGTATATAAGATGGCAATTTAACATTAAAAACCTATCTGTTTCTCATTCTCGTTTGGCTTGCTATGTTAATCTACACCTACACTTTCCTTCCTCACTACCTGACCACTTTGAAAACTCATGAGCAGTAATGCAGAGGTCTGGGATAAGCTCATAAAGTTCTGACAATTACTGTCTTGCTATCATTCAATTTAGTGAAAAAGAAGAGAAAAAGTCAGATACATTAAAAGGTACAGGAATACAAACACCACCTTCCTTTAAGCACTACGTTTACATACAGGATAACCTCTAGGAGGTTTTCCCCACTATCACAATGAATTCTCAGTGAGTGATGCTTCCTCAATACCCTGTCAGCAGTGTACTCTGCAGTTAGAAGTCCTCAAAAGTGTTAGCTCATTTCAGCTCCTGTGAATGACCCAGATCACATGTGTGTTCATCCCAGCAAACAAGCCTGTCTGCCACAAGCTATTTCAGCTTTTGAACCCAAGAAAGTGTTAAACAAACCTGTCATTTCATGTCATTAACTCCAGCCCACACAAGGGAGGCCCAGCTATGCAGCTGCTGTCTCTAAGCCCCACTGGAGCCCATGCACAGCCAGAGGTGCAGTGACTGGTCAGGGTACCTGGACTGATGTCTGCCCTTCGGCGCGGGAGCTCCTCACCACATGGTTGTTGGTGGGTCCAACAAGGGAATGCTGCTGTCTGAGCTCTGACTTGCTGAAGTTTTGGCTGTTATGGAAACTGCTTATTTCCTGGTAACCACTGTCAGAATAAGAATTCATTTGTGTTGAACTTCTTGAGTTACCCACAGACCCTGTAGATATGAAGCCAGCATAAGAATAAAAGCATCTATCAACTTCACAAAATCTTATATAAATTTGTTATTTGTTGCATTCATAACTGTATTACATTTTTATACCATCACTACAGAAATGTATTCTAATATTTAAAGTGCACACAACAGACCCTCACTTTCATGAAGAGATGTCTGCTCTGGTGAGTAGAGGGTCCCTTGCTCTGCTTCTGTCCTAATGTCATAGGCATTGGTGTGAACACCTTCTGACACCTGGGGTTTGCTGACACTGGTGGGTGGAGGATCTGAAAGAATAAATTAATCAGATAAATCTAATGTTTCATATGCAAGTTTTCTCCAAACTGAATCATCGTAATTTTCTCAGACATACTAACAAAGGGCTTACTCCCAACAGAAACAGTTCACTGGCAGACAGGTGTTTTCTCTCAAACTCAAAAAAAAGAAGGTTAATATAAGTATCAGAGAATTTTGTTTCCTGAGGTTCTGATGTAGTTCTACAATTGTAATTTTTCAAATAGATGTTCTAACCTATTTTAATGAAAAATTAATTGATTACCTAGTAGGTCTGCTTTGCAGAGTAGAAACACTGTGCAACTGTGCTGCTGTGCCCAGAGGACAGCTACCCTTGTCTTAAGGGCCTGTAATCAACACCTCCAGACATAAAAGGCTGAGTTCAATTTCATCCCTGTTTGTGTACTACCAACCGCAGTTGCTGCAAATTTTATATATATTTTTTACTTCACGTACTAGTATCTAAATATTTACTTCTCAGCAACTCAGCTAGCTTCAGTTGTAAGAATGTCAGCTGAACTGTACAGACACAGGACAGTGTCATAAGGAAAAGCAAAGGAGACATGGCAATGGTCTTATGAAGAAAGGAAAGAGTTAAACAGAGTCTGGGGAGAAAAGGGACAAAGATGAGGACGCTGAACCAACATTATTTTGACAAAAATATTAAGCATTCAATTGCCATAATGTTACGTAGGCAGCAGAGATGCAGCACAGAATAACAGAATCAATAAGGCTGGAAAAGCCCTCTGAGACCATCAAGTCCAACCATCCCCCAGCACTGCCAAGGCCACCCCTAACCCATGTCCCCAGGTGCCACATCCACATGGCTGTTAAATCCCTCCGGGATGGGGACTCCACCACTGCCCTGGGCAGCTGTGCCAGGGACGGACAGCCCTTTACAGGAGGGAATTTTCCCAACATCCAACCTGAACCTCCCCAAGGAAGTGGAGTAGGCAATGGAGGCTACACCAGAAATGTAAATTCTTGATGTAGAAATTCCTGAATAACCCAAAGGAAAGGTGCCAAGGGGCACCAGCCCAGTCCCAAGGGCTGCTTGGTGCCAGGAGTTGTGGGCTCTGGGCAGCAATTCCTGCTGCAAAGAAATCCTCTGGATTTTACCAGTAGCTGGACACAAAATGCTGGTGTCTCACTATCTGCACAATGAGCTATAATGTACCATTCATAATAAAAAGTTGTTCAGTAATTGCTATTATGAGGAATGTTTGAACACGATTTGTATTAAAAAAATACATTAAAAAAAATTAAAATCAATCAATCTTAGAAATTCCAGGCTATCAGCACAGTTATTTATCAGTAGTAACATTCGTAGGTAAAAACCAGCTTGTAAAATTTGATGCTAATTAATTTACTACAATAGGAGTATTATGACCAAATTTAATTAATATTTAATAAGATGTGCTCCCTGAGTTTAATCATCAGTATGCCTAGAAATGATCCAGAGAACCAACACTAAAGAACTCTCTTCACAGCTTGTTGCAGCAGCTCAACACCAGAGGGTAACAGCCACCAGTGGGTATTTCACGTTCTTTGGAATACAACACTTGGGGGACTCAGATATTTACATTAGAATTATACCCAACTTCAATACTTTAATCTTCAGTATTTTTTGTTTAAGGAATCCAAGGCCCTGTTATTTCAGTTACTGGATATTACATGATACTAAATCAATGTCAGACTGACAAATAATCAGTTTGGGGAGAGACACCCAGGAAGAATAAGGTCCAATTGTGCCATGTAGTGCAGATGTGCCTCAGACAAGAGCTCTGAGCCCAACCCTGCTTCCACCACACATTGGTCACCAGGCAAATGTTTTCCCAGGGCTAAAAAATAAAGATTGTTTAGACTGTCTAACAAAGGCCAGAATGCACAATAAATTGTTGTCTTTCTATCTGTCTCCACTACCAGAAATCATGAGGAGTGCCCCGAATAAAATAATAGCCTTTTTATAAGTGGCTGTTGATCTAATATTCTATTTATAAGCATCTGCAAACAACATCATTTTATATTTTTGTGAAAATTCTGTACAATTCTACTGATGCAGAAAGCAATTACAGCTACAGTCACATCTTATCTACCGATGCTTTTGACATGAACCACTATCTACAATCAGAAGAAAGGTGATTTAAGGCACCGTTTTCATCCATTTTTAGTATTTTCAGATTGCAGTTAGTAAAGCAGCATCTAGCAACACTTCTACAAAACAAAGCTCCATAGCGAACTGGGGAATAAAAACTACAATCATGCCACAATCATAACGTAAATGTAAACAGGAAATGAAATGTTGAGCCGGAAATTCTAAGCAAGAAATAGAGGGGGTTTTTTCCAATATGCAATTACTGCTGACAAGGCTTATTTGGGTACAGAGATGTGAGAAATACACATCTAGGTTTGTATTAACACATACAGCATTGAAATAGAATGTTTTGCCATATGTCAAGTGACTGCTTAGCAGAGATGTGCACAGGAGATTTCTAAAGAAAAGAAACACACAAATGAGAGGGGAGAATTAAAGGATAAAATAAAACCATGAGAAGAAGGAAAAGAAGGAAGGAGAGAGGGAGAAGG
>JAWWEU010000163.1:319629-338943 GCA_035583155.1 Acropternis orthonyx
AGAGAAGGAGAGAAGGAGAGAAGGAGAGAAGGAGAGAAGGAGAGAAGGAGAGAAGGAGAGAAGGAGAGAAGGAGAGAAGGAGAGAGACAAAGAGAAAAACAACAGACAAAGAAAAAGTTACAGGAAAATCAGAGGAGGAAACAAAGCAATGGAATGCGGTTGGCTGAGATAAATCAGTAGAACAAGGCCAGAGAGCTGTCAGAAGGAATCTGTACCAGCTGTGAACTGTCATTGGGACACTGCAGAACCAGGGGAAACAATGTGATTAAAAAAACCCCAAAAAACAAAACCCACAAAAACAACATTCACATTGAAAGAATAAGTAAAATCAATTTCTCAATTACTAGACAAAAATTTGACTTCAGTTTCAAACCACTGCTGAAAGAATACCTGAAAAGCACCACCACAATTAGTAAAAGTTAAATGCCAGGACAAGTAGGCTGTTGAGAATTTTAGCTTCAAAGGAAAGGAAAAAAGCTAATGTGTGCCTCAGCTGGTGGAACAGAAACCACAGAAATAAAATCATTCACAAGTTTAGGAGCTTAGTCTCTAAATGAAACAAACTCCAGAAAGAGGATATTTACCTAAAATATCCCAGTGATGGTGACTATGAACGTGCTAGGTTGAACAAGTGCTGGCAGGCAGCGGCCCCGTGAAGCAGCGCCGAGGACAGAGGGATCAGAGGGAACAAACGCGCTGCAGAGCGGGGTTCGTGCAGCTCTCACCGGGCTCCCTGCAGTGCCAGGGGGCATTGCACTGGGCCACTTCGGGGTAATGTGACAAGAGTACACGGTCCAGTTGGAGAAACACCATCCAGAACAACAAGGGACTTGCAGGACCCACGGCCTCTGTGTGTCCTGTGGGGCTCCTACACACGCCCCCTGTCACTCCAGAGCCCACTGTGGTCAGAGAGTGACTCTGCAAGGTCAAATGCTGTAACTGATGCACAAAACCTAACCAGCCCCATGCTCTGACCTGTCAGGAGCAGGAGGGATTACTCCAACAGACAAGGGAATGGCACTTTGAAGATACAGTCCTAGCCATTCCCCCAGTACACTCAGGAGCAGATGTAGCAGTACAAGAAAAGTGCTCCTTTTGGAAAGAAAGTTCATGCTATCCTGAGATACAAAAATAGAAAAAGCACTCTCAGAAAAACCTTCACTTATTAGAGACTTTCTCAGTTCAGTAAGAATAGCTGTAAAAAGAAAAAAAATCAGTTTTCAAGCTTCAAACATGCAGTATTTTTTCATGACCCTTACCAGTCAGGGAGAAGACTCACAAGTAATTTTTAGTTCATTGCAAAGGAAACCCAATACACAAAAAGCCTTGTGCTACAGTCACAGCTCACACAGAAACACAAGGGCACAAAAAGCTGCAGGAAAAGTACCTGCAACTACCTCTAAGTTCAAACACTTTTTGCGGTAACAGAGCAATGTACAAGGGTCTCATGTGTGACAAAGAACATGTTAACATCACGCTTTAGAACAGACACTTGGAAAAGACATGTAGCATTGCTGCTAAACATTCCGTTCAAGTCAAAACAAGCAATGAATGCCAAGAAAATAAAGCTTTTTGGGCTTAAAGCAAATTGTACACATAAAGATAATACCTGAGGATCTCCAAGGAAATGACTTCTCAGTAGAGCTGCAGAAAGAAAAAAAATCATCACAAAAATGAACCATGTGGCTAGTTTGGATTTCTTTTTTATTTTATTTTTAACCAAAGCACAGAAAACCATATAAAGAACCCCACCCAGCAGATACAGTTTCAATAGCCCACGTAAATAACACTCTGCAGTGCTTTACATCTGACAACTGACCCATTGGTTATTGAATTTAATTTTCTGTTAGTCAGTGGGAATTATTCACTGTAACTTACTGCACATCACACCACCAAGCAGCATAACCTGTTTGCTACAGGACAGGTGAAAGAGTATGATTTTTGACACTCAGTTCCTGTTTCAGGTGTCCCAACAGCACAGCACAGTCAGTGAGCACCATCAGCCCGCAGCCAGCAGGCACAGCCAGGGTGTGCCACCAGCACCAAACACACGGCTCAGACAGGAGCACTCACTGCTCAGGGCAGGGTCCAGCCAAGGAGGTCTGTGAGTCACCTCTCTACAGCATTTGGCTGCTACGTGTAAAGTAGTTTAAGAATTGTAAGTCTGTTTCTGTTAATTTTTTTCACTGTTATTTCAGTTTCCAGGTTTTCAGAGAATTCCGATCCTTGGTACAGGACAATCAAACCACTTGACTCACAGCTATACCTTTGAGAGTAAGGAAGTGTCAGGTCTCGCACTGTTCAGGTTAAACAAGACACCTTCAGAAACAACTATGGCACAGTCCGAGCAGGTATTTGATATCAGTGTAAACCTCAACTCCTCCTGCATTTTACCAATGATGATTTTATATCAAAGTATCTTCATCATTTTGTCCTTCCATCAAGCCATGTGCTGTCCTGTGCTCACAGTAGTGATGCTGCACAACCACCTTTGCAGATGAATGCAGAATTCATCCATGCGTTCTTGGCATTAGATAATCTACATATATTTATGGAAAAATGTATTTCCTCACCCTAAATATAAACTACCAAACTTTAAGCATTACATAATTTTTGCAGTTATTATATGTTACTTTTTTCCAAACCGAAAGTTATTTAAAGGAAAAACTGGCAATTCCATCAGATTTTATTATGTCTAAATATCAGCATGAGACTGTAAGTTTGGGAAAGACATATCTCTTTCTACATGATTATTTATTTTACTTCTTTCTACCACATCCACTAATTACACAAAGCTTTAGCACAGCAAGATGAAAACCACTAGATTTATTTTCTAAAATGAAACCTATCATTTAGGACCCTTAGTGGAAACAGGTATTTGTATAAAAGAGTGCTAAACACACATGCTCGCACAGTCAGAAATAGAGTTACAATGAGACTTCAAGAAAAAGAATTCCAATACAGGCTTCGGGTGTCTGAAATCAGTCAACTTCATACTTAGGGCACAACAGAATTTTCACTATTTATTGGCTATTTTTCCCCTTCAGTCTACAATTTTAGTGTCTTTTTGGGTGCTACACTGACTTTTTTGTTTGGAATGCAGATGAAGTACCACAGTTCAATGGACGCGGTGCACAGAGTTCCAAGTGAAGGGCTGTACTCTGATTGAGCCCTCCCACGCTCATCTACCTCCAGAAGTCTCTCTGTGCTCCACTGTACTCCTGAGCTGCTTGTGGAAAGACGGGTGCTCAGACTTAGGCTCTGGCACACCAGGAGGTTCGCAGATATCTGCCCTTTCCCGAAGGACCATCTGGTCCACGCCCAGAAGCAGAAGCCCCTGACGCGATCCCTTTGTGGCGCTGCGACACGACCCGATGCCAGAGCACCAAGTACAACAGGGACGCAGCTACGTCCTGGATCAGGAGGAGAAAAAAGTGCAACTGCACATCATGCAGGGCGTTCAGCTACAGTGGTTTGACCAACTTACCCTCAACAACCAGCAGCTACCTTCCCCCAAACTCACGTACTGTGCCCAAGGGAGCTCTGCCATTCCACTGCAGAGCAAAGGCAGGTGGATTAGTTTAAACTACCTTTAGTGGTACAGTTTAAACTGGGATTTAAACAAGCCCAGATTTTGCATGACCAAGCCTGCTAAGGCGTTTCAGGGAAGAAGGTCATAGCCTCCAGCTAACAGGAGGGAATAAACGGCTGCACATGGAGCTTTCTGAAGCTATTACAAATGTCTCTGCAGCAGATCAGGCTGAGTGAGCATGGCACACAAGGCAGACGGCTCTAAGAAAGGCAGGAGCACCCACAGACACCTGAACTCTGCAGAAAAGGAGCTGTGTTACCGTCACCTGGCTGCTCCACCAGTGCCAAGGCCACCAAATCTCAATTTCTGCACAGCCTTGGCCTAAACTTCATCCAATTCAAATAAAAAGTTAAAACTACTTCATATTTCTAGTATACTGCTATTGAATCTAACCAGTGCACTAACACCAGAATGTTTCTCTAGAGTATTTTGGGGACTGTAGCTACACACCAATGGAAATTCTGTACAACTTCACTGGGTTTTTTTTGCTTGCAAACTGAACTTCATAACTGTTTCAATGGAAGCTTTAAAAAACTTCTACCATTACAAAATCATAAGGAAATTTGTACCCAAACTGGTATTAGATTAAAAAGAATTTGTATAAAATGGAATTAAGTTTTGTTATTGAAAGCTGAGTTCTGAATGTCAGTTAATCTACACACAGATTCTTTACAGAGTATATTCTTTCCTCTTCACTAAGCAGACTTGCATATAACACGTCATTATTCAGTTAGTCTCACTCATTAATACTCTGGTCCTCTGGATCAAAGAAATATGAAGCCCATTTGACAGATCCTGGGACCTTTGGCCCCAGAACTTTCATGCCACCTGAACACAGAGTTTTACACTCTTCTGCTTTTGCTCTGTTTCTCAGACTTTCTGGAAACCCAGTTCCTCCCCCTGAGCCCACATGGCTCTGTGGTGCTGGCAAAGGTAACACAGGCTGAGCACACACAACTACTTCATGTCACACACACAAGACTATAACCCCAAGCTCATCCCTGCCCAACACACCTGGCTACTTGGACTTCCTTTACTAGTACAGGATATAGGAATGATAAAGGCTGCTCTGACCATGGGTCACATGCAGAAAGCTGCTGCATCAACACTTCAGTTAGTTAAACATTTAACTTGACCCTCATTAAATGGTTTTGGAACAAGTCCAGCATACATCACATACTGACATCATCACCTGATTTTGTCACCTTGCAGGTGAAATGTTTTGAAGTTACCAAGTCCTTCAGCTTTGAGCACTTCATTCCACTAAAAGCCAGCGTGGTCACATACTGCCCTGCCCATGGTGTAGTGCCCTCCCTTCCCAACAATAACATGAGAGATAACCCCCGAGAGCCCACATGAGGGGGACTGCACTTTGGAAAATGCCTAATTTTAGCTTGCTACTATCCTTGAAAAAGAATTAGGTTAATAGAGTACACATTCAGAAATTACACTTTTCTTTCAGAACAGTTGGTATGATGTACAGTTTTCAGTTAGAGAAGATAAATATAAATATTATTAAAGATAAATATTATGACAGTAACACAAATATTTGTTAGTTGGAGATGGAGCATGAACACAAACTCTGCTGAAATCAATCTATGCTTTTTTTTTTTTGACCCTCTACATTTTTTTCATCACTTGTATTTCCTGAGTATCTGGACTGTTTTCTGATGTTTGTTTTGAGGCTTTGTTTCATTTGGGTTTTTGTCATTTGGTTGTTTTTTGATTTTGTCCCTCTCTTAATTTCACACATTTTCTTTGCCATTTCACAGCTTTAGTTCAAAGCTGTCTTAGACACAAAATTGAACCAGTTGCCAATGTGGAAAACATAATAATCTGATAAATGGAACAGATTTTGTAGGAAGTCATTTAGAGAAAAAACACACTAAGGATGACCAGCACTATTTTACATTTTCACATGGCAGCTCTGAAACAAACTCTTTTCAGCTTTGGATTTCCAGGTCAGAGCTGGGGCCAACATCCCTCTCAGTGACACGGCTGTGCCACCCTGCAAAGGCAGAAGTGGCTGGTGGATGTCATGGCCGGCACTGGGCCAGCACCCATGGGCAGGACAGCAAGGCTTCAGCAACACTGACATTTAGGGAAATTCTGATTTCAGATTGCTGATTTTGTTAAGCAGTATGCTATTTTTAAAAAATGATGCAAACACAACTATGATTGCCAGTTCCTAGACTGGACAGTTCAATTCCCAGTGCATCTTTCACAGGTATTACATGACATGAAACAGTTTAAGACTATTATCTTTGCAAGTACACCATAAGGTCAAAAGTATTTCTTTTTAAACAGCACCATTTGAGAGAAAAGCAGTGATTTCCATCACCTACCTTCACTGCTTGGCTATACTGCTGTTGTCATCAAAAAAAGGCAACAGCTGAAAAAATTTAGTCTTATTTATTAAATATTTATAAAATGGTGAAAAGCTGTAAAAAGCTAAAAATATAATTCTGTTGAAAATGTATGTACTTCAGACATATTTCTGTAGTATTTCAGCTCACTGCTTGGCTACGCTTCCATCGTAGGAATACATCTGTGCTGTGAGGCACCGGCAGGAACGGGCTGTTCCCAGGGATCCAGGCTCGCTGCTCAGGCAGAGCTGC
Organism: Acropternis orthonyx; assembly: GCA_035583155.1. Taxonomy (NCBI): domain Eukaryota; kingdom Metazoa; phylum Chordata; class Aves; order Passeriformes; family Rhinocryptidae; genus Acropternis; species Acropternis orthonyx. Next base: position 325,840 of record JAWWEU010000163.1, read on the forward strand.
CAGCCAGGACTCAAGTGCCCATTCAGACTGAATGCATTGTTTTACTTGTCCTTTATCTGCCATTTTAAATATCTACATCAACAACGCATTTACAAGTACATGCAGTATGAAAGGCTTAAAGCTTTGTGTAACTGTAAATTCTTGGTATAGGGAGATTTCTCCAATCAAATGCCATTTACTCAGCTCCATAAACTTGTAATACACATTACAAGCAACTGACAACCAGGAAATCAGTGTAATGAGATTTTGTATTTTTGCTTTTCTTCTTGATACAGCTAAGCAGACATTTTCTCAAGTATTTTAACAACATGAGGCAATTTTCAGTCTTCAACTTTTCTAATAACTACCTTCTTGATTTCACCAATATGCCTCATTCCTCTACTCATTCTGCCAGACTCTGTACCAGGTACCACAGCCATCCCATGTTCCCCAACAAATTAACCAGTGTTGCCACCATGAGCAGATGGGCCTGGGACTCCCTGGCTGACCCAGTCAAGCACTAATGCTTCAGGTGTGAATTCAGAAATCTGTGTCTGGAATACTACACCCAGACGTGGCCACTCATCCTGCCGGATGCTACTTTTCACGGCAGGGACGGGTAGTCAGACGTGCCAGGGACCTGCAGGTGAGCTCCTGCTGTGCCGCGCCGGTAGGCAGCCTCCGGTGTGGTGCTGGTGCAGCTGCAGCGCTGGCCGTGCGAGGGTCTGCGGGTGTCAAGGGGAGTCACTGCCTTTCCCACCTTAGGGCCTTTCTGAGGGTGACAAGAAACACGTGCCACCTGATCCGTCACACCCGCCTGCTGCAGCCTTGGGAGAGCCACAACTCAGCCAACACAGTCACTCTGCCTCTCACGCCCTGCTGAGCTGGAGGTTCTGTGGTCCAGGCTGCTCCTGGGTGAGGCAACAAGTACTGGCATATGCAGCCAAGGTCAGCGTTAAACCAACGCTACTCAACTTAGCAACAGAGCAACTAATCTGTAAGCTACAATTTATTTATTTTTTTCATATTTGATCATCAACAAATTGCATTAAAACCTTCAAATTCGTCAATTCTTTTGGCATTCAAAAGTCTTGGTGGAATTTCAGAAATGCTTACCGTGTGAGTAAACAAAACAAAACTATGGATTTGAGAACTATGACAAGAAACTTCACAAGTTTCACTCATTTTTTATGCAGACATGTAAAGTAAGCACTAACTTTCTGTGGAGTAAGATAAATGATAGCACACCCCAAAAGTCCTCTGATTCTAAAGGTAATTTTTTTTGAGTTTATAATTTGCCATGAAAGTTTGATAACATCAATATATGCAAATCATTACAAATATACCCTTGGAAATGGTGAAGTATTTGACACATCATCAGAATAATCTGAAACCAGTTTCTGTGAGGATAATTGCCCCAAATGAGCTCACTGAGAGCAGTCAGGTCAGGACAAACATGCCCCTGCCTGCTGTGGAATGCCCCTGCAGGGGGAGTGGGCAGAGCTTGGGCTTTCCACACAGCATTGCCCCTCAGGTGGGACAGCAGGCACAGCTTGGGAGAGAAAGACGCATGCCCATGAAATGCAGTGTATGTGCAGTTCACAGGCAGTTTGAGTGCTCCATCACAGACTGCAGCACTGTGCTGAACGCTCTGGAATATTCCCTGCTACTACAGAAACTGCACATGCTATTCCAGTGGGCAGTGGGAAAAGCAGAGAAAATAAACCACCCTTGTGGCTATGAAATACATTCAATCTTACAAAACCCAGAGGACCTCAGGCAGGCACATCATTACTCAAAGTGACTGTCAGAAGTGTTAGAATTTCCTTTATCAGTTCCGGTGATGCTCAAGGGGCTGCATTTTGATGAGTCAGGTGTGCCAGTTACACACTCCTATTGAATTGTGTTCGACAAGCTGCGGTTATCAGTGCAGGACTGTCCCATTGATAAGCAAAAGCCTTCTGGTACCTCCCACACTACTCAGCCTTCTCAAGTCACACAACAGCAACTGAGGAAAAGAACCAGCCAGCTGTGAGAGTCAGGCCGGGCAGTGTGTTCTGTACAGCAGGGCTGAGCCCTGGTACCCATGGCTGTCCACCGGCATCACCATGTGCCCCCACACACCTGGCAGCCCAGAACTGAACCCAAGGGAGCCAGCCATACTGCAGAGGGAATGGCAACAGCAACAGTGCCTCTGTATGGGAGGCTGAACAGTCCAGCAGCTTCGGACAGAAACCTGCACATGGTACAGCATGAAACAATAGCAAGAGGAGGCAACTGAAACCTCACAGTGATTTCCCACTCTGTTATCTCCAGCCTTGTCATGCTTAGCACAGGTAAAGCTATTTAATACTCACATGTGACATTAACTGTGTTATTTCAGGCTCTTAAGAAGTTTGAAAGTGTATGGGATGCCATGAAATATCTTAGGGGTACCCAGTTATAAAAATTAATTATGAGAAGAAACAATTTTAACATGCAAGTAACCTACAGGTACACAAGAATAACACTGTATTGGACTTGAGGGCTGCAGCTGATCAAGTGCTTCATTCTCCCACCCATCACACTACAACTGCTGAGGATCCGCGGTTCAGCTCTTGTTCCCATCCTTCACATCCATCTCGGGAGAGCAAATCAGCTGCTCCTCTGTCCTGGCTGCATTTGCAATGCACTTGTAATACAGGTGGGAACAGATGAACAAGCCTGGCCTAAAGGACCTGTCTTTGTTTTGCTTTGTCCATTTGTACAATGCAACACTCATTTCTCACAATCAGCAGCACCAAAAGGAACTTTGCAGTGAAGTGGGAGTCCTTCAGGTGTCCCCCGGGAGGTGACAGTCCCATCACTGGCAGCAGAGCCACACCAGGGCCAGGGCAGCAGTGGGTAAATCAGGAAACTGCTCTGGCCACTGAGGTCTGAAAACCCTCCAGCTGGACTCTGACATGAAATGCTCCCAAACATTTTAACCACAATAAAGGAGATTAAAGCACTGGCTTTGAAACAAAGAATTGCTGATTTCCTCAGGTACAGAAAACTTGAACAAAGGACAAAAATAAAAAGGTGTTCAACTCTTGTGTTTTACTTCTGCTGGCTTTTTTAGGGGTTGTAATTGTTTCATTGGCGGGGGCAGTATTTTTTCTTTTATAATGGAAGACTCTTCCAACCAACTCTTTCATCTGGCCAGGAGAAACATCACCTTGTTCTCCTTGTTTCTCGAGCAGGCTGTAAGCTGTCCATGATCCATCTCTCAACACTGCATTCAGTTGCCAAGAGTTTTCTCCATGCCCTCTTCATGTTTATTTAATTTCTTGTCAGCTTTAGCAAAACATTTACATCATCCACTTTGGGGAAACACAGGTAACTTCTTATGGCTCTAAATTTTGCTGCTGTATTTGTGTTTCCTGTGAAACTGCTCAAAGAGATTGTTTTCCCTTAAATCTTTCAACAACTCTTCTAACTACACTGGAAGAAACTGTCTGTGAAGAAATGAAAGCCTCTAATTCAAATACAGATTAACTGGTTTTATGCAGCTTCTTACACATCTCTTAAGAGGGATATCCCCCTTACAGAGTAAGTCCAAGCATGAACCAACACCACTCACGTGCCAGAAACATATTGCCTATACCAAGTTTTAAGCCCATGTCCTTCAGTACAAAAGTAATGTAGCATCGCATTCACACCTCAAGTAGTTTGATGTATAATAACACCTGTGTTAGCTGATACACTGGATTTTCAAAATCTATTTTTAAGTAATTGCCTCCTGTTTCTTAAGTTCTTATAGGAACAACTTTCCATTTAACTTGCAGAAATATTTATTATGACCACAGGGGGAAGGAAACATTGCAGACTGATACCCGGGTTTACTGCTGAAGGAATCCAGAAACACACAGTATTTAAGGCAAGAAACACTAATGTTCAGAGCACAGTCTACATTCATGCCAACAGGAGATCTGCTGGAACCCAAAGTGCAGGTAAAAATGGTTCCTAATAACACATGTTATCAAGGCTTTCAGATTCAAGAGCTGCAAAACATTTGACGTGCTTGAGATGAGTGAGTGCACAAACACAATCAGACTTACAAAGATTGTTAAGGAATTAAAATAAATCAGAATACTGATTACAGCTGAAATACTAACAAATGCTTTGCCATAGTTAAGTCATTGCATGGGAAATACATCAGGAATGCTTCATGCTATTTACGTATGCCAACACCACACTTATAAGCAAGATGTTCCCTGAAAACAAATGTAACAATAGACAGTTTCAGAAAAGCTGAATGAAATTGGATAGTTAATTTAGGAGAAAAAAAATTAAATAATTGGATTACTGCATTTGACTAGCACTGTTACTTTGACACAAGTATGTGTATATCTACTGTATTTCTCCTGGGCTCAATCTAAACAGTAAAATTCAACATATTTGGAGAGAAATTAAAGCTTTATATACAATCTATTGAAAATGTAATCAATTATTAGAAGACCCCTTGAAACTGTCCCATAACTCTTTACAGCAAATCTGCATTTTTTTTTATACTTTGGATATTAATGGAGGTGAATAGCTATCAGTGAAAATATACGAAGAGGACAAAAGCACCACTAAAATGCCTTTAACTTATGGGACAAATGAAAGTAAAGTCATCAGGACCTGTACCTTGTGCTGGCGATACTTGGTGACTCTGCTCCAAGCCTACATCTCTCTAGCTGATTAGCCACAATTTGCCTTTCCACTTCCAGTTCTCTGGTAAGTCTTTGAAATTGGAGCTCCTGAAATTTCAAAATAAAAAGAAAAGCATTCTTGACGTTAAAAAAATGGGTGTGAATTAACTCTGAAACAATCACTGATTCATCACAATCATGGTTTTTGCTTTGACTCCTCCTTAGGGGAATAAAATATAAAAGTGGAAATTTAATGGTTCCTTAAATCAGTGATTCATGCAAATATTGATTTATCACCTGTTACAAAAAGAAAAACATGTTTAAGCATTTTAGGATTTTATTCCTCCTGCAGTTAAGGTTTTTGTCTCTCCTTATGTTGCCACAATCTAACAAAGTAAGTGCCTGTAAAGTCAGTCTTCAATTTCATCTATCAACAAGGAAACTGGAAAACAGTGTCCTAACCTTTCCAATCACAAACCTTCACATCCTAAACTATTCTACATTCTGACTTCTGTACTTGGAAACCTTAACATTTATCATTTCAAACTGGCTGAGGGTAGAGATGTGATAATGCACCTTTTCTGAGTTTGGCTTTTGTCACATTTCTTGGTCAAAGGTACCAAACCTCAGCCTTTATAACACACCTATGAAACGTAACACTTCCAGGGCACATGGGACACACCAGTGCTGCACTGAAATCTGGAACCGCTTTCTACGACACTCTGAACTGAGACTGTGTGTCACATCAAGGGATATTGGGAGTGTTTTCACCCACAGTTAGCTTTTATGAACCACGGAAAAAGTTTATCGAGAAATCACATTATTTTTCAAACTGATACTGTAAACTCCCTGAAGTTTAAGTAAACTGTTCAACACTATATAAAAACAGATGAACACCAGTATTTAAGGATCTCATGAAGTAAGTCTTATATACAAGTACAGCACAGAGCACTCCTTTGACTTGACAGATCAAATTACTGATCAGGTTTTCCCTGAGTGTAACTCGTGTAATGGTACTGCAGAGCAGCTCCACGCCTTGCACAGTGCCAGGGGTCACAGCTCTTGCCAGCTGTGCCCTCACACCTCACATCACACGAAACGGTGCTGAACCACCTCCCTGTCATGAACGGCTCTCCCTCCACTCCCTGCAGTTTGTGTGCCTTTTCAGTAAGATGAAGGGTGGTTCAGCAGTGCTCCACAGCTCCCAGCACTCTGCAGGGACCTCTGCTCACAGCTCCAGCCCCGAGGGCTTCTACAGTGCACAGGGGACTCAGAGTAACAACAGGAGACACAGGATAACTGTAGGGAAATGCTACTCTAAACTCAACATTTACTTTGCAGAAGTAGTACTGACAACACAAGGAGAACCCCTCCAAGAACCCTGCAAGAGAAGACTAACTGGCACTCAATCTGATAAGGAAGGCAGCTCTGGGCCAGGGCAAACAGCAGCTGCCCTCCTGGGGAAAGGACCAGATGAGATGACAGGACCAAAACAGCTGCTTCATACAGTCTGACATGAGTTCCCCCCACCAAACCGGCTGTTACACACACAGAGCCTACTGCCCCTCCCAGAGGACACAAGGGATTGTGGACACTTCCAAACGCTCTGGAGAGCTCACTAGCCAAACTGAATAAACCCACCCTAACATGACAAATATTGGCCAGCAAATGTGGTTTTCCACCCAGGACATGGAGCTCTCCCACTGCTGCCCCCATGAGCACCCACAGAGCAGACACCTTTTCTACTATTGTTCTACTTAAGAGAGCAGAGCAGAATACACTAGAGCTATAGGAGGGAGCTGTGGCCCTCAGCCTGCCCCTGGCCATCCCTTTCACAAAGCTGGCATTCCTGCCAAGCCCCAGCATTGGAGAAGCTTGACACAGGGGATGCTCAAATATGAAAGAACATTTCAGACGTGTTCTAAACTTAGATTTTATTAAAAGTTGCTTTTAGACAGAATTCTACAGCTAAACCCTTTTAACTCCAAGACCTGATATGAAGAGCCTCACAAATATGATAACCCAGAGACCACCACAAACTTCATGGGCCTGTGAATGGAATTAAAAGCATGTAGAATATCCACAGGTTTGTATGACACAGAGACCCAGCTGTCACAGTCTGACACCAGGGCTTGGCTTGATTCAGCTTCATGTTATACCACAAGGTTTCACAGGCTCCAGTTAGTTCATTCAGAAAGTTTGTCTTTTGCAGAGAAAATCCTAAAAATTCTATTATGCAAAAAAGTCAAAGAAATTTATAAATGATAGGTTCTTTTCCAGTTCTAAGTTAGAATATAGATGACACATCCATCGAAAAGCTGATTCTCCAGAATGTCATTCACATGCTAGTGGAGAATGCTGTGATTTCAAACAAAAAATCCATTCACATGCTGAAGCTATGCAAGTTTTGGAGCTAATGTCAGCAAGACAAGCTTCTTCCAAAGTAAATGATGGTCTACTCTCCAGCTTGTAACACAAACCTTTAAAATAAACAGGACTGTGCTGTTTGTTTGCAGAAATAATAGAAAACATGTAGCCTATGTTTAAAGCTGTTTCCTGTTCCTTACTTTTAAACCAATATTTAAATAGCAATGTCATGGATGCAAACTCCAAATCTGAACCTATTGTTATTTACTGATCTTTTAATTAGATGAATAAAATAAAACCTATGATAGCCACTACTTGCTTCCATTCAACCAATCTCTATTAATTTGCCTTTTCATTACATACAGAAACATTAGTGAATGCATTATTCTAGAAGACACCTTGTTGCATAACATCTGAAGTAATTGTCTATATAAGTAAAAATCCCTATTTTTTCCCCACACTACAAAAATTCAAAGCCAATTAAAACAAAGAAACTTGTACTTCTATTTTTATTGAGAGTGGAAAAAGTGAATGGAATAAATGGGCAATAGAGCAAGAAATTTTACTTATTTTATTTATCTGATATTTAAAAAGAAAAACTCACTCAGTTCTATCAGAAAACCTGTGCTAAGGAGAAGCAAGAATAAAAAAACCACCAAATCCTGCTCAGCCACTTCTGAAGCACTTGCACTGCTGAGTTTGGACCAACACCATCAGCTATCTACACTGTTCCTCATCCCTCTATTTTGGTGCTGACCAGAAAGCCCACAAACCCCACAGTGACTGAGCAGCAGAGAGGTAAGAGGCCTGCAACTCATCTGCCAGTTTTAAATCACTCTGATGCTTAGGGAAATCTGATGTGCTTTTGCAAGTGCAAGCACAGCAGAAAAAAACAACCCAGCCCTTTTTGTAGTGTATATTCTGGTGTGGGCAGCCTGGGAGTCCAGGGAAGCAGCAGTTTACAGACTTTTCGAAACAAGTGCTGACTTTAGTGTGTGCCTTCTTAAATGTGGTATCTGCCGCTGGAGGTGATATGTCTTAAATACCTGCATAAATAGACAAGAGGGATAGTTTTAGAGCTACCATTTTCTTTACAGCTGGAATACCTCAATCCATTAAGCCTTTTTTCTTTTAGCTAAAATTATCACATTTTTAAAGAAAACGAAGTCCTAATCAATTCTAAATTGATCACCTTCCTAGTTTATGCTTCTTTACAATGACATTTTATACCACTCTGAATGGACCTACTCCCACAGTATGTATCTATCAGACAGTACACCAGTTCTGGCATGAATCTCTTGGAATTTGTTTCCCTAGCCAGCCCTCTGGAAGCAGTGGGAGAGCACGGTCCTCAAACAGAGAGCTCCCAGTACAGAGGAGCTGTTTCCCTGGGCACAGATCACAACTCACTGCCTACTATAGCACTGCCTGATGACAAAATGACATTGCAGGACTCAAATACAACTTCTAATAAGTTTATTAGTATTTGCAGCAGAACATCCATGTGGCAAGCACATATTAAAATTACAGGTGTAGTCACAGAACACGCTGCCATACTGCATTCCAAGGACCAACCAAACCTCCTCACACAGACACACTACACTGGCTTGGCCAGAACTACTTTTTTCCAAAACTATCCAACATATATCAAGGGAAAAAAAAACACCCTGTAATTCTATTCACCTCTTTAGCAGTAACTACTTAATTACCTTATCAAGCCACAGGCTTGGTGTTCATAACCTAAATTCCACTGCAAAACCACAGACTATAATTCTTAATGCAAAACTACAAAAACTGACAGCTTTCAGCACAGTTCCAGCTCCAGAGCAGGAAGCACACACGGGGCTAAAGGAACTTGCTTTGGAAGGCAGCTGTACCGACTGCAGGCACACAGGCCGCCAGGAGTGAGAAACAGAGCCCAGCACATTTTAGAGCTGTGTAATTTCCTTTTGGAGGCTGAAGCTTTTGGAGGAGGGACAAACCCTGCGTGGTGTGTTGATATTGTGGTGTTCACTCCAGGTGACCATCAGCTTTTCCTCAACAAGGTCTGCGTGCCCTGGTAATTCCTTGGCAGCGATGCTGAGATCTGACTCGAGATGACACTTCACTGCCGCAAGGTACAGACAAGACCAGTTATTACCAATCCTGACAACTGAATCCTCTTTCCATGTGAAAGATGAGTGCCTCTGACAGGCTGGTGGCTCCCTGGCAAGGGACAAAAACCACCCAACACACTGTGCTGGGCTATTGCCAGCAAATATTCGACAACAGGTAAGTAATGGGAATGCAGTTTGCGGGACTGACCATGAAGACTGTCATTCTCCTGTTGCAGGCTTCAGATAATAAATAAAAGAAGGTTCAGAGGCAATTCTGTGCCTTCTATCCGCATCTCATCATGACACTATGTTGCAGATTCAGCCTTTTAATTTCTGTTAATGAGGAATTTTCATCCCCCAGTAATGTAGGTGAGAATGAGGAATCTATATTGCAGTGCTGAAAAATCAAAAATTACTTTCTTCCTGCCCTATTCTGAATGCCCCTGGAAAAACCTGAAACTTTAAGCAAACAGCGGCCCAGGTGGCTAAGGGAAGGTTTTCTGGTGACAGCTCTGCAAGAATCAGCAGCAATGGCACACGGAGAGAAGTCACAGACTCCTTTTGGGTGGTTCATGCCTGGCTAGTCAGACCCAGACTGGGCAGCTGGGACAGCTGAGGTAGACAATGCCTCTAACAGACAGATGCATCTCGCAGCTTCTTGACTTGACCAGTTCTCAGTGGCTGCTGTGGCAGAAGACAGGACACAGATGGGCTGGTACTCCAAGTTGCAGTGACACTGGGATATGCTAACTTGCTTCAGGTGCCAAATGTCACTGTCTGAAATATTACCAAGGTAATTTTCAGCTGAACTATGAAATGTGTTTCTAATCACAAAAATGTTGCCAGTTGAACAATCACGTTAAGCCTCTTTCAATAACTCAAGTTGCTGATCTAAGAAAGTGCAGCCTACATTTGAGAGGAATATTTTACCTTTCATTTACTATTTCTCATTCAACTGCCACACACAGTGCAGAGCCACACAACTCTCATCACCCATGAAAGTTCACACAGTGCTATAGAAAAGGCAATTACATTTCAGATATTTTTATGATATAAATGTGCAAAAAAGAAGAGAACAAACAAAATTAAGTTCATTTTTAACTTCCTTCATATTAGCCTCCTGCACTGATCTATGCAGAGTGCTACATTTCCAGTTGCTGTAACTCAGAGCCAGATCCAGCAAGAGACTACTTTAAAACAAACTGAATACTGTGTTTTCCAACATTAATGTCATACTGTAGTGACCTGATGTTTAAATTATCTACCAGCATCTATTTCAGAAAAAAACTGTACTTTTAACTAACTATATTAGAGCAACCTTAGTATTTTCTGTAACATTAAGTTTACTCACGCACACAACTGCATTTGCATGCTTTCAGTATCTCAGTATCTTCCAAAATAGAAGACAAAAGACAAAAAATTGGGCAGTGTAGAGAGAATCACAGATTACAGGATGTGAAATGACATAGCTACAATTACTGGCTGATCACACTTGCTCTGTATTCAACAGCAGCAGACCATTAAAGCCCTTAATACTTTTATGCCTGCATTGTTCACTAGTCTGGTACAACACTTTAGTGCTGCTCTGGCTGATGAGGGATCAAAATTTCAGCAATTCATAGAGCTTACTGATGGCAATGGCAGCAGGGAAGAATGGCACTGGAGGCATTCCCGGGCTGCCTCTGACACATCCTCTGTGAGCCTCGTGACAGTGCTGGAGCTGCTGCAATCGGTGCTGGAGCTCAGTGTGCTCTGCCAGCTGGGGATGGGGGCTCAGCCCCTGCTGAGAAGACAGGCTGGTAACCTAAACTACCAAGAGTGCTACACAAGGTGTCAATGCTCTGCTGTATTTCAGAGGCACTCACAGTTCCAGGCAGGCTCTCTCATCAGGGGAGTTTCTCCTCAAAAGTCTAACAGTACACACGGGAAAGGAGAATTAACTTCTAGACCTCCACACGGATAAAGGAGTATAGAGAATTTTGATTAAGGAAATGAGCTGGCCATTTCACCTGAGACAGAAGTGGCATATATTTTGTCCTAGAATACAACCTTTGGGAAGTCAGCTTCTCAGACTTGACTCGCTGAAACTAGAAATGCTTGTAAACAGCAGAAACTGTAAACTTCAAAGTTCTAGGATAAAACAGGGAAGAATGGCCTATGCAACTGAACACTACTAAGACGGCTGGGAAAAAAATCCAGTACTTCCAGCCATTCAGGAAATGTTGACCAAGACTTTTCTTTCACTCAGGCTGAGCTTGGAAGTCCATTTAATGAAAAGGACTGCCTTTACTTCAGAACTGCCACACATTTGTCACTAAATGTGTGCAAATCGTAATTTCAAAGTGAGACTGTGCCTCACTTTGTGTGGAAGAGCATTTAGTAAGTCCCTTTTTCAGGTATCTAGGGGAAGTGACATGCCTACACAGAGTAGTGGATATAAAGCACTACCTAACTGAACTGTAAAGAAATTTCCCAAACTTAATATCAAAATACTTGTCATTCTAGTAAAGATGTTCTAACATGCAATAACGTATAGGGAGAATGCATTTTCCCCTCTATTTCCACCTGAAAATTGTAGAGATTTGTCCCCTGCTCCCTCCAAACCCTATAAAAAAATCTCAAGAACTACATGAAAAATTTGTACTTGAACAATAAAGAAGGAAAAAAAATCAAATTACAGATTCTCTATTTATACAATATGGTTCAATACACTTATACAGGAGGAAAAGATTTTGCTGAAGTGCTGAACAATAGAACACTTCCAAGAAAACACTTAGGGAACCCCAAAGAAAAAGCATATCCAATTGTTCTTACCCTGCCACTGGTTAACAAAAGAAAAGGTGAAAAATTGCCCATCTTTAGGTGTCAGTAACAACTAAACCAAACTACAAAACCCATCACTGCTGCAAGTGCTTCCTTCTTAACAAAGACATTAAAATCAGCACATTCCAGTTACTTTTGAAAACTTCATCAATGGGTGGTTTTTCCTGCGAGACCTTTTCTCTCAGCCCAATCACTGAAAACTAACATGCTAAGCAGGAAATCCACAATTCCAAATGATCCAATTTAATCTTCACAGTTCAGCAGCAGCTCATTCCAAATCCAGCAGGGCACAGTTTGCACATGGAAAGTAGCAGTGATACCACAAACCTACCAGGAGCAGTTGACAACTAGCTGCCCTACATTCTAACCCCCCAAAAAGTTACTGCTATGCTGGTGCACCTACAATTTTTAAGAAGTTGTTGTTTTAGTATGAAAATATTCTATTTACTTTTAATATGGACAAGAGAATCCCCCTACAGAACTGAACTTCCATCCAAATACTCCACAGGATTCAGAAGTATAGACAAGTATGTTTTAATGCTTTACTTTCATTTAAAACTTGTTTCGGCAATTCCTAAGATACTTCTATCCATCATAATGTGGAAGCCTCATAACATTTTAGAAGTGAAATACATGTTTTGAGGGAAAAAATCCCAACCTAGCTCCAAAACAAACACACAGAAAGCAATCCCTTTCCTAAACGAAAAATAAAAAACCGAACCACAACAAAAGCAAAATACCCACAATCCATCATCAAATCCACTAAAAGACACAAAAAAAGGTCAAAATATGTTTCAGCTTTAGTACAATTAGTTACAATTAGCCTTGGGACTTCCCTGCATTCAAAAAGGAATTCCTCTATGAGAATCACAACATCATTCAGGTTGGAAAAGAACTCCCAGACCATTGAGTTTAACCTGTGGTTGGTCTTCACCCTGTCCCCCAGCCCAGAGCACTGAGTGCCACAGCCCAGTCCTGCCTTGGGCACCTCCAGGGGTGGGCACTCCAAACCTCCCTGGGCAGCCCCTTCCAAGGCCTCACCACCCTTTCCAGCAACAAATTCCCCCCCATGTCCCACCTGGCCCTGCCCTGTCCCAGCCTGAGGTTGTTCCCTCCCCTCCTGTCCCTGTTCCCTGGGAGCAGAGCCCGACCCCCCCCCAGCTCCCCCCTCCTGGCAGGGACTT
>JAWWEU010000163.1:344491-363140 GCA_035583155.1 Acropternis orthonyx
GATCTGACCTTCCCTCACCATCCCACACACCCGGGTCTGACCTTCCCTCACCATCCCACACACCCGGGTCTGGCCTCCCCTCTCCATCCCACTCACCAGGGGTGTCTCCTGTCCCCTCTCCATCCCACTCACCCGGGGGGTCCCCTCTCCCCCCACACCCCCGGCACTGTAAGGCCCACCCCACACCGTCCCCCCCCCCAGCCCCGTACCCCGGGGCTGACACTGCCCCTCTCCCAGCACAGCCGGGCCCCCCAGCCCCACTGCCCTGGGGTGCGGGCTGGGGGGACCGCGGCGGTGACCGCGGCTGCAACAGCACTTACTCTGCAGAATAAAGCAGCATTAAATGCTGCTTGGCTTCCCAGGTGCCACAAATGAATAACCAGCCATATCTGGCAATTTTTGAAACCCTATTTTTATTGGTTTCAGGCTTGCAGAGACAAAGGCTGCACCCCTAAGGCTTCAAGGACCTCATTTCTACAGAACCCACTGAATAGCAATCAAGTAAGCAGAATAAAAAACAAACTCTAATACCTGTATAATAGCATTTTGAAAAGCCAGAGACACAACTTTACAGTTTTAGAAAATGAAAATGGTTTCTTTAAGGTTTTACTTCTAAAAATCAACTCTTTCATCAAGCAGTAATAATCCAAAGAAGCACAGAATATGTCACAATTCTCTGTGTAATACCTGATCTTTTATATCACTTGCCACAGTTCTTTTATTACTACAACTCAGTATTTCAGGTTTCTAAACGAACTGTTAAATTTGCAAGCATATCACGAAGTAATAAAACTACCCAGTCATGCTTTTCCTTCATTTAGAAATATTTGCTAAGCAATCAAAAGGCCAAATCTGGAAAACTCTCACAAGTTACATGTGGGCTTCTCTCAGGAGCAGGCTGCTTGCTGGTCTGTACATCCCAGCGTGTCTCCACCTGCACATAACAGGGGAGTGCCTACTTGGCTTGGGATTTCCAGGTGAGAAGTACAAAAAACAGGACAATAAAGCCAAGCTTTTGAATAATAAATAAAGCAGCACAGATTTCTCAATTATGCAGAGTTATGCAAGTTCACAGCTTTAAATCAATTTAAAAACTATTTAGGTGTGTTGTGGTTTAACCTGGAGGGCAGCTCAGCCCCACTCCCCCCATTCCCATGGGATGGGGAGAGAATCCAAGAGTAAGAGTGCAAAAACTCCTGAGTTGAGATAAAGACAGTGTAATAGAGAAAGCAAAAGCTGCATGCACCAGCAAAGCAAGGCCAGTACAACATGCCATCGCGGCCATGTTTCTGCATTTCCAGATCTTTCCAAAGGTCCAACTGCAGTTTACAAAAGATAAGTTATAAGATGTCTTAAAATACTGAAATCAGTGCAGTATTTATCAAACAAGTGAGATTTCTTCGTTTGCTTTAAGACATGAAGGAAAGCAAAGCACTTTTTTTTGTTACTTACTTCAAAGAAAGCACTTACATTTTTCAAGCTCTTGTGACATGCCACAAACCCAAAAATGTACCACACACTACAAAAATGCAGTGCTGTTTCCTTATAAGTGATGTTGCCTAAATGAAAGCTTAAAACTGGACTGACTAAAAACTACAAAATATGATATAATGAGCACAGTAGTGAGACAATCTCTGTTTGTCTTTTTCATGGTTTTCTGTCACTCTCTTCTCACCCCAAAACCATGAATAACTTTTCAACCCATCTGCAGGAAATTTCTGTAACAAACTAGTCCAGAAAATGTCCATCTGAAGCAGCTGGAAGGTGTGCAAACTCATCTGAACAGAAAATATACCCAGTATTGAGTATTTAATAACAACATCTAGCTAAAACCCAATCAAATTAATTAGTAGTGAAGGTGTCAGTGTTAAATGTGCATCTATCTCAGTGTTAAGAGATGTAATTAGAGAACTACACCCTTCTACACAGGCAGTTGTTTTAACTGCTGTTCCTTCAATTAACACATTTCTTGGCAAAGTTACTCATTTTCTAATCTCGATTTCAAGATTAGACAAGGGCTGGCTCTGATCCTACAAACAGGCACACACTTGAGCTAACAAATGAGTTTGCTCCTTCACCATGACCTCCTGCCAGGCCCTGAGCTCGGGTGACAGGAACAAGGAGATGCTCTCCAGGACCCAGTCCCTGCCACCACACCTCTGTCACCTTCTTACAGGAACAGGAAATAAGGCAGGTTTCATGAGAGACTTAAAATCAGGTATGAGTAAGAAGTTGAGAGAAGGCAATAAGAAAACCTCTTTCTTCCTTACACAAGACTGGGATTTATCCCTGGACTTAGGCTACTCACTCCTTTGGGTATGGATAACTGATTCACTACTGGAAAAAAAGCAACCAGACTTCACCCCTCAAAAAATTAGGTTCACAGCTATTTTGCCTGCCTCTAATGTCACAGCCAAACAGCCAGATGTCACCCAGAATGGGAGACTTTGTTCCTACATTGTTCCCAGTCTGTCCAAACCCTCAGCCCCTACAGCCCATTGCTGCAGTATCCCAGAGCCTGCCCCAGCCTGCCCTCTGCAAGCCTTGGGCACTGATGCATCAGGCAACACACACAGGTACCACCAGAAATGCACCTTAAAGCTTCCCTGTATGCCAGCTCTTCTAATCTGCAAACTGCTCCCACACACTGAAGATGTGAGATCTCTGTAGCCACTATGAAAACACAGAAAACTATTTATCTGTTTACTGCTCAGTGCATCACACTCCACTACATCTTAAAATTACTGAATATCAAAGTTTACAAGCTTCGACTCTCTGCTGTAGCAAAGAATACACAGGAATTGGAAGATTTAAATGTTTTAATGTTTAAATGTTTTAATTTAAATGTTTTAAATCTTTTGGTGCATGTTGCAGAACTACAAACTTGTCAATGGTATAAATGGTTCTAGTGAAGCTCAAGAGTATAATGTGAGAGCCTTGGAAACTTTTGGGGGAACATTAACATCAGATGAAGACGACAGTGAGAATTTGCTACTGTTTTCTGTGAATCTCAGTCTCTGACAAAAATAATGCCTTTCAGTCATTTAAATAATTTTTTCAG
This sequence comes from Acropternis orthonyx, assembly GCA_035583155.1. Classification (NCBI taxonomy): domain Eukaryota; kingdom Metazoa; phylum Chordata; class Aves; order Passeriformes; family Rhinocryptidae; genus Acropternis; species Acropternis orthonyx. The sequence goes on from JAWWEU010000163.1 coordinate 347,553, forward strand.
AAAAATAGTTAAATACTTCATCTTGTAGCATATATCCCAGAAAATTCTTAACACCTATTCTGAATTTTTAAATTCTCTGTTTAGAAGTAAAGGCCAAAAGTAGGAACAACCTAGCTCCAGGCTGGCCTGCCAGCATCAAGTGTGCAAGGAAGACAAAACTGTTCCATTTAAAGCCTCTAATACAAAATACACTAAAGCAATTTTGAAAACATCAGCTTTTTCATCCTCTCTACCATGGAGGCTCACTCAAATGATTTCATGAAACCACTCAGTAAATCACAGCAGAGCAAACCAAACCACCATAAGGACTCAGCTTTCCATCCAAGCAGGGCTCAGCCGGGACCATCGCCTTGGGCAACTGAGGGTTCTGCTTTAGTAAATCCCACCTAACCAGGCCTTAACAGCCCTTTCAGTGACACTGTGCCTCCAGCGCCCACACCCAGCTCACCCTCATCCAGCACACACAAGGACCACTCCGAAAGCCCTCCCAGCTGTTCTCCTCTGGCACCAACCCCCAGCCTCCCAGGCACCCCAGCACTGGCACAGGGCAGAGCCACCAGTTGGCTCCAGTCCCAGCATTCACACTGGTGCTCTCAGCATACATGGAGGGAAAGTGGGAAATACGTCCTTTGTGTCTGATCAACTGGTCAGGCAGCTGCAAAGCCAGCAGCAGTGAGTTTGTCTGACACAGCCACACTTTTGTGGATGAGCTGGAGGCCTATTTTTCTGAGCCAGCCATCCTTGCAGCCATGTATAGTCACTAGCACAGGAAAGAACAAGAACACACAGCTGAGAAGGAGAGAAGAGATATGAGAAACCACTAAACTGAGTGTAGTAAACCATCCTTTCCATTTTCATTCTTGTTAGTCTCTACTCCCCACCTTTCACTGCTCCTCCTGCTATTTTCTTAGACATATCCAGAGGGCTTTGCCAGTACCAAGTAATCCCTCTCCTTGTCATGTAGGCACAAGGAGAAGCCAGACCTTTACAGGACTGAAGCCGGAGAGAAAAAGTGGTGCTTTTTCACAACATCCTTCTCCCTTCCTTTCATCAGTTATTCTGCCAAATTTCCTCCTTACCTGTGCTCCCTGTTTCTGAGCCTCCCACTGCTGACCTGCAGCCAGCAAGAACAGTCATGAGCTCAATTCATGCTGAAGAGGTAACACAATTCTTACCTACTCTGTCAGTTAGGATAGGATGGACTGGATGTATTTCATATAGGTAACATGAGAAAGACAGTGAGCAACATCTTATCACTGAAAATCCTCATACTTACCTAGCTACAACGTTAACTCAAGAGAAAATCACTAAGGACTTCAGATCAGTACTCATTAGTACAGAAAAGAAATAAAAATAGAAGAGAAAAGCTCCAATGAGCTTTACCACTTTGCTGGGACACTGACATGCTATTACCACACAACCAAGTCATTCTCGTATATCTACACTGAGAGCAACAAGGCACAGCTCAGCTCTTTGGTCAAAGACACTGCTCTTCTCATCCTTTACAGTGTATGTGAAAGCCACAACCAAAACAAGACATGCAACATTTCTACAGTTTTCATATGAAGACGTGATTAAAATTTATCTGATTTTTCGAGTTCCCTCATAGAGCTGTCGGTGCACTTCCAGGCAGGAGCAGTTCCCGTTGGCTCCATCCTGCTGCAGGGCTGGAGTGCTGCTCCCCTATGAACCAGGCAGGGAGTCTCAAGCTTCCTGCAACCAAGTGACTTAACGGAGACATGCTCTGTGTTCTGTCTGCCAGCCTGCACAGTGTTTGGATGGAGAGGCAGCAGATCACAACTTACCCACTTGCCAACATGATGCAAGCAACTAAAAATGGATGCTGTGAAAGATGGCTCCAAGGTTTGCATGAAAAACAGCATTTGAAATTTCCAGATGCCTTACGTGAAGATAACTCCAAACATCACACTACAGACTAAACACTTCTCACTTCAGAGATCCCTTTTCTTTATGGATATTAGTAGTGCACAAGTTCTGTTCATGAGGACTGAAGGATGAAACCAGGGAAGTACATACATCATCTGATGAAAACATGGAAGAAACTGACCTCTGTAATGACAGGATAAAATCCACCTGCACAATTGTGCTGATCGAGTCCCACAGTGAAAAAGGAAACCTACACTCGCCAGATCCACTGCCTGAAGAACGTGGGAGATGTGTTTAATTGACTTACTGCTAAATTTAGCCTCTTCCTCATCCTCTTTTTTTACAGGATGCATTTTTTTCCTCTTTTTTTTTTTTTTTAGTTTAAATACATGCAAGTTCAGAAGGCATTTGGTGCTATGTCCTTTTGAAAATGTTAAAAGTTATCGCCCCAGCTTTTGAATAAACACATTTTTGCTAAAACACCTAGGAAAAGATAGTTCTGCTAGGTTTTGGTGGTGTTTTTCTTTTTTTTTTTTTTTTTTTATTTTGGCTGATGGCTACATACTCCAGTGAGCAGGCAAGATTCTACATTCACAAATATCCAGTTGTAACATGCTCATGAGACTAATATTTTTTATAGCTTTCAAACCAACCATTTACCAGAAGGTATCAGGCAGGTACAGCAAGACAACCGTTTTGAATAAAGGCATATTTACAATCACGTCTTTCAAGGCCTGAGGCACTGTCTGTAGCTCACCTGAGAAGAAGCCTCTTTGTCATCTGAAGGATGTCTGGAGCATGTTCACACTTTGCAAGTGTACGAAGTACCCGCAGCTAAATGGTAATAAACAGAGTTTTCAGTAGTTTCAGTCAATAAGGCTCCATGACTTAAAAGAAACAAGAGACCTCAAATCTGAACCTTTTCTTCGGGTCATCCCATGCTTGTGTTGCTTCATTCTGCCAAGGTATCCAAATCCACAGCCATCTAGGACAGCTTCATCAGAGCACAGTGCTCAAAGCCAGCTCTGCACACTAGCACAGACAGCAGATTGATCTCGAGGGATAAAGTTCAGTCTCATCCTACTGCAGACTGAGGGGGAGGAGGGACAGGCAGCATCACAGAAGGATTTCAGGTTTTCCAAACAGACTGTCAGGTGACAAGGACATTCATCGATTATTCATTCAACCATGCACAGAAGGGTAAGTTGTCAGTTTGGTGTTGGAACAGACTCAATTAATTTAGGGAATGAAGTCATTCAGAATGAATGTCACCGTAACATGCAAACCGTGCCAGCAGAGTACCTGCAGCACAGGTGTGCTGACAGCACTACTGCCCTGCACCCAGCCTCAGAGCAGTACTGCTCACAGCTCAGAACTCCTACAAACAGTTCAAATGAGAATAGCTGGACGTACAGAAATAGCCACCACCAAGCACAACAATGGCTGCACCTCCTATTCAATTTCCACTTGTATTTTCTTCTAGCCCTGCAAAATTATTGCTGAAGTGTGACTCTGTATGTTATTGCTAGAGATAATGCACACCAACTGCAGGCAGACGTGCCTCAACAGGAAGCATTATCAACCGAAACCTTTTTTATATGCATTTATAAAAGTATGCTTCTCAATTTTGTCATATAGTATATGTGAAAAAAACCCAAACAAACTATTTTCTCAATGATAAAAATTATCAGCTACAACCTCCAACTTTAAAAGACAGCTGGAGAGTTACAGATTTCCACAGCTCCCCCTGTTTGACCAATGCCAGTGGTTGAGGGATGTGGTGTGAGGTGTATCACTGAGATGGTCTGCAGCTGGACACCACCTCTGTGTCGTATCCTGCCTTTAGAAAGCACCAAAATTTACAAGTGACATCGTTATTAAAGGGGATCAAAGAGAACTGAGTAACCTGAGGAAAATCACGAAGTGATGAATGAGTCAATGTTGACAAACAAAATCACGGGACCTGTTCCCATCCAAGTGACCCGTATGCCTCCCCATGGCAGGGGGGGGTGGCAGAAACACAGCTATAAGGTTAGGCAGACTCAGGTTAAAGTGTCCGGCTAGGAAGGGAGACTTTTTGCATAAGTGCCAGAGGGGAAAAAAGTAAGGTCAATGGTACATTAAATAAAGTCAATAATTATAAACACACTCCAAAACAGATGCCCAGAGTGCAAAACGTAGCCAATCCAGCATACAGCAACGAAAAAATTCAGAGGGATAGAAAACTGTATGTTGAAGGAACGAAGATTAAGTATGGCAATGGTTTAAGAAGCAAAGCAAACACTGAATGAAGGCAAACGGTTCAGGTTGCTCACTGATGCTCAGCTAAAACCAGGAGGAACCCCCAGAGCAGTATTCGAAGGGTTCCTGCTGTGCACCAGAGCTGTGTATTTATGCAGCACTATGAGGTGCTAAGATGCGATTTGCTTCTTGCAGTGAAAAAGATCTCTTCCTGTAAAATCTGCTACCGGCATGCAATTTTGTCATGAGAAAGCAACATTTTGTATCAAAGTTTACCAGTTGGAGATGCATTTAGATACCTTTCCTGCCTTGGTTCCTGAAAGACTGAAAACATGACTCAAATGTATTTTATAAAGTCAAATAAAAGGAATCTCAAATACTGGTCACAACAACATCATCCTTATTTCTACCTTTTAGTTTCCTGCCCCATATTCTAGCCACATGCTAATTCCTGAACAGGGTAAATTAAGCACACCAAAACCAGTAACAGGCACTAGAACTTTGAGTGTTAGGAGAGAGAATGGCTTTGGCAAGAGTAGACTATATCAATTCTACCTAATTCTGTTCTGTGATGAGAGCACTAGAGAAACACATCTTGAAAATGAAGCCTTGCCCACACCACATGGGCTTGTGAAACACAGAGAACTAAGTCCTTCACAGAAGCAGGTACAAACCCAGTACAGATGACAACCAGCAAACCAACAGCTCTGAGGAAAACACAAAGCTGGGATGCCTGTAATCAAAACACTTTGCTGGGGCAAAGAGAGGAAAAATAAAAGAAGATACCTCATTTATCCCTCCTGCTTATTTTCCATTTCCCACTGCACCAAAGATGCACAATCTTCCTGGTCTGCTTCACTGAAGTTTTATTCAAACAATTTCAAGTTGGATCAATTGAAAAGTCAGAAGAAAGCAACCAAAGCAATGCAAATTTAATGCAGAAGTTGCCTGTGTTTGGATACAAAGCAGAGACTATGGGGAAAAATTATAACAGCTGAAATATTGAAGCCACTGCAGGAAAGACACAACAATAACCAAGGATAACATTTAAGAGCTATTGCTGTCTTCTTGCCCATATCAGACAATATCAATGACATTAATTATTTAAGTGTTGCTGTCTCCTCTAAATGGGATACTGGGGTGACTCTTCCCCCCCTCTACAAATTTGAACTAATTCTATTCTTTAGATCATTTCATAACTACACATAAAAGAAAAAATTAAATGCTCAGTTAGGATTTAGATATACTTAACAATTAATACTGTTATATGTAAATAAACAACTCTACCACCAGTAAAGTTATGAACTTAGCCAGTTATTTTCCCTATGCTGTAACACAAAGTTCAGAATAAAGAGTTAAAACCCAGCAATCAAAAGCAAAGCTTCTCAGTAACAGGAGAGAGTTAAGAGTATTACACAATTTTAAGTCTTACAAAAATACAACAATTAATTATTGTTTCAGGGGATTTCCACTTTCAGACTCAAGAAAGCCTGCTCTTGCTTGCTCTCTGCAAGTCCAGGAGCGTGTCAATACATCAACTCAGGAAATACACTCCTGGATGACACCAGCAGAAAAGAATGCACTTCCACCGCTTGCGATCCCTTTCATGTAACGCTTACAGAGGAGTTGTAGTTAGAGGCATATCTTTCCATTTTTAGAATGTCTTACTTAAGCTCCATAAAAATATATACAATTTCAGATAGCTGTTATTGAACTGAACTTTCTAAGTGCTGTCAAGCACAGCAGAGGAAGCAGTAGAGCACCAGCAGGAACGGCTCCAAGCCAGCAATGCCCAAGTGCCCTTGGGCAGGATCAAGCTCTGAACTCGGGCCTGCTGAAAAGGGAGGAATCCACAAACACCCCAATTACTCTATCACAGGAACTGAAAATACTTGGCACACATACCATTTATGCTACCTGAAAATGAACCATTTCAGCAAGGTGCTCCAAGGCAGCTGCTAGTTATCTTCTGAACATCACAGACAGCAGGATAAATTACAGATGGGAAGAGGATGTGTATTCACCTAATTGCATTTTTTGCCTATTTGTGAGAGACCACTTCAAATTCAAACCACTTAAAATGGAGCTTTTCAGAAAAGGCACAGGGGTTCTAGAGAGAGAGTTCAACCTCTTTTTTCCTTTCACAGCTCACCTACTACATTATCTATTACTTCAGTTCTCATAGGATCCGACAGGTGAAGCTGCAAATGTCAGAGCAAATGTGAACATGCCCAGCAAGAAGGGGCAAAAGTAGGCTCAAAAATCTACCTTACATGTACCTTATTAAGGGAAGTGTGTAACACCCTATTTTTTTTGTCAAACAAAAGCACAGTAAAAACTCAATGGCAAATACAGTTTGTAACTTGTTTCTCTACAGTAATGCTGTCAGTTAACTTCAAACAACTGTCAACACACCTTCTGATGAACAACATCAAAACCTTTTTCCCTGTGTTTCAAAGCAGCCCTCAGCAAGGCTATTAATGCAGACTCCAGATCAGCACACTCACATACAGCACAGCAAACACACACATGCGCTACCCTGTTCCCTTTTTATGTTTTTAATACTGATGCTGCTGCCGCCTGTCAACATCCTCATATTGAGCCATAGGAAGGATATGCCCAGGAATAATCCAGCACTCTCTCAACTTGTCATTTATGATCACCTTAAGAGGTAGCATTTACTCACAACTGAGCTGTCAGCGTCCTGCTCACGCTGCCCCAGAGACCTGCTGTCCCTGGGCCCTTGGGGACACTCACGGGCTCACTCAAGGATGGGCAGCCACAGCCCAGCACAGCTCAGGGGTTGAGCAGAACCACACCAGGGACGGTGGGAGGACTGTGGCACTGTCCCTGTGCCTCTGGGGTCGGGCCTGTCGCCAAGGCCAGGAGTGCTGCCAGGGAGCCAGCACTCATCTTGAAAAAACCAGTCTGAAACTCTTTCAAACTAGGATCAGCACCACTACTACCCCTCATCCTCAATAGGAATGAGAAAACATTTAAAGAAAGGAAAAGCTGGTAGAGCTGGTACATGACAAAGCTCTGCCACAAAGCTGGTTACCTGTTCTGTACTTGTCACCAACAAACACCGTGTAGCAGTGGGATGAGTCTTTAGACCCTATTATCCACAAATAAGTCTTCATGAAAGTGAAACTATTTACTGGAATGGCAATATGAACTGCAGGTTTCACAATGAATTCCGAAGAACTGATGATCCAACCTCTCTGACAACTTCTTTGCAAAAGACGGAAAAACTTGTGTCCGTACCAAGTACAGCATGCTCAAACCTACAAACTTTCAACAGAAAAGTCTTCCCTAATAAACTACTGATTCAGTGTCTTCACAACAGATTTCTGCAGCATTTGTAATTTATTAGTTACAACCTTAAACCATTGGTGAATTATGAGACCTACTGACCAAAGCAAAATTCAAAGGATAGGAATAGTCACGTCACTGAGAGGAATGTCATCTCTCTGGAGACTGTTCAGTTCTGTAACCAGAGTTCCTTCACATGACAAAGGACAGAGTTTGCAGCATAACCATTAATGCTGCTCAGTGAATCTCCATGAGCAGAGAGATAGCTGCTGGCAGTGGCCACTCACACTCTGGGGGGAAAGCTCTATCAGAAACAGGTACCATATAATCTTGGTCCTGTAAGACCCAGCTTCTCTCGGCATGGATTGAGGCATGAATAATCATCACAGTGGTGGGGCTCAGGTATTCATTTCATAGATGCCGTGACAAAAAAACGAAAACAATTAAACAAAAAAGATTACTCAACAAACTCAAACCTAAAAGAACATAAAAAAAAAATCAGTTGCTGAAATCACCATGGAGCACATTATTATGGACTGATGAAAATTTTAAATGGAAAGATAATTTAAGCAGGTGGACCTGTGACTTCAGTGGTGGATTTGAGAAGAACAAATCTTATGAAATAGCAAACAACGTGGTGAAAGGAACTAGCTGAGTTCACCAGAGCTGTCCAGTGCTCCTGCTCTCAAAAAACCCCATAGTTATCCAAAGTGGTAGAAGGGATGACACACAGAAACCCACAACATAGATCCAATCCAAGAAAGAATTCCTTATCTGGAAAGCACACCTACTTTAAAAGAGATTCAAATGCAGAAGTAGGTTACTACTCCCTTGGTAGCCTAAGGGGAGAGGAGAAATCTACCTATTCACTCCACTGTTGTTTTACAAGCAAGTAATAATGGAGTTATGAGAAAGCTAGAGACAAGCGAGCCAAGAAGGGCCTGATAAAGCAGCACAGAAACTCAAAGGGTGACAGAAACATTTGTCTGTAGAGAAAACCCAGCCAGGTAACACCCCAGCAGGTACCTCACACAGAATAAGGCAAACATGGTCTCTGCTGTTAGATGACTGTGATTGTGTATCTAGCCTGTTAAGGGAAGGAGGACAAAAGAGTAGTGTTATCACAAAGCTCCAGCCAGAGACAAGCTTCTCCACTAGGAATTAACTCCTTTGTGATTGATCATGTTTAACATTGGCAAAACAACTGGCCTTCACATCTTCCAAATTTGGGGAGCTTTGGTAGGCAAAAACGGCCTGGGGCAGTTACTCAGGCATACTATTATAGAAGACCTCAAGGAATATCTTGCTGCTGCTCTTTACCCGAGCCACAGACAGCAACCAAAGAAAGTTTCTGTGACACACAGCAAGGTCATCACCAAGAAGTGAGTGGTGAGAAGAACCTGGGTTCCCCAGATGCTCTTGTTAGCTGGCACATGCAGTTGTATAGTACATCAAAAATACACTTCCAGCAGAAATCTGAAGTGTTACTCCCACTCTAACGAAATGCAAGTTCACCTGGCACAGGCCTGGTTTCTCACATTTGCAGCTGGTTGTGCTGGTCCGCCTGAATTCAAAGGCGCTGTCAGGATGATAAAGGGACCAAACCCTTCTTTTTGACCATTGATAGCCTCACAAAACAGAAACTGAGGAGATACTGTTTTCCATGAATACTTGGGGATAAAAACGAGGATACAGAAACATTTGAGAGAAGAAAAAATAGGTCTTAAATGACTGTAAAGAAATGTATTGCTGTAACTACAAATTAGGAAATTCCCCAGTGTAATGAACATATTGGAGAAGTGAAAAAAGTATAGGGAATATATCGCTTGAGAACAGAATTATGGGTGGCTATTTTCTCCACTGTTGTAACTGCACTGTTAGGATCCTTAGAATGGATTCCTATCATCATGGTATACCTGATTTATTTTTTCTTATTTATACAAATAAAAATATAGCTACCTTAAGGGAAGCCAAACTCCTTCAATCACAGAGTTAAACCAGCAGCAAATATCCAGCTCCTCTGGGATATGTTTACAGGCAGTACTGTTTTGATTCACATCCTGCTGGCATCTCTGTGACTGGAAAATGTTAAGGTCAAATCAAGGTGATTTGCTTGCTTCCCTTCTGTGGTAGGGCCATTTCCACTAGGGCTCTTAGATAAAATATACACCAGTATCTTCATACAGTAGCTCAACTAACTGATCACCAAAGCTGTTACTGCATTTAGCATCCACCCATAGCACTCTTAACATCAGGTACATCTGGACACCCATAGAATCACACTGAGGTTCCACCTCATTTAAAGATACAAGTTGGCATTTGACAACAATTAGGTCAAGCCACTTTGCCTTCCTCTTCTAGTTCTGTGTCAAGACTTCACATCTTGGTTTAAGTTCACCTGAAATAAGTGGAGATCTGATCCTGTGTGTCCAGTGTAGAGTGAGTCAAGGCCACAGCTGCTCTCACCAACCCAAATGAGTAGCACAGCTGTAGTTGTGTCATGATAAACAATAAACTACTTGGGGGAGATGCTGGATGTCCCCTGCCCAAGTCACTGCACACACATGTCACCATTCTGTCTGAAGTTGCCATGCAGACCCACACAGATCCTACACTGCAGGCAGTTTGACAGCCACATCATCTTTCATCTAACGCTGGCCAGGGGAGAGGCACAGTCACTGAATCCCCCCAACACACTTGGAGACAAAAAAGGCAACAGGGATTAGCACCACATCAGTCAGTGTCAGCAGGCCCACTGCCAGTATCCCAGGCAAGATAAGTCATATCAAACATCAGCTTTTCCTTCAAGGAACACTGGGTGAAAAGCTAATGCACACCTAAAACTGAAAGGCTGACATTTGTGTTTGTGCACCTGTGAAGTCATCTCACAAATTTAACACGTCACACCAAACTGCTTCACACTCATATTGAAAAAAATACACTGGCACTAAGTCTAAACTTCAGACTGTACAGAGCTGTCCATCAGTAGGGGCCTTTGGAAGGCAAACTAACTCCCCAGCAGTACTGCACAGAGGGCTGCTCGCTAAGCACCACGTGAGATCAGGGAATGCTTTAGCAGTACGAAAGCACCGCATTTCCAAATCAGCACATCCTCACTGAAAAGCATTGTCTTCCCCTTGGATTGGATTGTCCTAGTTCAGAGACTGAAAAGCTCCAAGTATCACATGCACGTGGCGAAGCCAGGTGTGCACAGACAGAGCCTTGGGAACAGCTCCAGAGCAGAGAGCAGGGACCCTCTGGCACAGCAACCCCGACGGACGGGCCCGCAGCGAGTGCTCGGACAGGGACACGGAAGGGGGGTTCCGTACCCCGGGGCCCTCTCCCGGCCTCCACCAGGAAACCAGCCACATCTTCCAATCTGGAATCACTAGGTTGAGCTGAACTAGGGGAATTTAATTGTAAAGCAGATATGTCCCAACTTACGCTATCTTTTAAAAAGTTGTGTAAAGTAAATAAATACTTTGAAGGAACACAGAATATTAGCTGGCTTTCAGGGGTTTCCACCTGCCCCCCCCCTACATTCTGTAAGGAATCTTCTTTTAAAACTTTAAGTACAACTGATTCTTGCAAAAAGAAAGATGCTGCAGAACAGTAGTTGTCTATTGCCTGGTACCTTGATTCTGAAATACAGGTCAAGCAAGCTTAACAGTTTTGAATTTCAACAGATTATTCTCTTCCATAATGATTTTCACCTGATACCTTAGTGTAAGAAATGATAAAATACATTGACAAGTGTAAATCCAAAAGACAGCAGTACAATAGGAAGGCTGATAATATAAATGTAAAAATTAAGGAACTTAAGAAGCCTGTTTAGATATCACAAGTACATCTCTGCTCTCCTCCTGTCCAAGGCTGTTATAAATTGCCAGAGGTTCTGTGGCTGGCTGCTAATTAGTTCCTGAGCATTAGCAGCATGACAGTACAGAGCTTTCACACAAAGTATTTATGTTCATACTGGGAGAAAAGGACACACCATCCTTGAATTTCTAGACTTACAAGGCATTTTTCCTCCCAAGATAAAAATCTCTACCCTGGCTATAATCCTGTGCAAGATGCAAACCATTTCAGTTACGAGTCCAGAAACAGAAGGTAAGGCAGCTTCCACAAGGTCCTGGGCAAGCAGGGAAACAGCCAAACCCAGTCCATGCAGTAGCACATCCTGTCTTCCCTTCCTCCAACATGTCTAACTTTGCCCATCTAATAACTTGGAAGTGAGACAGACACGTCAAATATTCAGCAAGAAAAGCCTCAGCAGGCAGGTGGCTGTTTGCCACACAGACAACAGTAACAAGTTCTTCCAAAGGCCTGCTTGTGTCAGGGCACCTGGGGGAAGGAACAACCAGTTACCAGCTCCAAGAGAATCATGAACTACTGAAGTTACCTGCTCAGAGGTAGCAGTTCTTCATTTTGGAAGAGGAACATTCCACCCAAGTAGAAGGCAGCTGCTGGCCTGTGAGTGCTGCACAGCTGACAGAGGGGGCTGCCTGAACTTCTCACACAGGGGCATTCAGCTAAAGAGTGATCAATCCGCTTCCATTCACAAGGATCATGTTTATGCTTCGAAACACAGAAAATGTCTGCCTGGCAGGATCCTTTGTTTTCACAACCTTCAATCGCAGGACAAGTTGGAGAACAATCAGTTCAGAAAGGCAGGATTCAGTGAACCCTAGGGAAACAGCCCCAACACTCAGTGGGGAGCTGAGGGCTCCAGGTGTTCCTACAGCAGCCCCTGCACACCAGCCTGGCCCAGCTGCTGCAGGAAGGGCTGTCCCATGACAGGTTTGTGTTATCTGGAGTGCTGCAGCCTGACCTGAACCTCTCCTGCACAGGAATCCCTGCCCCGAGCTGATACTTCCCACAGCTGCTCCACCTGTGAGCACATGCACACAGGGCTGACTAATAAACACTGTTCATCAGATGGTCCATCGAAACTGGTAACACCTGACCATGTGAAAATACCACCCCACATCCTGCACAGCTACACATAGAGTAATTTTTTTCAACTTTCTACACAGAATAAAAAATATCTGGAATACTGCAATAGTAAAATATTTTTGTTCTGTTGCAATGTGATACCCGTGATGCTTTAAGATGCAGAGAAAACAAAGGAAAACTCTGAAAAAAATGCAATAACTTGAATTATCTTAGCTATCTGAAAAAAGTATCTTCTTTTAGCATTTGAAATTTCAGTCTGAAATATATTAATATTTATATTATAGATTAAATCAATATACTACTAATACAAAACAATTCAACAATACAATATAAACGAATACCATGAACTGGATCACTAAAACAGCATTTGCTAGAATTCTAACAAGGCAAGGCTTCCTAAGACTGATGCGCTCCACTCTTTCTAAAAGCAGGAAGTTGTGATTCTTCTTTCGGATATCTTCTTTTGCATCTATTACAGTGAAAAGATATTTAAAATCTACTCATTACGAATAGCAATAAATGCACTAATTTTAACAAAAGCTGTTCTCATCCTCCACTGTGAGAGTACATTTCCAGACTGGATCAGTGAAGGAGCAGCCGCCCGACGGACGGTGGGTGGTTCCTCCCACTCCTTTTGGAGCACTCAGGTTGGCCAAAATAAAACTTGAGTAGCTCCTCAGACAAATCCAACTCCTGGATTCAGTGTGCCCTCCTAATTCAACACTTTTAAAGTTACTGCATATCTCCGGTGTGGGTTTTTTGTTGTTGTGGGTTTTTTGATTTTATTTCAGTGTCAGTACATGACTTCATGAATATTTTTGAGCTGCTTAAAAATAACCTTGGCATTCCCCAACAAAACCAAAAAACTCTCTCAGTGCTGAAAGACTGACTACACCAGCTTGAACAAAAAGCATCCCACAATAGGCAGTGCTCTCCATCAGAACTTCCTTAAGAAATGTCAAGTCCTTAAACCACAGGAAGTTTTCCTATCAGTCTGTCTATTCTGTAAAGAACTCTAAACACGGATTTTTTAAAAAACTGTCTTCTGGAAATGAACATGTTTAATGACTGAAATCTTCCAAATCTCAGTGTATGCTGTTGCTGTGATTTATGCTAAAAAATAATGGCAAAACTAAGAAAACTTGGAAATTTTTTTTCTTTATGGGATAGTCCAAACAGCATGGAGCAAAAAGGCACATCTCACAGGTCTATGAGCTAGTCTGAGACTTCTCGGTTAAATGTTTTTTCCATCTCTCATCTAAGTACAAACACCCCCAGGAACGAGCAATATGTTGTACAAGTCATCTCACTGCCAATATTTTCTATTTCAGCTGAAATATGTCACTGGGCATTTTCATTACATTAGTTATGAGGACAAAGCTGGATATGAAGGATATGAAGCAGCAACAGATGGCAAGTTCTGCCAGCATATCTTTGATTAAGGCTGAATCAAATAACACAGCCCGGCAGCAGGACTGGATCACGAGCACCCCGGACAAGGTGCGTGTTACAGTCACATTCTTGGTATCTTCTCCAGTCATTTCATCAGTTAAAGTTTTGTCTTTCTCTTTGTAAGCTCTACAGAGCACAGACCTCCCTCTACTTCATAGAAAAGCACATCAGTTTGGAGTTTAGGCACCGGCATGGTACAAATCAAACCTCCTTTCACTATATGCTCTCATTTCAACACTGTTGTCTTATTTCTTTATAAGAATATCTTGCAACTTTGTTTTCAAATAAGAACAAGATGAAAATATTAACTAATTTTGAGATCTGTCTCCTTATGTGTCTTTAGATACCATGCAAAACTTGAGCCTGACTCTGCAGAAGACAATCAGGGAACAGTGTCACATAAACACATCTGTCCATAAAGTGTCTCCAGTTAACACTCCGGTTCTTCACTTGTCCAGAAACCCCTGAAATCAGTTACATTACATATATCATCTTGGTTTTATTTGGTGAAAGATATTAAATACTTCAGTTTTAAGAATGCCACACTGACATGGAAGTTAAAGAGTGATCATTTTTCTGAAAATGTTTCAAAGATCAGTGATTTTATTTGGTTTTAGTTTTCATCACGCAGATTTACCTTCATGATCACAAATGCATAAATGTTCAATTCCTAGGTTACACAACAGGAATTTCTGCCAAGGCAACACAGTGAAGAACATGGGTTTGGAACTCCAGAGTTTGCTTTTGGAGTACTAAGGATGCATTGCCTGCTGCTGCCTTCCTGGGGAAGAGGACAGAAACCCACCACAAACTGGAAAATCTCCTGTTCACATCAGATTTCTAGCACAGATGGCCTAAGTAAGATCATTTAAAGCAAATTAAGGGATAAATTAGGTGCTTTCTATTTGGACACATGCAATTCAAATACTTTTGAGTACATTTCCAAAAACCTGTTAAAAGTATAGCCCAGGTGATAACCTATGGCTTATCATGGCAAGGAGCTTTTGTGAGAAGGTGAAGACAGGAAAAGTTTTTGGTACCCACATAAGCAAACAGGAATCCAGATTTTTTTTTAACCCTTCCTTGTTCCCTTACAGCTGGACCTCTTGAGAGAAAAGGCGACCGCTGGTAGCACACCCCAGCTGCTCCTCTTCCTCACTTGCTCCCAGATCTCTGCTACTCCTTGCCCTGCCTGGAACTAAGAAAACTGACCCTACCCTCTCACATTCAGCCCCTCCAGCTCCTCCCAAGACATTCTCCCTCTTGCTCCTGCTGCCTCTGGAGATGTTCCCAGTCACTCTAGGGACATTTTCTGGGCCAACCCGACATTGTGCAGGGCCATCCCTGCTGCCAGCCAGCACAGGGACATCCAGACAAGTGAACCTCACCAGAGCTTCCTCACCCAATGCTCCAAGATACACCTCGCTCATCAGAGAGCGGGGACCCGGCACCCTAAACTGTTCTGCATGAACTCAGTGAACCTTGAAGCCCAGCTCGTCCCACAGCTTGCTTCATGGCACACCCCCTGGATCCCAGGCACAGCCTGCACAGGGACACATCCCCGGGATCCCAGGCACAGCCTGCACAGCGGCACATCCCCTGGATCCCAGGCACAGCCTGCACAGGGGCACATCCCCTGGATCCCAGGCACAGCCTGCACAGGGGCACATCCCCTGGATCCCAGGCACAGCCTGCACAGGGGCACATCCCCTGGATCCCAGGCACAGCCTGCACAGCGGC
>JAWWEU010000163.1:367985-425043 GCA_035583155.1 Acropternis orthonyx
CGGGCGCGCCCGCCCTACCCCGGGGTCTCCATGGTGGCGGCCCCGCCGCCCGCCGCGGCCCCGCCCCGCCCCGCGCGCCGCGTCACGCGCCGCCCGCCCCGCCGGCCGCGCCCATTGGCCGGGCGGGCAACCCAGCGGCGTCCCATTGGCCGCTGCCCGGCGTTAAACCCGCCAATGGCGGCGCGACTTGAGGTTGCCGTGGTTACCGATGCCGTGCGGCGGCAGCGGCGGGGACGGGGCGGGCGGGACCGGGCCCTGCGGGGACGGACCGGGCCGAGCCGAGCCGGGCCCAGCTGAGCCGGACCCGCCGGGCCCCGCGCCGGGACCGCCCGCCGGACGACCCCGCGGGGCCGGGGGGCTCCCTCGCGGTGAGTGTGCGGGCGCGGCGGGCGGGCCGAGCAGCCGGGTGCGGGGGGGCCGGTGCGGCGGGGCCCGGCCCCTCGGCCCCTCGGCCCCTCAGCCCCCGCCCCGCCGCGGAGCGCCCCGGGGCCGTGCCGAGCCGCACAGCCGCACTCGGGGATCGGGGCCCGCCGTGCTCCCCGCCAGCCCGGCCCGCCCCGCCCCGCGGAGCTGTGCCCCGCCGTGTCCCCGCAGGGCGCACAGCGACACTGCTCGGGCCACGTCCAGGTGTTTGCGAAAGACTGGAAAGTAATTCCCGTAGTGTTTGAACATCCCGCTGCTTTGAAACTTCTGGTAGTGGCCAAACTCTCTTGATGGTGTAGGGAGTTAGAGATGGACCAAAGGAAAGCCAGTATATCTGAAGACGCTTTAAAATGCTTTAATATCAGGTTTTGGGTGAGAGGTCACATGTGTTAAATTCGTGGTCAGGTTTTTGCGCCATGTGCCCGTCCCGGACAGCTCGTCCGGGTGTGTCCCAGGTCTCTGACTAGTTTTCCATTCACCGTTCCTCTCCTCCCTCCTCCTGTCTGTAGCAATAGACAGCACTTCATTGAGGAATGTGGCGATGACATTGTAAGCGGCTAAAAGGAGGCAAGACCAAATTGCCACTTGAATCTTCCCTGAAGTGCATATGTTCTCATTTTATTCTATTATGCTTTTGCCTTTTATCTTTTCCTGATACTTGTCTAGCACGCTAAAAGGCTCTAGATACTCTCCTGTAGGCAAAATCCTGTGTGAGGTGTAATTCAGTGAGCAGCTCTTGCTGTCTGAAGAGGTTGTTTTATTCACCCCTTCCTCTATTTCATTGAGGCACACGGTGTATAAATCCTACTGTAAACTAACCATGAAGATAGTACCTGCCTTTTTAGTTGTCTTTTTTTTTTTTTTTTTTTCCTGTCCAGGTCAGTTTCTCAGTTTAGTGTTTGATGGGATTCACCATAGTTTTATCTTGGGCATAAGGACACATGAGAACTGTGATATGGTTTAATCAGTGCTAACACTACAGGTAGAACTGTGTCCTTCCTGTCTGTTCAGGTAACTGCAGGTAACGAGGAGGTAGCTGATCATGGAGCCACCTTTGAACTCGGAATTCTCCTAATTTCCTAATGTAATCTGCTGCACGGAAACCCTGTAGGTTTTTGGTATGATATTTAATCTATGAGGTATTTGTTGCTATTTGCATGGAATAATGCATGGAAAACATTTGGCAGCTGCAAACAGGGGTCTTAAGCCCTCACTGCTCTGAAAATCTCATGATTAATACAATGTGAAGTGTGTATAAAATGTTACCAAACCAGAATGGTGGCCTCCTTCTATGAAATGGATAAGAGTAGCTGAGAGGAATAACCATAGAAACTTAATAAAATAAAATAGTAACAAGGGTGAAATAAGTGGGGGAAGGGTCAAATGAGAGTGGAGGGTTTAGGGAAAAGGAAAAAGAAAATGTGAAATATGTAGATCTAGAACAAAGGGAGGAGAAAGTACAGAACCTGTCAGAGCAGTGACCTTCATTAGTTGCAAGGTTGCTTCTACCAAAGGTGTACTGGATTAATTAAATTAACTTCCAATCAGTCTCAGCTGGTTTTAACCTATAACTTAGGTATTGTGAGGTTGTCTTAGCTTCCACAGATAACAGCTTTTGGAAATGAAGAAGCTTACTTGTCCCCAAGGGAATTGAACCATTCCTGAAGTCATTGTGGGGGCTGTGGAAGGCACAGGCTGCTGGCAGGACGCAGAAAGTGTCACAATGGCATCTCCAGGCCTCCCAGGTTTCTGGGTGGTTCTGGGTGGATGGCTGTAACCCCCAGAATGATCAGGAACAGGCTGTTCCAAGAGCCCTGTGTCCCTATGGAGCTGTGCATCCCAAGGTCTGGTTGTGTTTTACAGTTTCCCCGTGGGATGAGATGGGAAAAGAGTAAGAAATATTGGCAAGGAGAAAGGGTTCTTGAGACGGTTTGTTTTGGCACAACACAAGTATAAAGAATGAAAAGTAACATTTTGAGGTCCTGTCAGATTTGGAAATACATTGAGTGACTGTCAGCGAAGAGCAGCTATTTCATTCTATCGAGTATTAGTCATCCCCTCATAGCTGGTTTATTTGTTTTGGCACCCTGAGCAGCCAATACATTATCTAATTGACTGCTGTGTGTCCCAGTCCAGCAATCCTGCCTGGTTGTTGCTGCACTGAGCCCAACAGGGACAACAGAAGCTGTGGAAAGGCACCTCATTTTAACTTTCCAATGCAAATTCCTATGTGCTTTGATTCCTTGTTCCTTTAGCTGATAGTGGCCTTTGTCAAATATATGCTTAAATTCTTGTATCAGTTTTAGGATCAGCAACAAACAAGTACAGTTTCTTTTTATTCACCTTCTCTGGGATGTTTCCTGAAATTAAGATGATCTATTTCATTATCAACATCACTTGTAAAGCCCTGACTCCACTATGTTGGCAATTCATAAAAATCTACTGCTGTGTTTTTCTTCCAGATATTACTGGTTTCTTTTGAGCATTAAATCTGACCTCTTAAACTGATTGTGCTTATTTTCCAATGGTTTAGATGGCAACCTGGTTAACAGGTATTTTTTAGTTGTTTTGCTGCTGTTGTGCTCTTTGAGTATTTCAAGTCCTTATGTTTTTCTGCTTCATTTAATCTATTCTGAAATTAATTCAAATTCAAGTCTTTTTATATATATTTCATCTTTAATTTTAGTGATCATTTCTCTATTTGCAAGGTTATCTAGGTTTTCTTGTTGCATGTTAGCATGCAGGCACTGTGGCTAAAAAGTGGGAATTGTTGGCACAGAACATTTGGACCTTGGAAATGGAGGACTATGAAGAGAAATAACAGTCACAAAAACCTCCTTTTTTTTTTTTTTTTTTTTTCTTTTTTTCTCCTGGAAGCTATTTAGGGGTTTCTGTTTTATCTGTAAGAGATTACAGATACTGAAATTACAAAGATTTGGGAAAAAATACCTAGAGAACAGAGTGATGCTCATGACAGGCTAACTGAATGCACAGGCACCTGTTTAGCACTCCCATGGGAAATTATTTAGATGTGTGGGGTTTTTGTCCCCATTAAAACCTACAATTCGATTTCAAAAGTTTCTGCAAGCCATTGTGTTCATGTCACAGCAACTCAGTCAGTCCTGATACAATTGATTTTGGGTAATTTGGGAACTGTAATTTCGTTTGGTATAAAAAGCACTAAATGTTCTCCTGCTTTTTCTTGTTTACCTGGGAGGTGTGGCACCTAACAGGTGTATTTCTGCAGTGGTGGGGGGCTGAGGTTTTGCTGTTTCAGCAAGGCCTTTTAGAGAAATGTTCAGTTTCAGGCAGTGCCATTTAAAATTACTGCTCTGCCGTGGGTGCAGATTATGCTTTCCTGTGGTACAACAAAATATTGAGGAAAACTATTTGGATGCTGCCAGGTTGTTTGCATTTTCTTCTATTTTTTTCTTGCATGGCTTTGAAGCATCAAGTAGGAGTATTTGATTCCAGATCCTGCAAAATGCTCAGCGTGATCACCAGCCTTCTGATGGCGGAGCCCCTGTGCTCTGGTTCAGGCCCAGCTGCCACGGGAAGGACAATGCTGCCCTGTAAGGATATCTCCAGCCTTCCCTGTGCCAGCAACAGGATCCTGCAACTGTGCAGGCAGCTGGATTGCACAATTGATCCAGTTTCCCCAGAAACCTCCCCACCACATATGCTTGTATTTTTTCAGTTGGATCAGTTTCCTGAAGAAGTGCACTGTTCCTGCCTCTAATGCCTGCACTAAGGAATGGGAAAGTAGCCATGGACAGAGGGAACAGGAGGCCTCCTCTTTTGGCAGTGGGAATGAGGGGCCTCCTCTTGTGGCAGCAAGGGAGAATATTTGCCCTGGATACCTGTTTCAGCAGAATGGAGGTTTGAGGAACAACTGCTTGATGGACCACAGTGGAAGCTCCGTAACCTTCCCTTGGCAAAAGCAGAGCATTCTGTCCCCGTATATTTCTTCACCTGCTGATGTGGCCTCAGGAGTGGTGTGTGGGTGTTGTGTTTGGGCTGCAGAGGGACAGAAAAACGGATGTCCTCAAATGAACTGTGCTGCTGAAGCCAGCTCCTAATTGTGAAACCAGGTTTGATCACACACGTGCACCTGTGAGTCAGGGTTGCTCATGGATATTGCTGCACCTGACAAAACTGGACAGCTTGGCAAGAGCCAAGTGGATGATTTGGTGAGAGGATGGGAGGAATCACCAAGTGGGATGCCCAGTAAAGACGAGGTGATCAGAGTTGGCCTATTCTGTGGGGTTTCAGGTCCTCATAAGTAGAAACATTAAACAAAAAAAGAACAACCAAAGCACAGAGCACCTACCCCCAAAGCTCACAAATAAAGCAAAAATCCCCACCACCCCATCTCTGGACAATGTAGGTACTTGTATCTGCTCAAGGACAGGGGAAGGCCTGCTAAATTCCTTTGTAGTTCTACCAACTGCTATAGTTCTCAAGCTGAGCAAAATATTACCTGTCTTCTTATTAGGCTGTGTTTGAGGCCTGGGAAAAATATTAAGAAATTAAATAAATTGCAATCTTTCATACCAGACTGGGGATACAGAATTTCAAACTGTAATCTAGAGATCTTATGAATAAGGAGGCAACAAAGAAAATGTATATGCAAAAAGAAGATTGATTCATACTTTCAGACTGTACATTTCTAATGGCTGTAACTGGGAGGCTTCAGACAAGCATGGGTGTTTTTTGTAGTAGGACATCAGACAACATTATGCAATAAAGTGAAGTTGTGCCAAATGCTTCCCTGAACATAACTGTGAATTTGGCCTCCCAAAACTGGCAAAAGCTGTACAATATTATACTGATGCTCCTGACAAAACAACCTGCAGTGGCTCCTAAATCACATGAATTGTCTGTCCCTCTGGCTTCTCTCTCATAGGCTGCAGACAAGCATTCTGCTCCGACTCCAGCTATGCTACTGAGACAAAAGTCGACTGGGCTGGCTCAGGGATGGTGATCCAGTGTCTTAGTGTCAGCACAGCCTCACAAGGTCCTGCTCCCTCAGGTTCCTCTTTCCTCCATGGCCCTGGCTGTGTCTCACCTGCAGCTCCGTGTGAGAAGGTGCCTGTGAGGGAGGTGAGATGCAGGATTGCTCTGAAGTACAACCATAAACGTGCAAATCACTGCAACTTCAGACAGCCACAGCTTCTCCTAGGCTGTAACAGGGAAAAGTGTCTTGGCTTAAGGAGAAATTTGACTTACTCAGAGTGATATGTTCTTGAAGCAGTAATAAACTGTACCCCCAGAAGCATAAAACTAATCTAGCTGGCTTTTGCCTGGAGTTCATTAAGAGATACTGGCACAAATTGGTCTGTCAGCAAAGCTGTGGGGAGGAGGCTTCCAGCAGTGGGGCAGGGAACCTTTCCATACAGATTTGGCTTTCTGAAGTAAAAAACATCAGTAACAAAGCTAGCATGAAAATGTGGTAGGTGGAAATGCTTTAATTTAAAATACTACACAGAAAGCAAGAGCAAAGACAGAGGCATGTGCAAAATGTGAGGACAACTTAAAATCATCTTTTTAATTCCATAAAATGAGGAACTGGACTCCTGTTTACCTTCCTGAGAAAATCTGGGCTGTAGCTAGATACACAAAATGAAGCTATCATGACTCTGAAAGTGTATTTCCAATTGTTCATTTTGCAGCAATGGAAACAAAATCACATTGGTTGATTCATCTGAAGAGCAGATAAATCTGCTCTCTGAAGAGCAGTGAGGCTGTGATGTAACAACTGGAATCCAGATACTTTGCACAGATTTTTTAAGCCCAGTCTTCAGCAGCTTTTTGCTGGGATTTTTTTAGAGTGACTCAGTGACTCCTGCTTTCTCTGAGCTTCTTTAGCTGTCTTCCATTGAATTTCTGCTGCTACTTTGTATTGATTGTTTCAGTATCTGATGGTTTAGCTGATGTGGTGCCTCTCAGAACACACTGTTCTGCTGCAGCTCCTGTGAAGTCTAGCTCCCTAACTATCCCTGCCTGTAAAACTGCACCCTTATTCCAATGTCCCTGCGTTATTATACATGGAATCCACCTTGGAGATTCCCGTGGTACAGCACGGATCCTGCCTCTGGATAAGAGGTGCAAAGCCCAGGTACTGTGTTGTACTTCAGGGAACTGTGTTTCTCTGCAGTTTTGTGTTACAGCATCTTTACTTTTGTAGTGCTAAATGAATTCTGTACATGTAAGCATTTTGTGTGAGGGATGCAGAGCAGCAGAGGGGTAAGTTGCTTGCTGCAACATTCCAAACATCCCACTCTCCACACAGCCTAGCCAATAACAGGTATGATTTATGGACCAGACAGTTACAGGTCGATTTAAAACATTTGTTATTTCTTCATTAATGGAGAAAATTATAGAGTGCTGTAATGGATAACTCAGCCTCACATCTTCCAATAAATCTTTAAATGAATATGTTCAAGCATATTGTTGGTAACTGTTGTTATCCATGGAAGTAATAAATAGAAAGCTAGATGGAACATTAATAAAAAAGATATAGTAAAACTGCAAATTTCTTGTGTTCAAATACAGAAGTCTGTAAATGATGCCTCAAATTTCTGTCTTTAGCTCAGCAAAGCAGGATTTGGGCCAGGATTGCTCAGCCACATGCCAGGAATTGTCCATAGGAGTTGTGGCTGCCCCATCCCTGGAAGTGTTTAAGGCCAGGCTGGGTGGAGCTCTGAGCACCCTGATCTAGTGGAAGGTGCCCCTGCCCATAACAGGGAGGGGTAGTGGATGAGCTTTAAGGTCCCTTCCAACCCCAACTGTTCTATGATAATTAACCACTGGAAACATCAGAGGATTTTCTCATTTCATCCTCTCTTTCAGTCAAACCTTACCATTGCCAGGTGTGCTGACTGCAGCTTTGAAATAAATACATTTGGTCCGTGAAAGTGGATTGTGCTTGTTTTGTTCAAAACAAAACAACCTAAAATGCCACTTGACTCACTTGATCCAAGGTGACATGTGTGACTTCATTTCCTACCCTTTTTATGTCAACTTGTCAACTTCTAAAACATTTACTTCCTTGTTTTATGTTTATAAAGTTTATTGTATCTTGGATTTTCTAAGAACATTCAAAGAACAGAGGGGGAATAGTGTTCCCTTGTAACATGCAGATCATTGGAAAGCAGGTGAGCTACTCCCTGCCCCTGCAGGGTGACAGAACAGTCCATGGAGCTGATTGTTTTAAGTGTTACTCAAATTGATCTTCCTACTTTGGATTAAGTTTTACTTAATGAGGAGGTAATGAGATTATCATAGACAAAAAGGACTATGACTCTTTTGGGAATGTACCATTTCTGAGACTTGACTTTATTTCAAACAGGTCCATAATTCCTTCTTCAGGGGAATGTAAATTGAAATTGCAATCAAACTATGGGACTTCTCTAGCAACTGTTTTGACACTGAATTATAGAAGTATTGTACTGTGTATTTTCCTGGGGAAAGGATTGACTGCTGCAAGATTAACACGTTCTGGATGGGTGCCATTTTCAGATAGTTAGTTCAACCAGAAGAGAATAGATCTGATTAAGGGATCAAGCTGGTTATTTGTTTGGTTTTTGTACTGTGTGCCCTACAACGACTGTGATTCTTTGCCTCTTTTCCCTGACAATAATTAGGATGGGAGGCTTCCAACAGCTTCATGTTAATACTCCTTTTTTTTCTTTTTCTTTTTTTTCTGAAAACATGCAGTAGCTAAGCAATTAACATTTTTGTTAAACTTTAGAATCTTAAAAGAAGCCTTCCACAAATTTTCAGGGAATCTCCAGATAGCCAAAAGAGAGCACTGAGAATAAGGGATCTCTGTGTTTGGGGATTTTTTTTTCTGAGCTTGTGTTTTTTAGGAACATCTGTCCTAATTGGCAGTCCAAGTTCCCACTGATGCTGTGTTCCAAGTTTTCAGTAAGTCCGTGGTTCAGCTCTGCTTTGTAGTGGTGTACACCCTATAGTAAGTTACTTGAGCCTCTGAGGATTGTAACACCCACTGTTGTGGGATTCACAAACCTGAAGAGCAGCTGCTACAGTGTCATTGATGATGCTATTAAATTATGTTTTGTGTAGAACTGATTCATATTATTGATTTTTGCATTTAATAGTGTGACTGATTTAAAACAAGCACAAAACATTATGTTTTAGAAGGCACATCCAGGGTGTTCAGCACTGTGCCTCCTGTCAGTGCATGAGCAACAGTTTAGCCGGGAGGCAAAAGTGATGCTTGTGACCCAAATTTGCCAATATTTATGTTTGCAAATAACTTGTTGAATCCAGACAGTGAAATTTGGCTCCTTTAAAGTTACTGGTTAAGCACACTGTTGTGGAACCAGGGCCTGGCTTGGGCCTGACTCATCCCCAGGAGCAGCCTGGGGCAGGCTCTGCTTGCTCCAGAAATGCTGACTAACAGCGGCGAGTTTAATTTCTATTTAAATGAAAGGGAGGAGGAGCTTGCCTCAATATTGGCTGATTCCATATGTAAGAATAAACTGAGGTCATATACCTCAGGCATCAGCAAAGGTTTTCATTAAGAATGCACTGAAGTCTTTGGCTGAATTGGAGATGTAATCTTTTAAGAGGTCACATTTGTTATTGCCTAGAAGAGTTCAGAATTGCGGTGAAATACTAAATTATCAAAAGAAGGAGAAACTGGGGATTGGTAAACCTTGTGCTTTTTACTGCTGCTAAAAGATATAGCTGTGTCTGCTTGTAGACAGAGCTGAGTTGGTGTTCTTGGGGGACAAGCTTCTGTGTACAGGGGCTTCTGGTTGATTTTTTTGTACTTCTTTCTAAGACGCATCCAGACTCCCAGCCTAGAGGCTGTATTGAACTTTGAGCAAAGTCTTGATGCATGGTGTCTGAGTTTGGGTTTAGATGGACTTTTGTAGTATTGGAGAGATTTTTAGCTATATTGGCGTTAAAGCAGAAATAAATTTAACTGGCTGTGCTTTTGTAATTTTGATTGATACATTTGCAAGTTACTGAAGACAAAATACAGGTTTGTGTGGTTCTTGTCCTTTTCCAAAACCATCTCTGCATTCATTTTCTGTGTTTTAGTGAGATCATAATGTTGAATTAATGATAACAGAAAATAATGTCCATGAAAGGCTGAGATGAAATACAAATGTGAAACAGAGAAATGGGTTGGCTAGAAGGGCATCAGAAGTTGGTTAATCAGACACAGTAGCCCTAAAATTACAGAAAATGGCCCATAAGGTTTTTTCTGTGTCATTTCTGTTCCTGGAGGTATATTCTCCTGCTTTCTTTCCAAAGGAGGTAAAACTAAGGTGAATATGTGAAGTTTTGTTCAAATGCTGACATAAATCAGAAATGTGTCAGTAGAAAGACGAGATATTAACAATTTGCCAAACTGGTGAGTAAATAAATAATCCAGAGGAGTAGCTCTGCTGCTGCTAATCTTACTGGTATCTATAGTTATTTTTCAAAAAGGACAGCATTTCTGTGTTAGGAGAAGCTTGTCATTTAAAGCTGGACAGATGGACTCAGATTAGGATGATGGCTCCCAAAATGTGCAATACAGGAGAATGACGCTGTCGCGGCAGCTGCGCAGGGAACAGTAATAGAAGGGTTTTATGGAGGGAAGGGGGTGTGATGGGCCCAATCTTCTTAAAGCTTTCAAGTACTCCCAATTTTTCATGAATAAGTTGTTTTTGCCTTTATTACAAGGTCAGATGAGAGTCATTGTGTAGTATTCCCTTCCCAAGTTTATCGGTAGAAGTAGTGCTCAGATGGTGAGAAACCAAAAAAAGAGGGGGAGGAAGGCTGACTGTCTACAGCAGAGAACTGGGATTTCTTTTAAGCTTGTGAAAGACCAGATTGTCAGCTCCTTGTGCAATTGTTTTTCTAAAGGCAGGTGTTTCATCTGGCCTTTATGTTATTCATAATTTAGAACTATCTCTTCACCCTGATTTGTTTTATTTAACCTAATAAAATCTTAACCATACTAAAGGTATGGTGCAGTAATGAAATTGTCAGGTGGTATTCCCTTTCTTTTCATTCAGCTGAAGTTCCTCACCCTGACCTGTTTGGAGGTGTGGGGGTTTTTTTGTTAGTTTGTTTGTTTGGTTGGGTTTTTGTTTGTTTGGGGGGTTTTGTGGGGTTTTTTGTGGTTTTTTGGGTTTTTTGGGTTTTTTTTGGTTTTTTTAATTTATTTCTAAATCCCTTGCTGTTGTTTTTGACCATGAAGAGCAGAGCTGGAACTCTGTGAGCTGATGGGGAAGGTAGGAAAAAAACCAGAAACCAGCCTGGAAATCACACTGGGGAAAGCCCAGGTTTGTCTGTGCAAGATGCTGCTCATTCTGTCAAACTTGGATAGGGATTGCTGGTACTTACAGAAACAGTTTGCATCCTCCTGTGCAGTTGTACAGCATGTAATTCTGATTGGCAGAGGTCCCTGATGCAGTTCTTTTCCTTTCAGAGCTTTCCTTTTCTCTCTTGTGAATGATTTCCTTGTGACTGTGTCATAAAGAGTGTTTTGAAGTTTTAAATGCTAAGGTGTCAATCTTCTGGAATATCTTCTTAATCGTTCTGGTCACAAATAATAAATGGATTGACTAAGTTCCTGGATAGTGTGTTTGGTTCAAGCTGCATTTTATGGATGTTAATAACTAATGGCTAAAAAACAGCACAGAAACAAACCTATTCCCAAAGAAAGCATAGCAAGGGATTTGTAGTTACTCTGGTTCCAAGGAGTACTGCTTACTGAATAATCTTCCATTAGAAAGGAGGTATACAAATTTAAGTTATTCTGTTGTACCCTGTGAAGGCAAAAATATGCTTAATGAAGTGAACTCTTACCAAAATTGATATTTCTATGCTTTCAGTATTTTAGATTCCAGAACACATAAGTGTATGGGGAAAAAAATCATTAGCTGTAACTCATTAGCTCTGTTCAAGCAGCTGCAAACCTTTAAAAATTAATAATTTTCATGAGGAATGCTAAGTCTGGGCTGTAAGGTGTAGCATGCCCTTCCGTGCAAGATTTCAAGTGAAGCTGACAGGGAGCTTGCTGGGTAGGGGTTGAGCAAGCACCCCCAGAATTAATCACCTGTCAGTTAAATTTCTTGAGTTTAAACCTACAAATAATTCTATCTTTGTAAATTGCCTTTGTGATGTAAATGTACTAAGCCTCACCCTAAACTGATTTTCTTTCTCCTTTTAATACTGATTCCACAACCAGGGGAAATACTAACAGCTCCCAGAATTTAATGAGAGCATTAACATGGTTGAAACTATTCTTTTAAGGTTATAAAATACAAAAATTCCAGTGATCTCTTCAAGAGTAAAAGGATGAAGGTGATTAGAAGCACTGCCAGATGCAAAATATAGTGACTGTTGTTAAAAACTAAGATATACTCTGAAATATTTGCACTACTTTCCATTAACTAGAGTGGAAATACAAGAGGAAGCAGAAAAAAAATCTGCTACTCCCGATTCTCCATGGGTTATGCTTGCAAGAATGAAAAATAGAAGTAGATGTTATGCTCTGTGAAACTGCTGACTCACAGGGATCAGAGGGATTTCCTGGGGTGGTGCTGGAGCCCTGAGCTCTGTGTGCTGCCCGAGCGCTCGGTGACGCAAGTGTCACTGCTGTGGCACTGGGCTGGAGAGAGGACGGGGAGAGCTGCAGGTGGAGGCTTCAGTGCCCTTTGTAATGCTCTTTTCTGGGGGGGAAAGAGCACTCAGAGAATCTTTTGAGGTGAATTGTTTGCCTTGTACCACTGTACTCAAGGATACCACTGAATTCCCTCTCTCCCCTGAGCCTGGGGAAGGTGAGCGCAGGCAAAACCAAGCCAGCTTTCACTGTTGCAAGTCTCTCTTTTGCTTTGCAAGGAACTCTGATGTCCCACTCTGTCGTCAGGACTATTCCATGTTGTCTTTTCCTTTGTAGATATATTTTCCTGCCTTTGATTTGAAGAATTTTGGTGACTTGGTCGAAGCTGCTGCTGGTACAGATCTCCAAGCCCATGTGGTGTCCCAAATCTTGTGCAGACAATCTGCTTCAAGTGCAATGCAGATATATTTATTTCTGTTTGCAGTCTTGGAATGTGATAGCCCTGCTGATATCTCTGCTAAAATCAACATTGCTGCATAAATATTAACCATAGTACACAAAACAGCAAGAGAACTTGCTGTTGTTTAAAAATGGTACTGCTGATCTGAAGAGCTCCAATGGCTCTGTTGGAGAATGGCCAAGCTTGTTTGGGATCCTTCTGAGGGTTCTGCCCCTGCCTTTCTGGGCCCCATGTGACTACAGGCTGTATCTGATGGGGTAAGAAGAGATTTGATGCAGTTACGCTTCACTCTTATGTTATTAATATCACTAGTGTTGTAGAAATACCAAGCCACAGTTGAATATTTACTTTTTCCTGATGCAGCCAATGAATTGTCGCTTATGATCTTTCCAAGAAAGAGATCTATGAAAGGTTTAGACTGGTCAATTAAAAAAAGTTCAGGTATTTACTCTTCAAGAGAAAGGTAAAATTCAGCTAAGAATTTGAATTTTTATTATTTAGTGTTTTGAATTTCTTCAAACTTCATGACTGTAAATTCAGTGGAAGATTGTCCCATAATTGTGCTGGACTTCCCAGAAAGTGCTGAATATTATAGAATTCCATGGAAATGATGCTAGTGTGCAGGGCTTCACTCTTATATGATTCCCTCTCTGTATCCATTTATAATTACAGAATTTCATTGTGTCTGCTTTCCCCTCCTCCCAGGAAGAAGATTTTGGAGCCTAGAGATCTAAGGGAATTATGACACCAGGGATACTAAACTAAACCTGATTTACAGACTTTTAAACAGCCTGAATGAAAAGGATTTTTTTAACATGCCTTTTGGAATTATCAGCCTGTAACTTAAAGATCTGTGTGTTGGTGATGGAGCATTTCTTGTTCAGTTGTACTTCCAGTGACTCCTCCTAGAGACAGAAAGGCAGGCCTGTGTGTAGCTGACCTTTCCAAGAAGGAGCAGAACATTATATTATGTCTTTAGTGGGAAAAGAAGCAATATTTAAACTGTCTTTGTGTATCCTGAAGAAATGAGTAAGGTGAATCCCATACTTTACTGTGTTATGTAAATCCCTACCTTAAGGCTTTACATATATAATTAATTTGAATTTTTTTAAAAATCTATTACAACCAAAGCATATATGCAGTTTGGAAATTGTATGTAGATAAGCTGATGTACAGATAAAATGTTAGCATGACAAAAGGGCCAAAGTTGTTTCTGGTATGGAGAATTGCCTCATTTGTCTGGATGAATTTCGCAGTGTTATATGGTTACAAGTTGAAACCAAATAATTGCTGCAAGAGAAAAATAGAATCAGCAGTATGAATGTGCTAACATTTCCCTTCCTTTCTTTTTCCCTTGACTCTCCAGGAGAGGGTAGAGTTTGGGATAGAAATGTGAATTTATTTGCAGGTGACTGTTGTCTTGTAAAATACACATTAGTGTCTGAAAAGGAAAGAGAACTCCCTCATGTATTTGCCTACTTTGTGTTTTTTTAATTTCAGTATTTGTGACAAGATGATGACATTCAATGTAGCTTCTGATCAAGTGATGCTATCAAATACTTTCAGCACAGCCTTGCAAAGGTCCCTTTATTAATGAATGGCCACTCTTGGGTGACGTTTAGCCTGCAAGGGACAGTCTCGTGGCCTTACTAAAAAGCACTGGAGACTGTGCGTGAAGGAGCTCTGAGAAATGTCACATTTTGGCCATGAGCATTCACTATTTTGCCCTTGGTTTGGTCATGGAGCAGTCCCTGTACAAAGGGACCTGTTGCTTGTGGATTTTCTTTGTCGTGTCACTTGCACAAGTTCCCATGGACAGGATGAACCTCACACTGAGCCAGAGGTGCAGCAGTAGAGGGGGTTGTGAGTTCAATTTCAACTGCATTTGCTATGTGTTTGCAGGAAAAAGTGGATGCTTGTTCATGAAACTGTTGTCCATCTAAGCTGGATTTTTACACTGTAGTTGTTTTTGATGATTCTGCAGTGCAGGATGTCCAGTAGATCACAGGAAAGTACAATGTTGACTGCCGTTTGTTGCAGTCTCACATTTTTACTTGACTGGCATTAATAGCTCTCTGTCAGAGGAGTACTCTTTCCATTGCTTCTGCTGCTCTTCCTTCCCACCTTCTTGTTTCATTGTGCCATCCTTGGAATTTGTAGGGATAAACTAGTTCAACTCACCAGAACAGTGAGAAAATAACTACACAATACACCAATGAACAGACTTTATTGCTTTACAATTTACTGTATTGCTGATTGCTGTGGGACCAGACGGAAGTCAAAGGTATGACAAACAGGATGCATCTTGTGTGTAGGAAATTTTGGCTCAGTAGAGCTGGGTTTGAGGGAGAGGATTCACAGGAAGCCTGGTTGGACATGACCTTCCCCTTCTGGTGCGACTCAGTCGTTGATTCAGTTCAGTTGTAGCACCTCAATTGGATCTATTGCTTTTATTTGTATGCCCAGCCTGGGGTGGCAGACATGTACAGTTAATTATGGTGAAAGTAAGGGGGTTGAGACTTCAAAGGTTTTTTTACAGTGTTGTGTAACTTATTTTATCTTAAATGTCATGTTAATCCCATGAGGATGTGGGTGCTTGATACAGCTGCTCAGGAGGAGCTGAGCCACTGCTGCTGAAACAGCTGACTGGGTTTCACAGGTGTTAATACAGAGCCCCTTAAAGCAATCAAAACACAATATCTAAATACAAGAACAGAGCGATCTTTTCAGGCTTAATTTCTATAAAGCAAAGAACAACAACTGATCTTACATTTGGGTCAAGAGACTCGTTATATTTTGAAAAGCACAAAGCAAAGACTAGATATCTATGTGACAACATTGCAGATTCATCGAGGAAATAATATTTTGTTTTCTTGGCTGCTAAATGATATGAGGCACATGAAATCCCTCTTAGAATGAAAGATGAACTTGAGGAATTTCTGTCTAATTACATTTTTAGTGAGATGTGTCTCTCCTTAGAAAATAATAGATATTTTTGAATGTGTTTTTAGATTGCATCCACAATGTTAGTATTCTCAAAACATCTCTTTGTTTCTCAACAGATCTAAAAAGCACCTAAAAAATAAAAATGGGTGAACTGGACCATGGAACATTGTTTTCAACTCCTAGAATTAGTGATGGAGGTATGTCTGCTATCACCTTCAAGTTTAATTGTTTTATCAACTGCTTATGAAATACTCTGTGCAACTAATAGCTGCATATAGAAGCTGCTATAGCTCTGATCATTGTTTGGACTGGGAGGGACCCTAAAGCTCATCCAGCTCCACCCCCTGCCATGGGTGGAGACACCTTTCACTGTCCCAGGTTGCTCCAACTTGGCCTTGGACACTTCCAGGGATGGGGCAGCCACAGCTTCTCTGGGCAACCTGTGTCAGGGCCTGCCCACCCTCAGAGGGAGGAATTTCTTCCTCAATTCCTGTCTGAATCTGGCCGTTTTCAGGTTAAAACTGTTGTCCCTCATGCTGTCTCTCACAGACCTTGGTAAAGAGTCTTTCTGTGTTTTTCCTATAAGCCCCCTTTATATATGGAATAATATATGGCTGCAGTAAAGCCTCCCTGGAGCCTTCTCCAGCTGAACATCCCCACCTCTCTCAGCCTGTCTCCACATGAGAGATGCTCCAGCCTTGGACCGTTTCCATGGTCTCCCCTGAGCCCACTCAGTGTCTGTCTCCTGCTGGGACCTCAGAGCTGGGTGTTGTTCTCCACGGCTCCAAGCACAGGCAGAGGGACAGAATCCCCTCCTTGGCATCTGCCCATGCTGCTTTTCATGCCAGCCAGGCCCAGACTGGCTTTCTGGGCTCCAAGGGCATGTTGCCAGCTCATGTCCAGTTTTGCACCCACCAGATTCCCGGGTTGCTCTCCACAGGGCTACTCCCAATCCACTCCGTGCCGGGACTGGGGACTGCCCTGGGTGGGGTCCAGGAACAATCCTTGCCCAGTGAGGCATCGTCTGGAGTGGTGTCCTCAGGCTTTGTGTATGGGCCATGTAGCAAATGGAAATCCTGAGAGATCCTGAAGGAGGATCACAGGATGGCTCTGCAGGAGTTACTTTGCCTTTCATATGTGACCCCTCTGCAAAACCATGCCAGACACAGCACTTCCAGCCACTGGGTTTAATAGGGAATGGGGAAACCTTTCTGCCAACACTTGATGCCCAATTTCACTGCTAAAGGAAAGCAAAGCAGAGGTTGTAGGGGAAAGACCCAGTCCTTAGCCCTGTGAGCTCCCTAGCTTAGGTAAAGGGACTGGGGATCTGTGAACTAAGGCTTCACAGTGCTGGGGCAAAAGGTCAGGTAGTTTCATTTACAACTGTAATTGTACCTCAGGCTTTGGCAAATATTTGTTACAGAAAATTGTGAAAAGGCATCTTCAAATCTAAAAGTTCAGTATTTTATATTTTTATTCATATGTGTATATATTTGTATGTGCATACATGTAAAATTCATTTTCTTGTAAAATACAGGACACAACGAATACATTGCCTTTTAAATACAAAGTTTGCATCCTACAGGTCACAATCCTGATTTTGGAGGTAATCTCACATGGATAGACCCTGTGGTTCCTCATGTGTGTAAACAAGGATGTTTCTGCCTGAGATGACTCCTGGCAGACCAAGGAGTGACTGTCAGGCCCTGGAGCTGTAATGCAGCAGTAATGGGGTTAGGAGGAAAAATGGAATGAGGGGCTTTGCAGAGCGTTTGGGTCTGGAACTTTTACCTCTTTGAACATGGAATGATTTTCCGTGATCTCTGCTGGACAATGTTGCAAGCAACCTCAGAAAGAAGGAAAAAAAAAATTCTTCACAGAGAATCTTGCTGACTTAGGGATGAGTACTTTAAATTTGGACTGATAGGAATAAAACCCCACAAAGCTGCCTAAAGGCCTAAAAACTGGGAGAAAGGAGATTATTTTTGCTAAGCTCACAGGATAAAATGGAAGAATTTAGTGGATCAAACTACTGAATGCTTTTTGTTTAAGGTATATAAAGAATAAAGAAATAGTCATAATATAAGATCAGAGGTATAACCTGGTGGAATAATTCATGTGCTGAGCAGATCAGTGGTGAGGAAATGAGGACTGGGGAGCAGGAGGGAAGGAAGAAGCCTCCCTTCCTCTGTGCAGGTGGCGTGTCCTCTGCCCCTGCACGGGCACTGCCCATGGAGCTCTGCATGAGGAGGAGGAGGAGGGGGAAGAAGCTGCTGTTCTGTTCTGGTTGGGAGCCTGGCACAGTCCTCTGAGCCGGGAAATCTGTCCATGAGTATTGGGCAGCTCTGTCTGAGGTTACCTCCAGTGTGCTTCTCTCTTGTTCTGTTGGCAAATCCCATTCAGGCAAGATTTGCAGTCCTGATTTTCTGGATTTGTCCTGATATAACTGCTGGTCTGCCTGGCTGGAGATGCAGTGGAAAAGAGAATTGCAACTCATTCGTTTTGCATGGGATTTGTAGGTTTTATACCTCTTAGAAAAAAATTGCTCCTGTTGCTCAAACCATAGGTCACAATAAACATTGAGGCAGTTTTCCACTTGGTGCAAGAAGAATGCATATATTGAAACTTCAGTATTTCTGTATTAGAAGTTGTTAAAATTCCAGTAAATGCAGTTCAAAGTGAATTCATAATTAAATTTGCATGTAAACAATGCTTTAAAAATTAACTATTTGTAAACAGACTACTGGTTACTGTTTCTTATATAATTTCTACTAGCTAATGTTTGTTTCAAATTCTCATTCACCAACTAACAGTCTCTGTTATGGAAACTTTTAGTCTTTAAAATATAGTGGTTCTAATTTCTGTCTATGTTTCATTTTATGACTCACACTTAAATTATTTCTCTATAATTTGAAATTGCCGTATGTGTTTTATGTGACAACTAGAAAATCCAGTGATTCCTGCAAGAAATGCTCTTTGCAGTCAGAAGTACAAACCTGTTAACTACAAACATCTGTATGAACTAGCTGCAAAGGCAAAAATGGCCTCTGAAAAAACTCAGTTAAAGGTATGATTTTTGTATTGTTTGTAATGTGAATGCTTTTGAAACTCAGTGATCATGTTTCTTCTCTCAGCCCCAAGGAAACTGAGCATGAATAGGGATAACAAATTGCTGTAACGGCGTTCAGCCAAAGGGGGTCAAACATGAGAGTTTATCCCAGGGTTACTGTGATTTGGGCATGTTAATGTCAATGTGTGGACTTTCTTTGAATCAGAGATGCAAAATATGCGTGGATTCTGGTTCTTCAAAAGACAGGAAAAGTTTGTATTTGAGTGCTTTGAGGAATTTCTTCCAAACTATTACATAATAATTGGATGCAATGAAGAATTTAGAGGAACAAATGGGAAGATTGACCCAGGAAATAAGCTTTAAAAAAAAAGATACAAAGCAAGGATTTCTGAAAGTCAAGCTGAAGTAGATCTTAAAAAGAAAATTAAAAGTATTTAATAGCCATAAAATGTAAATGTAGAGGTCGACAGAGAGATATAAATAGGTGCAGTACAGCTCAAGTGGTAAAGACCACAGGAGCCTATTTAATACTAGAGAAGAGCAACAGTGAATGAGAGAGTAAAAGTACATACTTACATACTTTCTTCAATCCAGGAAGTATTGCTTCCTTTAATGCATGTAGGGATCATGTACCAAAGGCTCTGGCAGATACTTCTTCAGGGATTGGCAGTACAAAATTCTACTGAATTCATCCAAGCTTTAATTTTTCATCTTTTGGGTTTTCACTTTTTCAAGTGTTTTCCAACTGTGTAGGTAGTAAAATATATATATTCTGAAAGCTCCACAGAGAATAGTATGTGTTCCCACCTACTACTTTTTGTTGCTGATTCAATCTATCCACGTTTAGAAGAGCTGGGTTACTCGTCCTTTGAGGCAGAACCAAAGAAATGAATGGTAAATCAGTTGTTGACTAAGAAATAAAAAGACAGCACACACAGGAAAAAGGGGTAATATTGCAGCAATTGTACTTAAATACATAAATGGCATTACTGTTTCTATAAAATAATTTCAAGAGCATATGTACAGATGTAGTTTTGTTTTACCTTAGTTTTAGAACCAATCTGACGAGGTATGCATTTTCAGATTGCTTTAAATACAGTGTTCTGCTTGCTGAAGTCTAGTTTTAAGCACCTAATGGTAATCAAGAGGAAGCTGTAAGTAGCTTCTTAAACTTGCAAATATGTAAGCAATGAAAATAAGGAGACATCGTCTTTGATTCAAAAGCGTTGTAACATAGTGGTTGAAAGCATGGCACAGGTGTGCTCCAGCTCTCTTCTAGTACACC
Organism: Acropternis orthonyx; assembly: GCA_035583155.1. Classification (NCBI taxonomy): domain Eukaryota; kingdom Metazoa; phylum Chordata; class Aves; order Passeriformes; family Rhinocryptidae; genus Acropternis; species Acropternis orthonyx. The sequence goes on from JAWWEU010000163.1 coordinate 387,763, forward strand.
CACAATGTCCCCATGGCCCCTACTGCAGCTTCTTACCCCAGGAACACCCCATAGCCAGGTTTGATGCCAAGCACAATGGATCAGCCACGTTCCTTATGAGACTCTCTAGAAACCAGGTGCACTGAACTCAGGTTCATCTGAGCTGCGTAAATATTTCTAGTTTCACAAGTAGGATTTTAGCTTTGGTGGTGGTGACTGAGGGGCTGTGATTGGAGAATTGCTGGAACTCTCCTTGCCTGCCTGTGAGCGCTGCAGAGAGTCCTGTGGCTTTCCCTGCTGATGTCCCTGACCCAGTTGGGGCAAGAGTGGGAACACGCTGGGGGATGTGCCTGTGTGTGTGTTCCCAACACTCTGTGAGCACAGAGGGGTCATGGATGGGTTTGTGCAGCTTGCCCTCGGCAGGACAACTGCAGGTTGGTTCCACCTGAGCCAAGTGAAAACCCAGTATTTTTGACTCAGAATGTCTTTCCTTTGCTGAACTAGATGTAGAGTGAGATCTTTATTCATTTCTCCCTGTTATGAACAAGGAAAAGACTTTCCCGTGGTTTTTCCTTGTCTTGCTACCATTCTGCCATAGAATAATGTATCTGCAGGAAGAAGGTTCTGGGGAGGGGAAAAAAGGGCCTGTGTCTGAATTGTGGGAGCCGGTGGAATCAGAAGGGTCTTGTGAGCCGAAGTTGGCTGGGCCAGGGGTGAGGACAGGTGTTCTGGGGGAAGGGGAGGGCAAGGCAGCACAGAGAGGAATGGGAAAGGAGCTTTGTCCTCAGTATGCACTGAGAGGCCAGACACAGTCACGATGGCAGGAGGGTGAGAGGAAATGTCTCAGGGACATCTGGCAGCCACAGGCTTTGATCCCTTTGCCTTCATTGTTGGTTAGCCAGAGTCACGTGGCTGCCACTTCAGCAGCCTCTCCTGGCACCTTTTCCTCTGGCTTAAGCAGTAACTTCATCTGTCTCAAAAGTAGGTATTCCTATTTTATCTGAAATGTGAAGCAATGTTTTTGTGAAGCCCTCAGACAGTTTCAGAGCCTCTTTAATTGGATAGATTTTGTAAAAATGCTCTTTTTTAGTAATACATTTTTGAAATTCTTTCACCGTTTCATCTTCCCACCTGTAAGAATTTTTCTTTTTCCTGCTCATCTTCCCCCCTGCGTCATCTCCTGGGAAATAGGGATGGGAAAGGAAAGAAAAAAATGAACTGCATTTTTTTTCACTTTCTCCTCTCATTTAATTGTGGTTTGAAATGGAATAAACTTTTTTTTTCCCCATGAAAATTGGCTACACTTGAGCACATTGTTCTTTAGAAAAAAAGTTTTTGGAAAAAGCCATCAGGTTTGTCATTCTGTAGTTAAAAGTTTCGATATGAGGGCATTTGATAAAGCTATTGAACAGATTCAAAATACAAGCTTTAATTTCCCCTGCAGATTAAAAAAACCAAGCAAGTTTCAAAAACTAACAAAGAGCAAATGCTGCTGAAACAGCACCGGCAGGTGTGGTGGCAAGAGCATAAGAGGCTGAGTGAGAGCAGGTAAGAGCTGAGGAACCCGAAGGAGTCCTTGCTAAAGAAAGACTCCAGCAGACAGAGTTTCTGTATCAAAAGTTTTCAGTCTTAATTCCTTTGGAATCTGTCTCTAGATGTGTGTATTGAGTTCACAGTTATAACAGGGAACATTATTACTGTTTCCTGTCTATCGCCCTGTGTACTGTATAGACACAGATCAACAGGAACATTTGTGGCTTCCTTACCACCCTCTTGTCCAAGTCCTTCACTTCATACCTTCCCAGGCAAAGAATCCCCCTTTTCATTAATTATTGGAGTATTTGAGGCTTATCATTCTTGCAAATATAATGAATAAGAAATTAAATCTATAAAATCCATATTCATACCTTTCAGGCAAAAAGCAGAAGGAGAAATAAAGACTTTTCTTGATGAAGAAAGTCATAAGCACAACTTTTTTTTGGATTTGAGGGACTTGGGTAAGAATTTTTATTAATTTCTTAATTATATTTTTAAAATCAAAATTATCTTGATTGTTCATTTGAGTTTTTAAATCCCTGTCTTGACAGGTTTAGATTTGGAAAGCACAGTGCTGTGTATTATTTAGTGTGTTTGAGAAAGCTTTGTTTCATTTGGATACAGAGCAGGAATTGTCCAAGGATCGGGAAGTTTCCCAAACAAACACACTAGTTCCTGTCTGGCAGCTAAAGGAGGATTTGAAGCTCAAGCTGGCAGAAATGCAGCATTACCTCTCAGAAGAATCTTGTCAGAAACCTGAGATCAATTCATTTGAGATGTTACAGCAGGTTGGTATTTCAGCTTTATTTCTACAATTTATTATCACCGTATTTTTAGCATTTACATTTATTTTTATGTTAAATTTTGAGACAGTAACTGACGTGTGAAGTGTCCTGTAACCTTTCTACTTGCCATGGTGTAGATCTGCTCACTAAAATCTGTAGAAGTGTACAGTTTAGGGCTGGAAATCTGACTGTTTCTAAATAAGAGCTTTCATATTGTAACAAGATAAAGACGTAACAGCAACATGTTTCATGAAATAGATCAAATTTGTGAAGAAGCAGCAGAAGGCAGTTTTGGAAGGTCTTATCCTTGAAAGTCTGGCTTTGGAAAGAGAACTTGAAGACTATAACGCAAATGTAAGCTTTTCCTTATAAGTTCAATTAGCAGCTTCTTGAGAAAGAAAATAAGATGCAGAGCAGTATTCTGAGCAGCATCTGTTCATTGCAGGCATTAGCAGGCTCTTTTGAGGAGAAAAATGGACTTTTCCATGAAGTTCCTCCTGAGCTGCTGTCTCTAGAATGTCCTTACCTTGACTTGAAGACCTTAGTGATCCATGAGTACCAAGAGCTTGCCAGTGGGTACTGGGTGAGGCTTCAGGAGATTGACCAGCAGTTGGAAGATTTGTCCAGGTAAGGACAGGTTTCTCTGCATGACTTTTGTTGGGGATAAAAGTACCTATAATGTCATTTGTAATCTGTAGGTGCTGTCGTTGGCTTTGCCATTCAAGCTGGTGCTGTTTGGTGCAGAGCAGTGAAGGTTCTGCCCGGCTCTGGGGCTGGACAGCTGGAGAGTATTTACACAGCTGAGGGTGGAGCCAGTCCTTGCAAAAGTTTGCTGCTGAAATAATAAGCAACATGTTTGGTGGGATAAGAAACCAACAGTCTGGTGTCTATCGGATATCCTCTTCATGTGCTCTTGCAGGAATAGAAGTTACTCTTTCTTCATGGCAATTACTATCAAATTGATGACAGAAAAGTACAGGCTTTCTGAGACATGTCCAGAACGTTTTTATCTATAAAGCAGATAAAAAGGTCCTATCTTTTCACAAATTTTGGAGCACTGCAGCAATTGTCATCACAAAAAATGTAAAAAATGTATATAGCTCTGATTCAGATTAACTGAAAGGAGAATTTTTCTGTAAATGAAACACTTTATAGAAAGAACATTATTCATAATGATCTAGAAATGTAACAAACCTAAATATTAATAGTATAAAGTTTATCCTTTCTGCTGAGACTCTCCAGAGTCCAGGAGATACTGAGCTGCAGATATTGGATGGCTTTTGCCTTCTTTTTACCATCTCTTGATGTTCCTCTGGCTTAGGATGGCTTTGGGTTTGAAGACAGAGAAGGGGAGGTCAGTGGAATGGTTGGCAGCCTGAGCAGAAGAAACTGGGGAGAGCAGGAAGCTCCTTGAGTTTCTTTGGTAAAACAGTGTCATGCTGGTTCCAAATCTGTTTTCTATATATACAGTGCAGCACTTGGATCTTCTGTCCCTGCTCCTAAGTCAGTTTGGTGTGCTGAAGCAGGTTAAAGGTGTTGGGTGCCATAGAAAGTGGTGTTATGATCTACTTATCTTCTGTACAAATTGTACAGATATTCTGTAGGTTCTTCTTCTGTCACTTGAAACCTGTATATTATTACTGCAGCATCCTAGCTGTTATAACATGATACTTATTAAAAATTGCTTTGATTTATTCCATATTTATAGCATTTATTAAGCAGCAAGTGGCAAATTTACAGCAGTTCCTTTGCTGCTGTCTCTGACACTTTGTTACAGTTGCTCTTACAGACATTTTAACAACCTCGATGGAAACCTGTGACAAATGCGAAATCATTAAATATGTACAAAGTCTTTCTAGTGGTTTTAATTAAAATTGTGTTAAAGTTTATGATCAACACAATTTTGTTGAGAATTCATAAATTAAAATCTGCGACCCACACAGCATTTGTGCTACTGAAGAACAGATAAACATCAATGTAGATGAGAATTTCTGAAAACGGTTGAAAAATCAACTGTGGTATTTTCGCTGATCATAGGCCAGGTGTGAATTCAGGGCTGGAGCTAGGTAATTTTGCACTGATAATTCAATAATATCAAGACTTAAAGATAAAATGCCATATTTTCAAGAGAAATAAAATCAGTTGTAGCATGAACAGTGCTACATGTGCTACATGAACACTGCAACATGAACATGTGCAGTGATACTGTGAAGGAATGAGGTTGTGATGTTCAGATGGTAAAACCCAAGGGAATGTAGCTGGAGAAAATGCTGCAGGTAGTGTCAGCAATGTGGTGAGGGGCTGTGAAGCAATACTGGGGGACAAGAGACCCACTTTGGCTCAGTGTGTGTGCCAGAACTGAGAGCTGGGAATGTCGGGAATCATCAGTGAACCAGTAGCAATTATCCCAAGCAATTTATTTAAAGCAAGATCTTAGGTTTTTTTGCTTGCCTTTTGGTCTCCAAATCTTTAATGTATTGCTCATTTATGTTTCTATTATTTAATCCACAGCAACATTAAAAATCTGTTTTCAATTTAAAAAAAAGCAAGGCTTTGTTCTGGTAGCATTGCTTACTTCAGTATCTGGGTTTATAAGACACCACACTCCTTGTCACTTCTTACGTTTATATTGGCTAATTTGCATGGAAATATTCTATGAGTTTGCAAAGATACAGCACTGTGATTGAAGTAGTCTATAATTCATCACGCTGCCTGTGATCCGAGTGGCACAGATAATGCTGTCAGAAATGGAGTGACAAGTCCTTGACCTTGGTGTGTATCCCCTGTGCTCTACTGATTAATACAGCCTTAATGAAGCCTTTGCAGTTACTGTCATTGCTCTCTACCCACAGAGACCAAACATCCTCCTGCAATACATTTCTTCCTTCGTTTTTGTGATTTGAGAAGCTGTTCAGTAGCACAACTTGATTCTATGATAACATGGTAACCTGGTCACTGCAGCTGGGGATTACTGCTCTCTCCTTCCTCTCTCATCATATACTTGAATGTACAGTGAAGAAACCTTCAGTTGATATTCCTCTGCATTGCACATGCCATTTTTTAACTGTTAAGGCTGTCTGGAACAGAGAATTTGGAAAATGCACACAGAATATGCAAAAAAGAAAATTCAGACTAAGATAACATTCTGATCTATTCTGTGTGCTTTTCAGTCCTACTAGAATGCACTTTGCAGTGGTCATTGCTTTTAGAAATGGAAATAAAATTTAGGATTTTTTTTCAAGCCTAATATAGGATTATAATATTGTGTTATCTAATTTCATTCCTTTTACTGCTGTGAAATCACAAGTTTTTGTTTGGGAAATACCCAGCTTCTGAGATATCCCACAAATTGTGGATTTGGAACTGATGTGTGTCTTATAGCTGCTGATTCTCTAAGCACTATTATATTTTTGCCACGATTTCCAAGGAAGCCTCAATTATTTAAATCACTGAAGGATGAATGGAGTATTGCAGGCTCAGCACTGCATCCTCTGCAGCATTCTTTCAAATGAATGGGAGAGTAGGACCAAGTCAAGTATATTTAGCTCCTCTTTCCAGGCTTGTTACCGGGATGTCTCTGGTACAACAGTCGGCAGTGACACAATTAATAGCAGGGGGTTGGCATCTCCCTCGGTGGCATTGTGGCAGTCTGTGTGTCTGCAGATCCAACACGACAGCGGTGCCAGCACACGCTGCTACTGCCGGGGATCTGTGGGGATTACAGGGGAGAGGGGAGCTTCCCCTCGGAGCTGTTTGTATTCTTTAGGACGTGTAAAGCCAGGGATTAATGCTGGGTAAATCTGTTTCAAAGGAAGCAGCTGCCTCAGGGCTGTTGCACAGAAGACAATTGCTGTGTTTCAGCTCTGAAACAAAATCAAGCCTGTGCCGTGCTCTGGTACAATGCCGCACACAGGGAAAGCAAGGGCTACGCTTAAAATTTGGGTCATGTTTTCAGCCTGGCAAACGTTTGTCAATATCTTGACACTGCAGAAACCTGATATTACCTTAAATATTCATGTCAAGTGCGTTGGCGCTTTTCAGACTTATAGCAAATGAGCTGTTCCTTTCTGGAATTTCACGGAAGTGTCAGTGAGGTGCCATCTCGGGTTCACTCAGCCGGGTGTGTTCAAATTCCCTGTGCGTTTAGTGCTGTGAATACGCTGGGCTGGGTCATGCTGATTTTGGTGGTTTTTGTGGGTGGTTTTTTGGGTGGTTTTTTTGGTGGGTTTTTTTTTTTTTTTTTTTTTTTTTTTTTTGTCTTTTTAAGCTATTTGTCTGTGAGCAGCTGACAAAATCTCAGCACAGCTGACAATTTTTGGCACAGCTGACAAACCAAGGCATTGGCAGTCAGTTTGTCCCTACTTACAATAAACTACTTGTATCTGTGGCTCCAGCTGATTGCTCCCCAGAGGATCTTCCATAAACCATAATTTCTCCTCCTTGTTTGGAGCAGTGCAAAGATTCATCGTTATCTGGTCATTAGAGAAATAGAAGTCAGAGAGAACTTGAGAGATGTGTGAGATGGAGGAGGCAGGAACTGGTGCAGCAGCTGGTGCATCTGCCCCTGTGTGGTGTAATTTTCCCTGACCAAGATGTATCTTACTCTGCCTTATTCATGTTGTAGGCAGAGGACCTCTATTTGTTCACCAACCTGCATGGGCAGAAATATCTAAGGTAGAAGGTTACAAGAGAGAATCTCAGCCCTTAGAACTGTCTCACTGCTGTAATAAAGTGATGTGTTCAGATGTCACCATACTGAGGTGTGTCAGGACTCACAGAAGAGGATTACTGATTTCTTTCAGAAATTACAAGAGATAGCTGAAAATCCAATCCATAAACTAGTAAACATTCTCTTAGGATGCCTGGTAGTCCCCCTGAGAGTGAAGGCTGCCAGGGTCTTATGGTGTTTCTTCTAATACATAAATGAATAAAATGTTGGGGCTGGAAAGACAAGGATTCTAGGTGTTACCTCGAAAAATACTTTTGTCCTCACTTAGTTCAGATCAGTAGGAGCAGCTGCAGTGAAAGAGATTTAAATCATAGCAGAAAATAATTAAGTTGCTCATTATTCTTCAGAATTCCTATGCCTCAGAATATCAAATTATAACACACAGAATCTAAAATTAATAAATGAACTGATTTCATAGAACAGCTTCCTCTAAAGAAGAGGGAGGAGTTTAAAACATTAATTCCTGAGGGTCAGTTGCAAGATGTTTCACTTAGAGGCAGTAAATGCTGCAGAAACAGCACATCCTTCCAATGCCACCTCAGTGACTGAGCTCCGGGGCTGTCTCTGCTGCTCCAGGCCCACAGCGTGGAGGTTATGGGATGTTACAGCACTATTCCTTCTTGGACGGATTCTTTAGCCCCATTTCCCTTCTGGGGCACTACTTCTGCTTGGGGCTTAGGGTGTGAAACCCACCCAGCTCAGATATCTCTAGTCATTGTCTGTCCGGGAAGTTCAGCAGGTGCCTATGAAGAAACTCTTTCATTGCTGTTCCACTCTGGTTTATGCCGTTGCACGTGCTAGGTTGTCTCTAGCCTTTGCTTGGTTGTTGCCAGTCACTGCAAATAAACTTTTTACAGGAGCTGGATCTTTGCTCTCCCATTTCAAGGCTGCCTCCATTTCTTTTCAAGAGGGCTGGGTTTCATAGCAAACTCCTGGGTCCTAGAAATAATTTGTCGGATATTTCACATAGTTTATAAGAAGAGAAAGTTTTCACTGATTTTCCTAACCCGTGTAAGTCTGTCACCTAACTTGCCAAAGATGGTTTGTTGTTGGGTGAAACCGTTTGTTGAAATGGGATATTGTGTCTTTGCACTCTTGACATGTGTCTGTAGGTGAAACTCTTCCTTTATAAAGCTGACAGGTGTGGGGGTGTTCTCCTGTGTCCCCTCAGTGTCCCCAGTGCTGTATAATGGGGACAATGCACTGCAGGTTTACTGCACAATGTGTTACAGAGAATTTGTGTTAAACTGGGTTACAGAGAATTGTTTCTTAATACTAATGGTCACTGTTTTCTCCTCAGAGATAATGCTGGATTGTATCGTGAAGTCTAATTCAATACTAATTACATGGGAGCACCTCACAAAAATGCCCTTTCTGAAGTACCTCTTCTTTCTGCCTGCATAAGGGTAAGGCTGTTCCAATGCCTTACTGGATGCAGTGTAGGGAATACGGAGGTAGTGCTATGGAATACCAAGGCACTGCTGCTGGCTCAGGCAGTCCAGGAACCGCAGCAGCTGGAGGTGGCAGGAATTCGGAGTGGGGGTTACAGAATCTCATGATTGCCTTCTTTTAATTATCCCTAGGCTCTTAGTCACTTCTGAAATCAGGTCACTGGGCTAGGGAGACCTTTTGGCCTGACTCAGTGTTGCTGCTTGGATGTTAATGCTGACAGTGGCAGCCTGACTTTAATCCCTTCAGGGCCAAGAGTTCAGATTGAGGGTAAAATCTGAGCTACTGAGTCCAAGCCCATGGTACTCTGTTTTAGCTGGACGTTACTTGCTACTCTAATTTTCAGAGACAGATGAATGCAAGCTGATTGCTACAGCTCCTGTTCTGAAAAATGTGAAATCTTATCCCTTGCTGATGAGTTTATGGCTGTTAGGAGTTTGGTTTTAAACTAGCTCCTCATTTAACTGCATGCAGGGATTGTAACTTCATTCATTCCATTGTGATAATTTATTCAGTGCTCAGTGGTAGGCTCTGATCAGTTTCCTTTTTCACGTTGTATTTTCCCATGTGGAGTGCTTGACTATTCTCTGGTGTGGCATGTTGGAGATACACAGTGCCATTCCCCAGTGAAAAGCCAGGCTGGAAACAGAATGATTTGCCCAAACAACAGCACAATAAATGGTCACATCAGCAAAGCAATATATGTTTGCTTTGTTTCATTAAATCTTTTCTCAGCTCTGACCCAACATCCAGTTTACAGCATCAGGACTGTGAACCCACTGAAAGCTGGGCTGTAAAAATAACTCAGAACCAAAGTCCTCCTTTTCAGTGGTTAAGTTGTACTGAGACTGATTGTTTTGCATTCCTATAGGAACAGTGACTGGAAGGAAGAGGATCGGTGGGTTTTCCAGGCTGTTATCAATCAGTACCCAAATGATCTTCAGAGGAGGAGGACTTTGTACCTGGATGTGCTGCAGAGATACCTTCCTCACAAATCCAGGCATGAGCTGGTCAGTGTTAGCTTAAATATTTGTTTAATTATACAAATTCTTACGTAAGTTATGTAGTGAGCAGTTGTATTAAAGAATGTTTATCAAAGTTTTTTAGTTTTAAAATTTCTTAATTATAAATTTTATTCTGTGCAGTGAAGAAGAGATGTCCCTGTTTTCAAAAGGCAGGAACTTTAAACATATCACCTCTTCAAAACAAGCCCTGGGGAGATCTTATAATTCCACATGCTCTTACAGCCAAATTCACAAAAATAATTTGTTAGCACTGCTTTTGCTGTACAGTTTTATAGCTATGTCATGCTGCTCTGCTTCTCTTGGTGTTTTTATTTTTTGTGAGGATGTAGAGCCTTGTCATACTCTCTAGTAGTAGTTATTTTAATTGTTCTGTCGCACGTATATAGCAGGAAGAGTGAAAAGTTATCTCCTGCTCTCAGGGAGAGGCTATTTTTATATGTGTAATGCCTTTCAAATTGATTGCTGATTCCTCTTATATTCCACAGTGAATAAGCACATAGCACTAATAGAGAAACCCATTTCAAGGCCAGAACACTTCAGGAACTCATAAGGAAAGTAGGAGGCTTTTTTTATCTCTGATTGTATTTTTAGACCATCTACTTCCCTGTATTTGGGGAGTGTCTAGTGCAAAGGAGTGACAGTGAAGTGTTACTGATAATTAGTGCAAGTTTCACTAAAAATAAAGTTCTTGTGGATTTCAGAACTTCTGCCTTGGAGTACTGGGCTGAGTAGTCACATGCTTTGGACCATGGAGGTATATTTTAAGCACAGCCACTCTTAATGGTTCTCCCTAATTCTTTGAAGGTTCATTTAAAATTTAAAAATGCTAAATTTAAAAATCCTAACTGTGCATTGAACTGATATCTCTTAGCATGTGTATTAGCATGGCAAATATGGAAATGCTTAAACAGTGCTAAGAATCTATTCTGAAAATGTGTGTGTAACATTGGAATATCAGCCTGAGAGCCTTCTGGGCCTTCTTCCCTCTGTGCGTGGTGGTCAGAGGACAAGCTCCCAGTGCCTGATCCCATAGCAGCTTGTTGGAGAGGTCTGTTTTTGGAAGAGCAAACTCTCCATCCCATGCCTTGTCTCAGCTTTGGCAGCTTGTGAGTCTGGGGCAGCAGCCCGGGCAGAGGGAATTGGTGAGATGGTGGGCCCGTGTGTTTGACCAAAGGGATGATTCAGAGGCATCTTCATCCAGCCACAAGCTGATGGGAGTATCTGTGAGCTAGGCACAGTCAGTGTCCCCTGCCAGAAGCCTGGAAATTAGAGTCTGGAATGGTCCCCTGGACACCTGTGAGCAGCCAGCCATCTCTAGGATCTCCTTCATCCCTGTGACTTGTATTTTTGGGGATATAAGACAGGCTTAAGACTCAGTGGCCTCAGTCTATGCAGTCTTGCATGCTACTGCTTCTAAGTCTTGAAGCTGGAATGTCCTTGGGAATCTCACTGCATTAGGCCAAAGTAGGTGTATTGAGGATTAAACACTCTTTTTGCTAAGTGGTGGCACTGTGCTTCTTGGCAAGCCAAAATTCTATTTCCAAATTTCCTGTTGGGAAAGAAGTGAAGCTGATCCTCACCTGTGCTGCTTTTGTACAGCTGCTATTATCAGTGTCCTGTTTCTCTGTAGATGGCAATTTGCTAAGAAAAGCCTCATTTTGCTGGAAATGCTTGGTATCTCTGGAGATGTATTGGAAAGACCTACTTGTATTTTATGTTCCTCAGGGAAGGAAGGGACCATTGCATTCAATTCCTATTGCAGGAGTGCAGTTCAGCAGAGAGGAGTGGGCCAGCAGGATGCTGGAGTGGCAAATGGTGCAGGCAGAGAGGGCAAGGCTGGAGAGAGGTCACCACTCAGGAGCACCTGGAACATCCCTGGCAGAGTGCACTGGCCCTGCATTGTGGATTATTGGTGATAGAATAATTAAATTAATTATGTTCAAGGTTTGCAAAAATATCTAGAATAATTTTATATTACCAATGCGTAGTTTTTAAACCCCTCTGAAATCTTTCCTCTTTCAGGTTGCTCATGAGAAAGCTTGGGATCGTTACCATTCCATTAGGAATCAGCGCAGAGTCTTGCTGTTAAACTGGGCTCAGGCTAGGAAAGCCTTTGTCCTTAGGGCAGTGGCAACTGCTGCTGAAGCTGCTGCTGCCCATGAGGCAGAAGTGGCACTGGCTGACTCCAGGCAAAAGCAGCTGCAGATCTGTGCTGAGCTGAAAGCAGAGGTATGCTCCGTTATAAACCCACCACAAATCTGTTTCTCACTGATAAATTCAAAATGAAGTTTGTAGATTAACATTAGCCTCTTTTCAGAGGAATAGTGAATATCAGTATGCCTTTCTTTTTATTTTTAAGAATGCTTTCTAAGACCTGAAACAATGGATCCTGTAACTTGTTTGCTATTGCTGTGGAAGTTTAACAGTATTCCAAGAGGTGATTGACTGTGTTGAGAGGTGAAAAAAAAAGATGAAAATACCTGTGTGTTTTTGGTAAGAGAATAGAATAAAATGGGAGGAGTCTGAACACAAGAGGAAGGTGCTGTGATGTTCATGCCTAAGGCGTTTGTTGAAGGAATCCCGTTTCTGGGCATGAGAGACATGTTAAAGTTTGTTTAAGCAGCTCTCTGTGATTTTTGACTTGCACAGAAAGGAACATCTGAGAGCAGGCATGGTGTGTTATTCTCACTTTACCAACATTCTCTCTGCTGAACCCTCACTTTTCAGTGAAACACTAAGCACTTGATTTAGGTTTTCTACAAGTAAGAAAGCACAGTAAAACCTCTGCTGTGAGGAGGAATTTTGATGTTGATGCTAGTTTTTCACTTAGTAATAACACAAAAGCCCTTTGTCTCCTGTTCTGGAGCTCTGTGGTGTAGGTAGGTTTGAATCCAAACACGTTAGGGTTAGAAACTGTCTGGGCTTGACTAAGTGGGGAGTACCCTGACTGCAGTGGCAGCCTTCCCTGGAGCCAGGTGCAGTAAGGAGTGGTTCTCTGGAGCTGGGGGGGTGTTTGGTGGGTTTTTACCTCAGCCTTCCTTTCTGGAATGCCTGTGTGTCTCTTACCTGCACAATCAGAGGTGGAAGGGCCATTTATTCCAGAACTGTGAATTTATGAGTCACTTTTTCTTTCTTTGTTTCTTCTATTTTTCTTCCCCACCAGAAGGAACAAACATGTGCTGGAGTACTTACGTTGTTTCCATGTAGCCTGGGATTCTCACAGATGCATTGAACATTGTCTAAAAGTTTTTTGGATTCTGACCTTGTGTTTCCAGTAACCCAGACCTGTTTGAAACTTAAACCTATTAGGCCTACACTTTTCAAGGGTGGCCTTCAAAGAGATCTTTGTTAAAATGTTGAACGTTTGAACAAAAACAACTCACCTGTTCCCCAGAGAAGAGGAATGAAAAAGGAACATTTTTTTCATTAAAGGAGGATATCATTGTGACCTTGTTTTGATCAGCTCCACAGCTCAGAGGGCTGGAGGACGGAAGCTGATATTGGGTGAGGAGCTTGGTGGTTTTCAGAGAAATGAATCCAAATGTATCCATGTGTTCTCTTTGGGTTTGATGAGGAGATGTGTTTGAAAACTCCTAGTTTGCCCAGTTATAGTTCATTTCATAGACTTGTCTTTCCAGACTTCTGGGCTGTGCAACTACAGAGTGTTGGACAAGGAAAGTGGCTGCTGGGAGCTGTCAGGTAAAAGGGAGCTCTCAGTCCAGTGAGCCAATTTACATATATAACCACCCCCCCACTCCGACAAGGATTCTAAGATGGGTAAAAAGTGAATTTCTCTGAGGGAATGAGTGTGGAGCTGGAAATCAGGGATTAGGGCTGTTCTCCCACCTTTTCTCTTTGGCCATTGATTCACTTAGTGTTTTGCATTTCACAAGTTTACCATAAGGGAACCTTACTCGTATCACTTTGCCAGAGGGGCAATGCAGCTGCTATAATGATTTAGCTGTAAGTAAACCCTAGGTATGCTTGTCAGGAGGTTGTGTCCAACTGAGAGGGACAGAGCTCTCTCTCCTTTATTACAGCAGCAGGTTTCAGAGAAAGCTACAGCATTTATGTGCCTATTGACATCACCTGTGAAAAGAAGTGATGGTACATGCACTGTAAGATATGTGATATCTGACAGGCTGTGCACGGTTTTAATTACTGCAATAACCACATGATAGCACCTGACTTTTATGCAGTTCTTTTCCTCTGTCAACAACAAGCCAAAGGCACCACAGACTGAGTAAAGAATGTATGATTTAAAGTGGTTTAAATGCACTAGAAGTACCTATGCCACTGGTGAGACTCTAGGCCTTGTGACTGACAGGAGGCGATAACAATTAAAAAGTAAAGCAGCAGAGAAGATAAATTATTATTTATAGCAGTTTTTAGTTGGGGAAAGGACTTTCAAATTTTTATTCCGTGTTCCATCTCACAGAAGATCATTGTGTGTCCCTAACAGAAATCAGAGTCTCTAAGGAGGAATTCTGGAACAACTCAGGAGGCTCAGGTGAAATAAATCACGAATGCCATATGGTAGTCATCTGAGTGAAACAAAGTGTGAAAGGAATAATGCTGTGGAGTATGCACTGTGCATTCTTAGAGAGGAAATGTGCCTGCTGTACATATCTTTAACACCCCTTTTTGCTATGGGAAAGCAAACAAAATAAACCTGGGGGTTACATTTGGGTGAGTGATCAAGAGTCACTCAGTTTGGTGTGCGTTGTGCTGTGGGGATCTGCCCCTGTCAGGGTTCTGGAGCAGACACTATAAAATATTCTTTCTGTGTAAAAATCCTCTTTCTAAACAACACAGAGAAGCAATTGTTTCCATGTCACAAGGTGGATAAGGCATGAAGTGAGGAGTGATCTTTTTGGAGGGTTAGGAGGTGCTGCCTGACAGCTGGGTTTGAAGGGTTGAAGTACTTACTGTAATACCTCCAGAAATTCAGTGGAGGTGTCTGCATGCTTTCTAAACATTGTTTTTCTATTGAATCGGTTGTAACATATTTGTAATCTGGTACTTTCCATCTTTGTGTAAAACAATTTTAAAAAAGCACTTGAGGGAAGCCCTACAGCAGCAGACAGAAGGGCAGTTTGATCTCCTGTGTGTAATGCGTAATGTGGGCTTTTTCTTCCTCAGCACAAAGCTCTGCACCTGCCTGCCTTTAAATCTCTTCTCTTCCTTGTTTTGTGTTCTAGGTTTAATCCCCACTCCAGTGCTAAAATCTCTTGCAACATATTGTGAATTTTAGGAGAGCAGCTCTTGCATTCCTTATCCTGGCAGAAACTAAGATAAATTAATTTTGAAAGGAAAAGTGTTAGGTGGAATTAACTGGGATGTTGCAAATCATATAAAGCATGTTGCAAATTGCCTTCCTTTTCCTTTCCTGTATTATAAGAAAGAATGTGCCAGTAAACTCAGGGGGAAAAAATTATTTTCCTGTTCAGCCTCTAGTCAAGTCACTGATTTAAATGCTTCAGATGTATTACAACTGAATATAAAAAAAAACCCCAGTCTGCACAGGTATCACATCTAGCACTTTGACTATAATATCTTCATTTTGAAGGAAACTTCAAAAATAAGTATTTTGATAGTGAGATACTTTAAAGAAAAGTTTTCTTTTTCAGAAGCATTCACCACTGAGGTGACCCATTCATTTGCTGGACATAAAAAATACAAGGAAGCTTTAATAACCTAAATTTTAAATACAGATACTCATTTTTGTGGTGAAGTTTGTGGTGAACTGAAGAGTTTTAGGATGGTTTTGTAGTTCTTCAAAGCTGGATGTGAGCAAATACCTAAGACTTTAACATTCATCAAAGATGAGCCAGCTCTCAGTAGTACATTTTTAATCCAGACCTAATAAACCTGGATTTAATAGTTTGAGGTCAGCACAGCATTAATGAATTGTGTCTTTTGGGTCAGATGAAGCTCATCCACAGTATGTGTGAAGCATTTGCAGAGGTTGTCTCTGCAAATTTGTCGCAGTTGTCCTTTCACTCCTCCTTTGCCCCCTGTTTTCCTGTACCCCATGTTCTACCACACAGTGTTGTTATTTCTGAATCTTATCAGCCTTCTATTGAAATATTCTCACAATGTATCCCTAATATTTGCCTGTAGCCCATTTTATTTAAGCCTACATAATATTTAAACATACTAATAAAATGTTGACGCTCCCATTGTCAAGAACAGGAACGTGTTTGCTAATGCTGGTGGAGGGAGGAAGTACAAGGACAAGCTGTGAGAAGTAAACTGTTCACACACAGCCTTGAGCAAAGATGATTTGATGTGGTGTCAGCTCCAGGGAACTGGCACTGCTCCTGTATTGGATCCCAAGTTTTATCAGTACTGATCCCAGCCCAGTTTCCTCACTGAAAGCAGTGCCTTTTTCCTCTTCAGGTCATGACTGAAGGTTGTGCTCCAATGGTTTTCTCTCATATTCCTTTTTCAGATTTAAACACTTGTATAGCTGAAGACAATGTTCTGTTAACAATCAAAACAGTTACTTTTAACCACTTTTCTGAATTTTTTTTTGTTTTAATCACAGCCAGAACGAGATTATCTTCTGAGATTAACAAGTTTGTGAGTGTATTATTTGTTAATTATCCCATTGCCAAATGCTCTAATACTGCTCTAATGCTTCTCAAAGGTCTTAAGTGAGCCAGTCAGAAGCAGCAACTGTTAGCTTTTGCTACTTTCTGCTTGTCGTTTAAGATCCTGTTGAGTCTGTGTGTGATTCCAGGTGCTGTTCAGAAGTTTTCAGGGTCAAAGAATCACCAGACTGGAGAAAATGGGGCAGGTTTTTAGAGTAGAAGGTTAATGGATTCTTCAGACCACCACCTGTTAACATCACAACGGTTTGTTAATGACATGTGGATGCTGATAACTGCTGCTGTTGTAACTTCATGTCCTACTGGGTGGTCTCAGGAGGGGCTGCACTGTCTGTAACAGTAACACAGACGAGTCCTGCGCTGGGACAGGAGCGCTCGGTGCTGTCCCCGGGGAGGGGGAGCATCCTCCGCACTGCTGACCTGCTGGCTGCGTGGCTGCCGCCCTGTAACCCCGGCACGGGGGTGTGGGGTTTCGTGTTTACAGTCAGGTGTTGGCATGGATTCTGAATGCTGTGGAGCTGATGGCCACCAGAATTTTAAGCATTGCACCACAGAGCACAGACAGGAGGGCGGCTCTGGGCTGGGGCCAGCAGCACCGGAATGAAACGTGTGAACAGCAGTGGTTCTTGCTGAGTGTTGCTGCTTCATCGTCCTGTGCAATGCGGAGCCCCCTTGTACATCTGAACTTCCCCCCACCTCCTTCCACAGCGAGTGAATCCCTGACTCATGGGCTATTTTAAACGTTCCTGGCAGTTCATGAGGTTACTGACACCTGAGGAAAGGAAAAAGATACATATGATACTTACAAAAAAGCACTTTCTAAATTTAAAAAATGATGACTTTTTCACATTGTTTGCACAAACTCCTCCACTCTGTAACGTTTCAGACCCCAGGGAACTGTTCTTAATATGCATTTTAATTTTTTCCCTTTTATAAGCTCTAGTATTCACACCCTGAGGCACCCATCTCATTAGCTTTCCCGTTAGGAATATATGTGTACATTTTCTATTCTTATTGTATTTCCAGGAATAACACTGTTAATATTTTATGTTTCAGTCTGTAGTGGGTTTGAGTAGTGCAAGTATTTCTGGGGTTTTTTAAATTTTCAGTTGATACAATTACACATCAGTAGCAGGTCTCCTATCTGTCCCAGTTTCTTTGGCAATGTCAGCTTTGTTGGGACAGAATTTATAGTAGTCACTGAATAGACATTTCTGTATAATTAGTGACTTTTTAAAAAGGGTTAGTTTTGTAACACAATCTTCTATTGTCTTCTTTCATTTGTAAAATGTTTAAGGGATGTATTATCCTATTAGCCCAAGTGGAATTTATGTGCTTAACTTCTATTAACCCTGAGAAAATTATCTGGGTGAATCCTTGCTCCTTTATGGGAGACTGAGTCTTTAACTTTTATTTTCTTCTACGTTTCCCTCCCCTTTTCTTAAAAAGATTTCCTTTTCTTTCCCATGTCAGAATGGCAGGGAGTTGCTCAGGCAGAAGACACAGATCAGCATGTGCTCCTTTCATCTGAAGTATTAACAACTGAACTATATTGCAAGTGAAGAGGCTGCTCTGCTGGCAATGAAAGTCACCTTTTAATGAGTTTTTCATGTTAATCTTCTAGCAATATCTGTTTGGCCAGTTCTAGAGGAGATAGAAAGTAACGACCTGCTCTTGTGTGGGGAAATAAAAAGTTTGCTAAATTTATTAAATCATCTTCCTCATTGGCTGATGTGTCCATTAGGAATGAGCTCAGAAGAATATCCTTACTGAAGAGCTGATGCTGCAATCCTTTAGCCCATAACTTCTAATCATTTAATAACCTTATACATCTGCTTTACTGATTTCTGTTTCTCAAGATATGCTAGAAAGGCATAGCTCTAAATTACCATTTTCTCTGTAAACAGAATTCCTTAGGTCACCAACTTGTTCTGAGGCTGCAGTCCTTATTTTAAAAATGTGAAGGAAAAATGTCATGGTTGACGTGGTTTAAATTCAAATTTGCAATTGAGAGGCATTTTTTTTCCCCTGTGTGCCTTGTGGCTTCCATCTGGAAGAATGAAGAGGTATCTCTGACTTGCCATAAATGGGATGACTCTCAATTCTATATTCAGCAAGACACTGAGCAGAGAAGATGGTGATGACGCAGTGAGGTTGGGAGGGAGGGAAGGATTGGAGCTAGTCTGGGCAGTCAGAGTAGATTCCTCTGGTTATCTGAATGTGGACGTTCCTTGATGTGCGTTTGGATTCTGATCCCAAACTTCCTCGGTCTCCCAAACTCCACAGGAGCGCAGTGTAAGCAGCTGTAGGGAAGCCTGAGATGACTGGAGGACTCCAGACTGGACAATCCCATGGGAAGGCAGCAGATGCAGGGTCTCCTACAATTCAGTGCTCATCCTTTCCAGAGCTTATTTTGTGGTTCTCAATGTCTACTTGGGCTCTGCCTGGACAGGCCGAAAAGCTTCTGGACTTGTTTGTGCTTCAAGGGTACTTTTAGTAGTCCAACATGGAGCTTTGCCACACAGCAGCTATTTTATTGGCACTTACACCAGTTTTTGGTGCAGGTGGCGTGCACAATCTAACACTGTCAGGTGCTCTGTGCTGGCGCCACTGTGGAATGTGAGGTAGAGCTTTGGGGTTCTTGCATGTTGGGGTTTCCCACCCACTTTGCAGAACTACCAGTGGGAACTGTGAGACAAATGTGGGGAGACGCATCTTTTATCGTTGAGGGGTTTTATATATGTTGGATTGCCTTAATTAGTATTTGAACCTCTAGTCATCTTGTAATCTCATTTTGCTATTTGGGCCATGCAGCCCTGACCTGCAGCTGCTGTCTCCAGTACTGGAATCCTGTTACATCTTGGGCTTCCATGACCAGTCAAATTCTACAGTACTTCTTTTGCCATGTGGCATCTTCATTTGTGAAGTTATTTTTCTTGAAGAGATCCTCTAAGTCTTTTTTTCCTGGGCATTCTTAGAATCAATTGTGAAGAGTTGGAAGAAGAAAAGAACCTGCAAACCATAATAAAAATAAGTAAAGGTGAGCAGAAACGTTCCAGAGATTAATAAAATCCTGAGTGATTTTGGAAGGGTATTGGGATTGGGTCATTTTTCTAAGGTTGAAAGAGTGAGCTAGAGAGAATCAAGGTGGAGGATCTCAGAGGATTTTCTCTTTCTGACTTCAGTTATGACAAACAGTGCTGGCTTTATCACACGATTACCGGGAATTTTTGCTTGGAATCTGAGTTCTAGCAGCTCAGCGTGTCTGTGTCGCAGCCTGCGAGAGTACTGACCTGAGCTCTGGGTAGTCCCTGCTGACACTGCTCCTCCCAGGCATTTTGTGTCCCTTTGGTTCCCAGTGCATGTTTGTCTCTGTTTCCTGAGGCTGGTGTTGCTCCCTGTGTGACCTTTGCTGTGCATACCCTCCCCACACCAGCTGTCCTGTTTACCCCTTTCAGGAGTTTGATGGCACCTCTTGTGTCACCATAGGCAGCTTCAAGATCTGTTTATAATGTAAGTCAGTGCTTCTTAAAGAGAAAATCTTACATGGTGCTGCGTTACCATTTGCTAATTTGATGGGAGTTCCAAAGGAAAGTCTCTCAAATTGTTCTGTCTTTAAAAGAGATGTATCTGTAGCATTAAGTTAAATGGTAAATACATTATTACTATTCAGATGTTAGAGTGAAAGAACTAATTTATCACTTTAATTAGTTTGTAGTGTACTTTACATTATTGTAATATACAATATTAAAATAATGAACTGAAAATAGGTGTGTACACATTCTGTTCAGCACAGCAATTTAATAATTCACTTGGCAAAAGCTCCTCTAATAATACATGAACTGTGAAATGTACTTGAAATGCCAGTTGTAATTAAAAACTTTCAGAACTTAATGTTGGCAGTGCTTCTACTGCTAAAATGTAAGCTTCTTTGTGGAGCAGGCGGTGGGGGAGCCAGGTTTCAGTGTATTTTCAATATTAGTTTAACTGCTAAGGGTTTTTTTAATATTTAAATAAAACATTTACTGTTGACACAGTAAAATCTACCCTTCTGATTTTGCACTCGTAGGAATGAAGGAATGCAATCAAAAACACATTAATTTTTTTGTGCAGTCTGTGCTCCCAGATTGCTGCCGTGGTGAAGCAGAATTATTGTTTGGAAGGGGTTTTTTGTTCTCCAGACCCTCTGGAGAGAAAAGCCCGATGAATGCAGCGGGCTTTTTTGGCAAGCTTCAATTGCAGGAATGCTGGCAGTTCAGCATCAGGTGGTCACGTTTAAGCAGAGGACGTTGAAAGCACAGGAATGGTGCGGAGGCTCCTCAGGGATGGCACCCCATTCCCTGCGGGCCCCGTGCCCCTGTGTTGGGTGGGTGGGTGGGTGGGTGGGTGGGAGCGCTGCCGGGGCTCTGGGGCAAGAACTGCCACGTGTGGGGCTGCACAGCGCGGGGGCTGCCGTGCCACGGGGTGCGGCCCAGGGTTGGCCGCTCTGTCCTGTGTCACCAGAGCTGATTTGTGAACCTGTGACCCCACGCACAGGGACTGGTTTGCGAATCTCTCCTATAGCCGGGGCTCCCGGGAGATGTCCCCCTGCACGGGCAGCCTGGCCCACAAAGTGAGCTGGGGCTGTGGGGCTACAACTGATCTCTAGCACAGAGGGTTTTAATGTTCAGATGTGGCTTAAAAAGTGAAATATACTGGCATTTGAATCAGCCGGTTAATGTCTAATTTTTATTTCTTACACTTCAATGTAGCTCAGCTCTGTTAAGAACATGTTATCTAATATGACTTTAACTCTTCACGTGGGAAAAGCCATGGCATAAGGCCAGCCTACTGAATCACATTTTAGGCATATTTTGTAAACACTGCTTTTCTGGTTTTTACCAATTATCCCCCTTTTTTCCCTTTTTTTTTTTTTTTTTTTGTTTTGTTGTAATTATGTGCTTTTTTACAATTATGAATTATTTTTAAAGGAATTGAATTTGCTTTGTCTTAATGAAAAGGCATGGATTAGAAATACGTGGGGAAGGGGGCAGGGATAATCTAAACTAACTTCATGTGCTGCCTACAGAAAATAATAACTGGATGTGGTGAGCAAATGTGGTACAGTTACACTCTCCTCTGGCATTCTCATTACACATCTTCCTGTCTGGCAGTGGACTCACATTCAAAAACCTAACTAGACAGAGATGGAAGCAGACTCTACCCCCTGAGTAAAGGTGTGTGTTAGTAGTGATTTAGGGCAGAGTAGGGAGTGTTGCAGATGGAGTGGGAATACACACTGAGTTATTGGCTGATCTGTTCTGCCTGGGGAGTCCTACTGGATGATTAGTGCTTTGTCATCTGAGTGAAGTTCTAGATTAAATGCTTGGTTATGCTCCTCTGTATGAAACCTGTCAAAAATCTAGACTGTGCCCCAATATTAATTTCTGACTAGAATCAAAAGGCTGTACTGGAAGAGCTATGTGGAAACAACCAGGGAAGGTAATCATGGCCTGGCACAATATCGGGATGTACCATTGGCATGCAAACCACTGCTGATCAGAATGAATTAATAAGGCTTGAGATGATTTCAGATGGGATTAGTGCCTGTATCTGCTCACTGCTTCAGTGGGGTTTGATTCCTTCAGTCTGTCATTGTCCCAGACTCTGCTGGGCCCCCTCTATTCTCCACATCCATTTCCAGGCAGTAGTTCCCCTGCAGTGTCAGGGAACTGCAGCTTTCGCTGAGACCAGTTTAATGGCCTAACATGCTAATGACTGCAATGAAACAACCAGAAAAATTCCCTAGTTAATAGCTAAATTAATATCCAGAGAAGAGCAATAAAGGCTCAGAAGGGTTCTCAGCCATGGAGAGAGCTGAAGCTGCATCATGTACTGAGCTCAGTGGCATTGATCTCAGTATTGGAGAGAGTTTGAAAGGAGCGTGAAGCAGGATGTAGAAAAATCCAAGCTTACAAAAAGCAATTTTTTTGTTACATAATCTGATTGTTACCGCATTTCGGTTCAGAAAATCTCGGTGTTATTACAGATGTTTAAAGCTCCTTCAAATGCTGCTGCAGCTTATCCCAGCTCCAATCTGAGTATGCTTTTAGCAGATTTCCTTCACTGTTTGCTTGTTGTTAGATTTTAAAGCTTCCTGCATTGGTTGTGCTTCAATCTGTTTCAAAAGCCAGGTAGAAAGGTTCTTGTAACTCATTTTCAAAACATTCCTTTTTGAGTTAATTAGTGTGACAAGTGAAGGGTAACTGAAACAATTTAGCATTTTATTTTAGATTCTTAAACTGCTAAATTGCATGAGCAGGCTGCTGGAAAAATCGCTGCGTGAAGATTTGGATTTAAACAGCCATTGGTGCTGCAAGTTTCAAGTGTGAGGGAATTTTCATTCGGGTGTTGCAGCTGAGACTGGACCAACCTCTCCAGCCCCCCCAGCACCCCCTTGCCCAGTCACAGGGACAGATACATCTGGTGACCCAGGACCGTGTTGAATCCAGGTGTAATTCTCTCCAAGGGGTGGAGGCTCCACAGCCTCCCTGACCAGCATGTTCTAGTGTCAATCCACCCTCTCAGTACGGAAGTGATGGATGGAATGGAATTTCAGGTGTTTCAGTCTGTGCCTGTTGTTTCCCATCCTGTCACAGGGTACTTCTGTCTCCATCTTCTGCATGCTCCTCATTTTTAGGTTATTTTCATGTCATTACTTTGCCTGCACTCCATAAGCAGTCACATCATTGTGTACTGCAAAGAACAAAGTAAAATTGTTATTTCAGCAAGAAGTGGTGCAAGCATGGCATCACTCAGAGATGTAGCTCACCGAGAACCTCGGACCATGGGGAGCTCTGGGTTTCTGAAAGGAACATCTTTCATAAGCACAAACCAGAAGAATTAATAGTCTGTGCACACAGCCAGTGCAATGCAGTAGAGGTGGTAAAAAATGTAAGCATTTTAATATCTTAGTATTAAAGTACTCACTGTAGTGTAGAAAACTAGCTGAAAAATGGCTGCAATGCTTGTTCCTTAGAGGAATGCAGAGTTCTGTTAGCACTTGACAAATCCATTACAAAAAGAGCTGGCAAGCCAACAAAAAGGAGACATCATTAATCCTGTTGAAACCAGCGTGAAACAGATGAGCACACAAGTGCTCCTGAGAGCACCGAGGTAAACGGGGACCCTCGGCGGCTGGAGATGGGTCACTGCCCATGGCACGGGGGACAGGGTGTCTTCTTTAACCCACACAGTCTGTCAGGGTCATGTCAAGCATGAGTTTTTGGCACGTTGGGCTCGGTGGTCCATCCCGTCCCCAGGATTCTTTGTTAAGAAGCGTGGCAGGCTCTGCAATGAGGGGTGTGGGGGAGCTGAGCCCTGCCCCGCTCTGCCAGGCAGCTGCTGCCTCTCTTTGCACAGAGGAGGGGGATGTTGTGTGTGCAGGACCCCTCAGACACTGCTCACAACCCCTGGGAGGGGGCAGGGACCCCAGGCTAGTTTGCACTGCCTGTGAGCTGACAGAACCGAAGCCCCTCTCACCAGAGCGAGCCCCGGGTGGGAGTGCGGCGCTGGAGGCTGCGAGCAGGCTCTGCTCTGTGACTCTTGGGCTCCACCCCTTCACAGGTTCATTAAGGAACATACATGTCATTGAAAGCCTAAGTGCTGAAGGGGAGTTTAAGGTCTGAATTACAGAGATGGTTTTAGCAATTTTGCCTAAAGGCTTTTCATATGTGATTTTGTTGCATCTTATGCCAGTCAGTTGCAAGCTGCACATGAACATGTGGAGAGGTGGTGCTTGCTAAATGATTGTGTTGCTGATAAGATTATAAATCTTACTTTGTAAATAGATTACATGTGTTTCCTTCCCAGTCTAAGCTTGGCAGGATCACAGTCACAGACAGTTACACAGTGTGCTGCAGGACGGTCTCTTCAACTGTTTCTTCCAGGTTCTACAGTGGAAAGCACAGCAGGAAGAAGCTGCTAAACTAGAAGCTGCTGTAGCTGCCAGAAGAAAAGAACAGGAAGATGAGAGAGAAAGACTACAGAGAGAACAGGAGGCCAATCGTAGAGCTCAGGAAAAAGAGAAAGTATGAGAAACTTTTATACATTTTTGCATATATTAATGTGTACAATTGCTTCTATAATCTTTAACTGATTTCATACCACTTGTAGTCTTGTAAAGTATTGAGTATTGATACAGAGAAGGGCAAATAGTCAGTTGGGTCTTGCTCCAGTCCATTTTAGCTCTAAAGCTGCCTGCTCTGACACACCAGTTACGTTACTTCATTGCGTTTCCTATAAAAAGAGCCTGGACAAGCCAGTGTGTCACTGTCACCGTGTCACAAACCAGCGCAGGGGCTCGGCTGGGTTTGGCTCCGCAGATTTGTGCCTTTGAGCAGTGTGGCAGCCTCAGGAAGCTCACAGTGCTGCAGCTGAGTGCTGCAATGCAGCAGAGGAGCCCGACAGCTCACAGCCTGCAGGACAGCTGGGTGGGGGGACCAGCACATCTCTGAGGGACAGTATTCCCAGTACTTGTGTGTTCACTCCTTGGGAAATGGCTTGGATGCAACTTAACAGAAAATCAGAAATCTGCTGTAGTGAACGTAATGCTTCAGCAAATTAAGCTGTGTCACATATGTATTTGTGTTGGCCTTTTTATTTCAATGATGTGGCAAAAATCCAGGTACTTGTTTCATTAGGATTTTACCTCTGAGTCCAGAGATACAGAGAGGAACATTTAGTGAGGGTTTGATGCTTAGGTCATGAATAGTTTTGCTGCTGCTTTTCTTTTTGTTCCACCTTGTTCTCTGTATTTGCCTTTACACACACAGTGCTTGTAGTGGCAGGTGGCTCTGAAACCACCGGGAAAGAAGAGGCTTGGCCAGGCAGTGCTGACCTAACCACCAGCAATATTACATTTTATTTGTAAATATTCTGGTGGTGTTTCCATGGAGAAAGGAAGGCTCCAGGGAGACCTGAGAGCCCCTTGCAGTGCCTAAAGGGGCTTCAGGAGAGCTGGAGAGGGACTTCGGTCAAGGCACGGAGGGACAGGACAAGGGGGAATGGCTTTCCACTGCCAGTGGGCAGGGCTAGATGGGATGCCAGGAAGATACTAAATATTCTATGATTCTATGATTTTGGCAGTGCTGGGTTAATGGTTTGATTCAGTGATCTTACAGATCTTTTCCAATGTGAATGGTTTTGCGAGTTGCAAAGTATGTCACAGCAATATGGGAATTACAAGCTTGCTACAAACTCCACCAGTTGTCTTTGAAGAACTGCCATGGTTTTAGGAACAAGATCCTGTAGAATTCATTAAATGAAAAATTCCGTGTTTCACTTCAACAATATTTGAACTCCTATTATTCCTTTTGCGTCCAAGCCCCCTCATCTTTTGAGATAAGCTTTGCTGCTCAGGTTTCAGATTCTTCCTTGAGGCCTTTCTTTCTCACTCAGCTTTGGAAAAGCTCCAGACTTACCTGAGGAACACTCAAGTGCTTCCTCCTGTTCCTCAGTGGACTCCCCACCTCAGCACAGCAAATTGGGCTGGCCTGGACCAGACCTCAGAGCTAACCCAGGACACAGTAACTCATGGGTGTAAGCAGCACAGTTGAAGGTTTTGATGGCAGAGTAGGAAGGCAAGAAGCAAATGGAAGGGGTAGTCTTCAGATTGCAGTGGAAAAAAATATATTCAAATTAGTGTCCATGGTCTGATTTTACTACTTTTGTTGTGGGGACTCCACACCCTCTTGCTCTCCTAGTAAATCTTCTGTGAGCCTGTAGTGCTCTCAAATAGAAATTTTGTTCTAAAAAGTTCCAAATTGAAATCTCTAACTTAATGCTTTTCTTACTCTTTGTTGTCACTGCCTTGGCTTGGGAATGAGTGTCAATTTGTTTGCTGTATTTGCTTAAACTCTAGCTGAAAAAATACTGGGCCGAGAAACAGCTCAAGTGGCAAGAACAGGAGGAGAGAGATCTACGTCGTCTGGAGGAACTGAGAAAATTAATGGCTGAACAAGCAGCTAAAGACAGAGAAAGGTAAAAGAAATTAAATGTGAATACCTATGGTATCAATAGGATTGTCTTATAATCTAATTTGCTTTGATCTTCCACCTTTCAAAGTTCGAATAAACTGAGATAAGTAACTTTTTTCTTCCTGTTTGCCAATTAACCCAGTCTATACACTAAGGTTGCATTATGATTATATCCTTTGCAAAATGATTTATAATCACATTTGGTGTATTTGAAGGGCAAGTGAAAGGAGCTCGTTCAGCACTTAACAGCCTTAAAGATATTAATTATTATCTTAGAGAGTCCTAAACTGCTCATCTATTTGTAGGTGCTCTTTGCCTGTTTAATGGGATTTAGGACTTGAGCCTGCTCACACTTGAATTGCCAAGGCTTTGTTGCACAGTGTGGCCTTTAATGGCCTGTTGAAGAAATGTGTGATTTCCTAGGGGAATCCCTCTGTCAGAGAAACTCAAACCCCTGCCTGTAGTCTGGTTATAACTGCTCTCAAAGCACAGCCTGACTCTTCTTACATAAGAGGGAACCACCAAATTGTGTGGACCAGAAATGCAATTAAAATAGGATGCAAATGGTATTGGCATTAGAATATTAAACTTGGTCTTAAGCATTCTGTGGGAAACGCTACTTCAGTCTTATTTTGCTAGGGCACCTTGCTGACAGCTAAATTAAATGTTTCTATCCTTATGCTACAAATATGTCTCTGCTTTCTTTAAACATTCCTGCAGTGATTTTAGCTCATGGGAAAAGATGTATTTGAATTACAGAATTTTCAGCAGAACTGATCAGGAAAAACTGATTTTTCTTTAAACCTGTGTATTGCATTCTGCCATAGTGCTGGGAGTGTTCTTTCTTATGCTAATAAGTGTTGCAGAATAAAATATAAGGAAATGGCACAGTTTGTTGAGGAATGCAGGGAGGAAATAATCACCCCTTCAGGCTATTGTGAATCAGAAGTCAGTAAATGCTCAGCATTATGTTACCCAGAACTGACCTACTGTACAAAATAAAACATTTGATTGTACAGACCTCAGGTACACATGTGGCATCGTGGTGTCCTGGTGCAGCAGAGAGTTATAGTCTCAGTTTAGATGCCCTCAGGATAACGTCATGAGAACAGCCACGAGAATGCGATGCCAGCCTCTGTTCTGCCCCGCTCTGCCTGGCTGGTTTTTGGCAATCCGCTGGGATCACTTGGACCATTTCAAACTGGGAATGTAAAGGCCACAGAATGTCTCAGTTTAGCATTGCTTTACATTCCTATGTGCAGGAAGACTGCTGCAGTCAAGACAAAGTGTTTGGGTTAGACCCAGCCAGCTGCCCCTGAGTCTTCCCTCTTGGCCAGGTACAGAAACTTCCCGAGTACTGAATTTTGTGTTTGATAACTCTGGAGTGTTTTAGAACATGTATCACAGCAGTCAGCTCAAGCTGAGTGAGAGAGTTTCAATATAATATAATTTTTATCATTTTTCAGATAAATACTAGTGTCTTTTAAATTTTCTCCATGTAAAAGGCAGATTAGGTTTTTTCCCTGGAACAGAATAACCCCTGAAGGCTACTGCTGTAGCATTCCTCTGCCTGACCTCCTGCAGTGGCCACAGTGAGAAACTGGAAGCCTCTCTGGGACACCCTCAGCCAGCTTCATACTGTCTTCTTGGGACAAATCTGTTTGTCCTGCTAATTGTGGTTGGATTATTGACACAGAGGTCTTTGCTAGCCACCAACAGAACTGGAGGTTTAGTTCTGATTTTTGCATTTATAGCACAAGTTGTATACTCCTTTGAGCTTACTAAAATTTGGAGAGTAAGAAAATACATCTTTTAGTATAGTTGAAGCAGCTCTTTCATCTCAATTTCTCTAGAGGTGAGTTCAAATTTGAAGGGCAAAAGAAGGATAATTCTCCAAATGCAAAGCCTGGCGCTGGCAACTCCTGTATAAGGACTAGAAGTGGTGTACCAGCAAATACTTACAGCTCCATAAGGAACAGAGTGGCCTGAGGGTCATCAGGGAATATGTTTGTGCTGGTGCTGTTGGGGCTGTAAACACCTGCTGTGAAAGCTGGAGCAGCACAAAGGTAAAGCCCTGGAGTTACTGGTGTGAACCTCCACTTTTTTCCTTTGGAAGAAGGATGTAATTCTCAAGTTTTCTTGCTTCTTCCAATAATAAGATTGGGAATGAGGTGTTTCTTTTAATGGAAGGGTTATAGGAAAGACTTCTTCTGCTGTACACAGATGTGAGAGAACATTTTTTCTTGGCAAAGAAAATGGGGGAGAAAAAAAGAGTATCAAGACTATATAAAGCATGTTAGGGAAAATCTGCAGTCTAGACATGAAATCTTAAAGGTTAGCCAAGTTGTTAAAAAAAAACAACTAACCAACTAAAATCCACCCAAAAATAAATCAAAAAAATACAACTCCCCAAAGTCCTCTTTCCCAAAAAACCCCCCAAAAAAACCCAACCAAAAAACCTCCAAAAAAAAGAACATGTTCAAACAAAAAAGCATAGTGCATTTCTCAGGTGTTCTGAACCATCATCAGGTGGATATAGAAAACTTGAGGGTAGTTTTCAACACAAATACCTCCAGAGACGTTTCAAACTGCCCTTGCCCAGTGTGTCCCTGCGTGTGCTTGGCAGGGTGGAATTCCGGGGGGCGCTACTGGAGAAGCGGCTGCAGGAGAGAAAGGAGCTGGTTCTGCTCCAGGCCCGGGAGGAGGAGGAGAGGGAGAAGCGCCTGGAAATGCTCCGACAGCAGGTGGGTCGGGCCTGGGCGGCACTGATCTCACACACAGTGGTACCAACACCCTGTCAGAGCACTGAAAGATGAAAGGCACAATCTATCAGAAATACATAAACAAACAAAATGCACTTTTGGTCTGACTAACAGTAATTCTGTTGTGTTATAAATCCTGTGTGCTCTGTAGCTCTGACAACAGGAACATTATGATGTTAAATTGCACTGTAGAAGATGTTGATATCTGAAAGGAGATAGGGTTCTTTCTAGTTTGGATGCCATTTCTCTTCCTTGATTTTAATTTTTTTTTATTTTAATAATCTTAAATTTTCCCTGAGTCTTAGGCAAAATTACTTTTCTTCAGAGGTATTTAACTCTGTGAAATTTTTGCACATTATTGTTTAAAATTTTCCAGAAAATGCTTGCTAATGTCATAGTAAATGTAGTACTGGATTTTTTTTTTTCCTACTGCTGACTTTTGATGGTGTAGTTTTACCTTCATTTACATTTTTGTATCTAATTTCCTTATTTTTTCTTCCAAAGATTAGTAGGAAAAAAATCTAGAGTTCACATTCCTTATATTTCAGGCGTTGCATCCTAAATGTGCAGCCAAGGAAAAATAGGGAGGGAGAAAAGGTGCTCTTCAAACCCTTTTGGTTTGTCATAATTTAAACAGCACTGAAGCAGCAGCATTTTCCCTGGGACTACCCTTTGTTAAAAATTTGGTGTTTGGTGCAGCCTTGACCTCCCCTTCAGTGTGTCCTTTGGCTCCGGGCTGGACCATCCCAGTACATTCTGTAAAACCCTTCCTTGATCCCTCAGGGTGCTGTTGGTGGCCTCATAAGTGCTTTCACTTGGTGATGGGGTGTGCAAAGTTGAGAAGAAAATAAAATATCACAGAAGCCAAATACTCTGAGCCACCTTCTTTGGGAGAGTTAAGCAGAATGAGAATAAATAAACCTCAGGGATCCTTGGTATCCTTTCAGTAATTTTTTAAACTGTTGAACTTGGGCCCATTTCCAGTCAATATTGCTTTATTTTTTTGACTAAATATTTTTGGGTTATCAAAGCATTTTTAATAATAACTTTCTTACATCTTTTCCACGTTCCTGGCTGAGTTTCATTATCGTTTGCATGAGGTTTTACAATAGGCTGGCTGGGAGTTGTGATCTGTTGAGCTCTTCCCACTGACTCAATTCTCTTGCCAGAGTACAAGACAATTCTAGAACAGCCTTTGCCTGGAATGGGGAAGTTCCCACTTCTTTACATATTTCTAACCAACATTTATTCTCAATTTCACACTAATGAAGTAAAATTCATAAAGTATGTGCCTTGTTTGTGGGGGAAAAAAAGATCTTTAGTAAAGTCATCCAGCCTGTAGATTTTGGCAGCCTTTAAATACAAAGATGACATTTTATTAAAGAGATGGGCAAGAAAAATATCATATGCAATTTAAACTATTTTTTCTGGGTTTAGCCATTCGGACTTTGTTTATTTTGCTCATGCATCTTTCTGTATTTTTCCAAAGTAGTTTTAGCCTCTATCTGAATATTTTAACACAAAGAAAGTAAGTAATGAAAGAAGATTGATTCTTCAGTGTCTGAGAGTCTTTGATACTGATCTAGCCCCAGGAAATTACACAGTTAAAGCAGATGGACTTCAGGGAAAAAAAACAGAGTTATGTTACTTGGGGCATATCACTCAAAGTTGTTGCCCATGACTCTGTAACAATTGTGAACTACCAACCTGAACACCTTTGTTTCCATTGGAAGAAAAAGAAGAAAGTTTGGACTTCCTGGAGTTGTGGGTATTGCAGAATTCTGAGGCTGTGGGTCCTTGTGGTGACT
Source organism: Acropternis orthonyx (assembly GCA_035583155.1). Taxonomy (NCBI): domain Eukaryota; kingdom Metazoa; phylum Chordata; class Aves; order Passeriformes; family Rhinocryptidae; genus Acropternis; species Acropternis orthonyx. The sequence continues at coordinate 418,466 of JAWWEU010000163.1, forward strand.
GTCTTTGGACGCTGGAGCTCATGTCAGGCTCTGCTGGAGAGCCCAGGGGGCTGCTGCTTCTCTCTGATGCCCTTGTTGTGCCCAGGCTGGGACCCCACGCTCTGCTACACTGCGAAGGCAGTGAAGGACCGTGTTCTCAAAGGGTATGTTACTGATAAAAGCTTGTTCTCACACCTTGGCTCTGCACAGACAGAGTGATTGTTATTTTCATGTCATGTGTTTCAGGTTGCTGTTGTTGCAAAATCAGACCCAGCCAGAGCAGTGGCTGATACGGTGGCGTCGAGAGCCCGGATGGGCATCGGAGCCACCCAAGAGCTGGAGCTGCAGCAGCCGCTGTTCAGGCTGCACACGTACACTGAGGAGCAGGTAATCTGTGATCCTGCTGCGTGGGCTACGGTGTGCACTTACCTCTTAATACTGATACAGGACAGTAGATTAACAGTGTATCCTAAATAGCGACAGGGGCTGTAGAATATAGACTATGATGTGTGTAAGATAAAAATAATTGGAGTTGACAGGTGGGGCAATCTCTCTGGAAAGAGGCTTACAAATTTTGTCAACTAGCCTTTGGACAAATTTCAGAAGTAATTTCCCTGGGATTAATTGTCATTCTGACAAATGAAAGTGGCACTGCCATGTTAAGCACAAGGCAACACCGTGAGAAGTCTTAAAACACTTGGATTCCATGGGAACAATGGGAATGAGTTGGCTCGTGTGGTGCACTCTAGGCTGTGTGCACAGGGAACACGAGGAAAAAGGCAGCAGCTCCTCAGGGAACAGCTGGGTTAAAAGGCACTCGGTTTCTCACCTACACTCAGTTTTGCTGAGGAAAGGCAACCAGGTCTCTTTGGTTTACGATCATATTGTGTGATTGTTAATATTCAAAATATTGAGTTACGGACAGTGAGATAAGGCTTGCTCACTGTAAGGCTTCTGCATTTTGAAGGCTTTTTTTTATGACCATAATTTTCTGACTGTCTTTTAAAGCTTTTTTAACATATACATCCACAGATAACCTATAAGACACACCGTGTGTATGGGGCAGGTATTGTTTGGTTTCTATTGATGGTTGCTGTGGTTTATTTTAACAGATCATTTCTGACCCCAGACTCCGTGTCGAGCTTGCCCTTCGAGAAGCTGGACTGCATAAAACACTTTATGCAAGAGAGATTTTGCCAAAAATTCCTCCACCGAAGCTTCCAAGAAAAGACATGGAATCTACAGCTTTTAAAGTGTAGAGCGCCTCTTGTCTCAGGAGCAGAGGAGCTTCAGGGGTGCAAACCTTTAATAAATTCCCTTTGGTTGTGTCACAGAACTGCTCAGTCCCCTCTGTGTGCAGCCATTCCAACTCCCAGTGCTGCACCACGTTACACCTGGGGAGGGTGGAGGGTTGGGCTGGTGCAGTGTGAGTGTCCATGTCCCTTTTAACTGGGAGCTGGGACACCTCGACACAAGGACTCTGACACACAGCACAGGCCACTCTGATGTGCAGCACCTGGAGTAGGAACTCTGGGGTTTCAGTTGGTAGCAGAAATCCAAAATAGCTTTGCACTGCAGTTACTTTAGATTATATTATGTTACGTGAATAAATCCCACAATTTTCATTCCAGATTGAGTATTAGATTTTTTTTTAATTATAAAAACTCCATTACCATGAATTCTTTGATTATTATAAGAAGAAACTTAAACCGTTGTCTATATTTAGAAGCCAATTTGCTGCATCATATTTACTGCAAGCCAGTCATGCAAATTCATATTGCAGATTAGTCTTTCAGTATAAATTATAAATTAGAAATAGAGCTGGGATCTTTATTTCAGAGCTGACATTGCTGAATATGATTCTATTAACTGAAAGGGAAATTGATGTTATTTCCTTTTGTAATTGATTATGTTTTCAAGCCTTACATAAAGATAGCATCAAACGTATGTAAACAAGTTACAATTAGCACTTTGACCAGAAATTTCTAAGGATGATGAATATCAGAAAGGTCTGAACATCCCTAGTTGTCTCTGGTGATCATGGCAACTTCATTATTAATGTGGTACTGTAATGCCTTACAGGTGTCAGTGTGTCACATCCCTGCTTGGCAGAGACAAGTGATGTCAGGCTTTCACATCTTGAACTGAGAACAGCGTTGGCAAAGCCCCCATGGCCTGAGCATGGGCTCGGCTCTGGTCGGGTGCTCAGGGCACGGCGCTGGAACCTGGTGGAGACCCCAAGGTGGGTGCCAGAGGTGGGGCAGCTGGTGTGACAGACCCCCAGCAGCGAGCACAGGGTCAGGCCAGGAGCAGCATAACCCCAGTGTATTGCAGCTGAGTTATTTGGTGGGGAAATGCTGCAAAGCCTGTTCTGAGCCGTGGGAGCTGAGTTGTCTGGGCTCAGCTTCTGCATGTTTGGACTAAAATTACAACTCTGTGTGTATTTGTGCTTTTTATTTTGGTATATCCTTTGGGCTAACTTGTTATTTTTAAAACACACTTGGCCAGCCTCACAACTGGCTGGATGTTCCTGTGGGGAGACCAGCAGTGCTTTGCTGTGAGGAGCAGACCGGCTGCGAGACACTTCCCAGAAAGGGATCATCCCAAACCTATGGCAGCTGATTTTTTTTACCCTTGCCTTTAAAAGCAGATTTGCAAGATAATTTCAGTGATGCAAAATCTTTCGAGATTCAAGGACCGTATTCCTTTTCCTTGAATGGTTTTAAATTACTTTCACAAAGAGCTTGAGGTACATTGCTGTTAGTATGGGAGTTTCTTAAGTGGACTTTGAACTTGGTAGAATTGAGTTGGAAAGGTAGGTTGGACTGCATGGTAAGTGACTGGAGGGATGTGTTTCCATTCTGGGAAGACTGTGGCTCCCACCCTGGGATTCTTCCCCTGTCTTATTAATATTAGAGCCTAAAAACTGCAATCTTGGAATGGAAACCAGGAACCAGTTTCCTTTTCTCGTATAAAGTGGAGATTACTTTTTCATGGCAACAGTTTTCACGATATCATAGAATCATCATAGAATCCCAAAATGGTTTAGATTGAAGGGGACCATAAAGCCCATTCAGTTCCACCCACACTGCCATGGGCAGGGACACTTTCCACGAGACCAGGTTGCTCCAAGCCCTATTTATCCTGGTCTGGAACACCTTCTGTAAGTTATCCTTCAAGTTCCCCTGTAAGTATCATGTAAGCTATTGTTCCAAAGGTGTTAAAGTTAATTTGGAAGCAAGCTTGTTAGTGAACCTTAAGAACTAAAATTGATTTTGGTAGGAAATTCTTCAGGCTATAGGGGACCCTCTGCAAACAACCCCTCCACTCCACCCAGGTGCAGTTCAGTCTCTTCTAGCTTGTGGAGACACTTGCAGGTGATTTGCTGGCTGTAAAAGATGCAGTCATGTGAAATCATGTTAAGGTTATGTCAGCACTGTATGCTCCCCATCCCACCCCTCAGGAGGGTCTCTGTGCCCCGTGCCCAAACCTGCCCACGCTGCGATGGGGGCAAAGCTGCTCCTGCTCCGCCACGGACAGGCTCTTGTTCTGAAACCGTGGCACGTGCTGGTTTGTCACATCTTTAAATACTGCAGAAATGAAAGTCTGAACAGCGTCTGTAACAGCAGTGAGTAACAATAATGGTCACAAATACTGATTAATTTTGGATGTCATTTACTTGGGTTTTGGCGTTATGCCCAAAGCAAAGGGATCTCCTTCCTACAGGATCACTGTGGACATGAGTGACCCTTTCCAGGACAGTCCTTTATGATGAGTGGAGCTGAGAGTGAGGAACCTGCAGCTCAGTAACACAACCTTCATTTCTGTGCAAAATTTGGCTGGAACTGTCCTTGGGTGTGCATGTGTGTCAGTGCCATTCCAGCTGAGTTGGAGGTTGGAGCTGCCCTTGGCCATGAGTGTGTGTCAGTGCCATTCCAGCTGAGCTGGAGGTTGGAGCTGTCCTTGGCCATGAGTGTGTGTCAGTGCCATTCCAGCTGAGCTGGAGGCCTGCAGCTCCTGCACAGCAGTGTCCACAGGGTCCGGCCACTCCCCTCGGCCGTGGAGGGCACTCACCTCTTTCCCAGTTCCCAGGTCCTGCACTCCCAGGGCTGGGGGCCGGTCGCTGGTCAGTGTGTGGGGCCCCACCCCAGCCGCTTGCAGATGAAGGTGGTGATCAGGCGCTGGGGCTGCTGTTGGTATTCCCATGGCACCCGTGGGATGCCCGGATCTGATCCCACTCCAGCTGGTCCAGGAGTGCCATGCCAGCAACAGCAGCTGTGGGATGGATGGATGGATGGATGGATGGATGGATGGATGGATGGATGGATGGATGGAGCGCTGTCACCTCCACCGTGACCCCACATTCCCCCGCAGGGATGGAGCAGGGTCCTGCCTTCCCGGGGCTCACGGTGAAGGGGCTGGCATGGCAGGACTCTGGGGAGCCACTGGCCACAGCTCTGCTCTGCATCCACCCTCTGCTCACCCGGGCTCTGCTCCAGCAAACCCTGGGGGTGACTGCACCAGCATGGCCAGGATGTGTTTGTAGGACCAGGAGAGGTGTGGGGGGATTAAGATTTGGTTTGTCCAACATGCTCTCAGGCCTTCTAATGCAAACTTGGGTTTTATTGAGCTACCAAATTTGTTTTACTGTCCTTTTCTAGTTCAGATTGTTAGGAATGTGTGTTTGGCCTTCTGGCACCAAAGAGAACCCTTGGAGGGGGGTTAAGCCAGGGTGCAGGGAGGAGATAGGATTGTCAGGACTCACCTTTGAGGCCACACAGTCCACACAAGGCAGCAAATGCTGTGGACTCCATTTCAGTGTTCCTCCCACTAGCATCGTAAGCTCTCCTTAAGAGCTCCAACTTTTTTTCACTGGAAAAGGAGCACAATGCACCATCTAATCTCCCCTGACCTGGACAGGAAGCAGAGGAGTGTCACTGTGGCCCTGTGCAGGGTCACAGGCACGGGGCATGGGGCATTGGCACAAGCAGGAAGTCCAGCAGTGCCCACATTCTGTCTGAGGCCCACAAGGTTTTCCTTTGAGAAGCTGGCTAACTCCTACTGCCCTCAGGCTAAAGCCAGCATGATGCATCTCTGCGGAGGGGAGAGACTGACGCAGGTTTCCACATGGGTGAAAGGCCGAGTCAGCCCACGGGTGTGGCGTGCAGGGGCTGCTGTGCTCTGTGGGGACAAGCCATCGCTGCTCCTGGCGCCCGTGGTGCACCCCAGCTGGGACAGCACATGCTTACCTGCAGCTGGGCTAACCTGGGACAGCACTTCAGTTTACTGCTCCTCCTACTTTAATCCTCTCAAATGGCTTTTTGTTTAAATAAAACATGGCCTTGAGCAATACACAGATGGCTGCATCTGCAAGCAGATCTACGGGTTTATAAATATTGCTCAGATTATTAATTCTTCATTTATTACATTTCATCTACTCTGCAATCAGCATTTAGTTTTGCAGAGGAAAGGGTTCTAGAGCAACCACAGTTTGTTTACATAAATTTGACAGGCAGCCTAACATTTTCCTAGAGTTTGGTAGTTCTGAAGTGACAATCTTGCTGTAGGGAACAGCTCAGTGGCAAACTCAGCGAGGTGCCAACAGAGGTACTGTGTGTTCTGAGGGTGCCCCCTGCTCTGCCTGGACCCTCACACATCAGGTGGGTCTGCTCCTGTCACCCACCTGGGGACAGTGGATAGTTCTGTCCATGTAAGAATGTAAAGACTTGGTGTTACATTTGGGGGCAGGAAGGGCAGACAAAGGTGGGTTTACCTTCATAGAAGTCATAGTTACACATGGTATGGCCAGTGAGTGTGGGAAAGTCTGCTATCTCCCTGCTGCAGGTGAGTAGTTCCATTGCCAGGTCCTTGTCCAGCTCAGTGCTTCGCACCACCACGTCATCCAGCACCACCTGCTCAAACGTGGCTGGAACGGGGAGTCCATGGCTGTGTCCATGATCACAACAGACCCGGCCTTGATCCCTGGGGAGAATAAAGCTGAGGCTAAGCCAGAGCTCATAACACCTGTGACCTGCTGCCAAACTCCAGCATGACAGGAAAATCCCAATAGAGCTGTGTGGGACTGTGGGGCTGTTCTTTTCAGTGAGTAAAGCAGATGTCAGAGAATAATTGAAATTCATGCAGTAGCACAGATGTACAAGTAAAACATACAGAATCAGCACAAGATGAGTGATTGTGGGAATGTGCTGAGTGAAAGGGTTTTAATTGCTTCTGGTTTGCAGAGATCACGTCCCTCCACCAGTTTGTGCAGGCAAGAGCAGCACCGCTGCTCTGGCCAGAGATCACAGATTTATTTGGGTTAGAAAAGCACCCTAAGATCACGAAATCCAACTGTTCCCCCAGCACTGCCAAGGCCACCACTAACCCATGTCCCCACGACCCACATCCACATGGCTTTTAAATCCCTCTGGGATTTAAACCCACAAGTGCCCTGGGCAGCTGTGCCAAGGCTGGACAGCCCTGTGGGGGAAGAAATTTTTCCCTAATATCCAACTTAAACCTCCCTGGCCCAGCCTGAGGCCGTTCCCTCCCCTCCTGTCCCTGTTCCCTGGGAGCAGAGCCCGACCCCCCCCCGGCTC